>OY735208.1:16315961-16343461 GCA_963457665.1 Thysanoteuthis rhombus
TCCCATTGACAACAAACTGATCCCCTCTGACTGTCCGATATATGATGATATCGTTACCTGCTTTTCTTTAGGGATTGTAAACAAAACAAAAAGAAAACGGTTTGAGTAATGTGTCTCTAATCCTCGGTACGAAACTTGCTAGCGGTGCATAGAGATAAGTTTTCATTGGCTGATCATTTCGTAATTAAGGGTAAATAAATACACAATGAATCATTCGTTTGTCTCCATCGTAAGGTAACGTTTATCATTATTATGTATGGAAGCCTAAAAGAAAAAAAAAAGTTGCATTTTTATTTTTCTCACCAAAAAAGACTTTTTCGTTAGTCTCATAAAAAAATATGACAAATCTAATCCTAACTCTAAACTCTCACTCTTATCCTAACCCCTATTCCTTGACTCAGATGAATAGAATTGCTTTAATTTTATTTATTATATCTATTTTAGTAGATGAGGTATATTAACCATTATGATTAATCTTTGCAACAATATACCTTCATTATATACAGATTGAGTTTAATTGCGATAAAAAGAAACAACAAAGAAGATGAAGATGAATCGTAGCAAAAATTAATTATAGTGATTAGCTTCTTGGAGCAAATCGGCAAAAATCGGACAATTTGATTGATCTTCAACCCTCCTAAAAAGATTTACAAATATTGACCGTTTGGGAAAAGGTTGAAATGTTTTCATTCCCCGGGATTAAATTGCTGTTAAAATTTGACTCGTGACTAAAATCACGAATGGAGTTTCTAGTCGCCAGTAAAAATTCAACATTGTTTTTTTAGTATTCCTTACTTTACGATTATGGACGTTCGCTTTTGTAGAGAAAAGACCCCAAGTCTGCTAGGTAGTAGCACATTTCCCATCGGCGCCAGTGGTCAGTGTTCAAATCCAGGTAAGACCAAGGATAACATACTAACTGTCGCTGTACTTGAATTATAAAGCAAGTTCGATCCTCAATGAAAGCTCAAAATGAGGCGAAGTTGAGTCTGGTGTTTTGGATTGTTGCGTATTTCCCACCGAGGTCTGTAGTTGTCCTTCTACTCAAGATGAAAAAAAAAAAATTTGAATACTGATTTCCCTAGCAGACAGACCCTCTTTATTTTGGAGATTGGGGCCTCTCTATCAAACAATGAATGTTTACCATAATTTCTTATGTGCTGTACTGAGTTGAGATCGATGAATATCAATGACAGGTCTGGTTAGTCATTCGATAGAAATCGTCATATGACCAATATCTTTTGGCAACATACCATACTACATAGTCGATTGAAAGAAATTGGAAAGAGGTATGATAAATGGATGAGTAACCTCTCCCGCTTTTCGTTAGGCAGTGATCTGTAATGGCTGAATTTTCAAGTGGTAATGTTGCCAGGTTGGTTGACGGCTTCTAATTTATCTGAAATCGATCTGCCTTGTCTTTTGAATAAACTCGTTCGTCAGCAACTATAAACAGGCCTTCACTGTGAATATGCTAACAAAAAAACTTCCGAGGGTTCTCAATGAACCTTATAGAATACTGGGACATAGACTGAGCAATTAAAAGGAAACGTTGGCTTAGAAAAATGTAAGTCGTAAAATATGTAATCAAAGAGACCAAAATTTGATTGTGTGCAGAATTTTCATGTCAATGATTCGCCTTACAAACGTCGTCCAGGCTCAACAGTGAGAGGAAGAAAGAAAGGAAAATAAAGAAAGGATACAGTTCTAGTCACTGTGGGATCACACGCAACATTTACATCTATTCCGTCTGAGTCAAATCAAGGTAGATTTATACTTGTCAGTTTTGGTCTGTCGATACGAGAGCCGCCTGCCGATCACTCCGTTGTGATTTCAAAACACGGCAATGGAATGTTCATTTTATATACCAATTTTGCTCAACTCGACGAGACAGACAAAATGAAGTGTTTACTTCTCTATATTAGGTGACGATTGTTCTTAGTGGAAAAGGGTAGAAGAGAAGCTAAACATTTAAGATCGTTGCTTAAATTAAACAAAAAAGCCAATATCTCCATTTCAACGTTATTAATACTTTACTCTATGGATATATTTGGGAAAAGCACGAAAATATTGCTGAATTATTTATTATCGACAACGAAAAGGGAGGTAATTTTAATTTATTATTAATCATTCGAAATTCAGTTAGTTTTGTCAGGAAGTAGGAAGCCATTATTAATTATTGTTGGAGAGGTTATTATGAAATTTTGATTAGATTTTCTTCGGAAGTGTTTTCTTGAAATATTATTATTTGTAATATTTATAGGCAACACAACTCTTTGCTAATTTTATTGCTCATATATCAACGTCTGGTACTTGCTTAACGACATTAGTTTCAGTTATTTGCGAATTTAATTTCGTTATATGATTTCCGTAACTCTTATAAATCTTAACTACAAAGTAATTAACCAGCAGATGTGAATAACTTTACAGAAAATTAGATTTATAAAGAATTATTTATCCAATTCCATAAAGTTGAATACTGAAACATCATTTCTCGAATGATCAATAGTATTTTAATAATCTCAACAAAAATACATTGTTAGATAGAGAAAGTGTGTGCAATTGTGCGTATGTGTGTGTGTGTGTGCGTATATGCATGTGTGTGTTTGTGTGTATGAAAAGGGGGTGGCTAAGTGGGAAATAAGGAAATACACTTTAGGCTTTTCTCCTAAATAACAAATAAAAAAGAAATATATATATGTATATAAATGGAGAGAGAGAGAGAGAGAGAGAGAGAGAGAGAGAGAGAGAGAGAGAGAGAGAGAGAGAGAGAGAGAGAGGGTTAAGTGAGTATATAAAGACAAAGAAACATCAGGGGAAAAGTTAAGAAAGGAAGAAAGAGGAAGAAAATGAAACAGAGCTAGAAAGAAAAAGGCTTTAAATTCCATTTCAATGTTTTTTTTTGTCTCCCCAATGACAGCCATTCCGTAATCTCCATATCTACAAAGCCTTGCTTAGAACCAGGGTTGCCAGTGAGCGAGAGACGTTTCTGGTCGAAAAGAAGCAAAAAAAAAAAAAAAAATATGGATGAATGCCAAAATTGTTTATAAAACATTGCAACCTTGCGTTCAATAGACACACAACACACACAAAAAAAGGAACTTATCAAAAATAATGCAGCAACAAAATCAACTTGCTTCACTTGATCAATCCTTGTATTCCAAAGTTCCAAAACAGGGGTCATCAAGCTTTTTAGACCATTGACCTCTTCATGAAATATTTTATCGACCCATAGATATAACAAAAAAATCACAAGATAAAATTAAAAGAACACTACTACTACTACTACTACTACTACTACTACTACTACTACTACTACTACTACTACTACTACTAATAATAATAATAATACTAATAATAATAATACTAATAATGATGATAATAAGTCACCATCACAATCGATTATTCATTTAAAAAAAGCAATCGAAGATAAATATGGTCAGAATAAATTCTCTTATGACATCGCTGGCGTTCCCAGTAGAGAACATCTAAAATAGAACAAAAACAATATATAGAAATAACTAAAGTCGGAAGAATCTAGATATCATTATTAAACCTGACAAAATAAGACTCCCAAAGGGCGAAAGAACGTTTTTCCTCTAAAAGAAGGAATATTTAGAAGGGGTCCAATGGAGCACTGATGCCAATTTTCAAATCTGTTGACAAAACGGTATGGCCAAGAGCACATGAGCAAATACATAAAGAAACACATGCACATAAGGGACCCTTTGCCATTTTTGATGTCTACAGTTGTTCAACAATAATGATGATGACAATTAAGTAGCCGTCAAATTTTAGGCATGCTTTTGTTACATTGCAATTTGTTTCATTTCTTTTAATTGTAGAAATGGAAAATAGATTTGGTCAAACTAAAAAGCCCAGATTTCACAATCTTGATTAGTTAGCACAGGGACGGAGGAGGAGGGAATGCGTGGCGGAAATTGTACGTTTCAATCTTCAAAGAGGACCTGTTTACCTCGAAAATCAATATTCGACATCCTGGCCTTCTACTAAGACTCGAACACATCCACCAGCACCGGTAAAAATTACGTAATTACCTTGAACACAGAGTGGGCCCAATAAGATACGATTACCTCATTTATTCATTAATTTTTTGAAATGAAATCATATCTTTCCGTGTTTCAACCAGCTAAAATGGCTAAGCATACCTTAAAAGAGAAGATATAGTACCTTGCGACCTTGCCTTGCCAAAACCTACCTTCCTCCCCTGGCCCCAACTTTTACGAACACTTTATCTCGACAAATTAGCTAAGCTCGTTGAGCTTGTCGTTAGTCATGAAATTTTCCTTTGCCAATTGTTTCTCTTAGTTTCCCCACAACAAAAGTCAGATATTCCTAAAAGATCTCACTATATCAGAGACTTTTATTATTTTGACTGTTTTTATTCTGTTTAATTATTCATTTTCCCATTATTCCATTCGTATTTGAAAGTCTCACTGATTCACTTGGTGCCCTGGGCGACTGCCCGTGTTGCCGGTACCTTCAACCAGCCTCTTTCTACTCGTGTGTGATAGGAAAACACAATTAACAGTGAGGGTAGTGTATGATAAAGAAAGAAACAAACAAATCCTGGTTTCTGCGTACAACGGGGAACTTCAATAGAATTCGACAGAGAAATACTCTCCATGTTTTGACTAGTAGGCGTCAATGGAAGAAAAATAACATTTTCAAAAGATAAATAAAATAAACCAATGAAAATAGGAGAAACACATAGTTTAGCCTTTAATATTAAATGCAGACAAAGATGGCCGCTGTGTCATGGGAGGAATACAAATAAATCCATTGGGGAATGAAAACATGGAGTTTCGTCTTTTATTTCTTTTCCGTCTATGTCTATCTTCTTGTTTGACTTCTTTTCAACTCACTTCTCTGCTGTCAACCCACTTTTAAAACTGAATATAAAAAACAAGCTCACAAATTAGAAACAGTCAACCAAAACTGTCACCAAGAATGTTTATGTAAGTTACTCTATTTTTCAAGTTGGTACTGCAGGTTAGCTGGCCTGCTGGCTGACAATCTATCTATCTATCGATGAATGTGCCGTTCGTACAGGTCGTACTAATGGACTTGGAGGGCCGCAAATTTGAACCTTTATTCATTATTATTTATGGAAAAAAGGGTCTCTCCAAATAAGTTTTTAGGGTGGTTCAATTTACAATGTGTTTTTATGCTAAGTTGGTTCCTTATTTTGTTGTCACGCTTGTGGAAATTCGGCTTTTTTCTTATAGTAATGCAACAAAAGGCGAGAGAAGTGACTTATTCATTGATCGCCACTTTCTCTAATTCTTTGATTGATCACCTCTAACATGGCATGTTGTCAGAAGTCATTGGTTATTTGGCAGTTCCTATTGAGTGATTAGTTGGGCCTGTTTTCCAAGGCTCCGTTGATTCTACCACTATCTACTAAGCTCTCTGTGCAGCCTCGTGGCTGAAATAATAGCACACTGAGACATCATAGAATCCATAAAAAATCTCAAATGGCGGTGGGCTGGCCATGTTGCAAGAATGGCGGACAATCGATGGACATCACGACTCACAACATGGATTCCCCGAGACCACATGCGACCGGCAAAATGTTAGATTGAGAGACGAGCTAGACAAGTTCAGGAAGTACTGGCTCCGTGACGCCCATGATAGAGAAGTGTGGCAAATCCTGGGGAAGGTCTATGTCCAACAACCGAAGCTAAAAGACTGATGATGATGATGATGATGATGATTATGATGACGATGATGATCCATCAGTGACAGAGCCCTGGTAAAATCTGGGATTTCGAAAGCTGATTTTCAAGACAAGCAGGCCCTCCCCAATTACAAAATTTAAATTTAGTTTTGGCACATAGCCACAACTATGATGCTCACAGCGAGGATTTGAATCACTAGTCAGTATTAATGATCTGCGCTACCAGTTGACTAACCACAACGAGGCGCCTTCTCTAAACATTACTCTACAGCGGGGCAGCTAATTCAACCACTAATACTCAGAAGATTCCCGTTATTATGACACCCTTGCAGTTTTAATCGCGCCGTCATAATGAATTGGCGGATGGATCTTTATAGGAAGTTTTTTTTTGATAATGAGAAAGTTAGAAGTACAGACAAAAATAACTTTTCATTACATTTTCAAAGTCTTATGCCTAAAGGGGTTCTGTAATAAATGAATGAGCCTACAGACAAGTTATTTTCAAACAATGAAAACTCAAGGACTGTTTTATTAGAGGAAATATCCTAGCAGACCCCTTCATTTAGAATTTAGACTGTGATTAATGAACTATAATAATAAACATTTTTTCATCTTGAAAAACCATATTCATCCTTAATGGACTACATTTATTTGAATTCTAACACATGACACAGGTCTGTATACAATGATTGTTTTTCGACGGATGTACAACCAATGATGTTATTTCTCTCCCACAAGATTTGCAATTTCGGATTCTGAGGGAAAACTGGTGCATTATTTGTCAAAGCACTGCCACACCCCTATCACCAGGACCCAGCGAGCCAAACGGAGGCTGAGAGTGTCAAGAACTCAACAGTTCAACAACCAATTCGATGTGTCCAGAAATAAAAAAATAATGTTGACTATTATTCACTGGTGAGCACATATGTCGAGTAGTGACATAAATACCGTCACAAATGCATCTGTACATTAAAAGGAAAGTAAATGAGGAAGCAAATTGGGTTGTCTTATGCTACAATCATTTCCAGCTCTTACCACAATTTGTAATCTAGAGGATTGAAATCTACACTTTCAGAGGGTCAATCCTCAGACCTGATGGAATCTGGAATGTTGTCTCCGAGCCGATGTTGAGTCATACCTGTCTTGTAATCTGGAACAATCTCTTTATGGAACGAGGTCTCATTAGGATGTTCAACTTGAACGTCAAGAATGCTATTAAGGTACAAATAATCAGTTATTTTGACTTGTTACTCACAAACATAAAACTGAGAAATACCTTTGTAACTCACTCCCCACTACAATGCGACTGAAGCGGGATTGTGGCCCTGCTACACTCTGTCAGCAATCTCGGAAGCTTCCTCGGAAGTATGAATGTGGGTTCTATCATTTTGGCAATTGAAACACTCTTCAATTTTCAATCTTCTCATCAGCAAATCATCATCATCATCATCATCAGTCTTTTAGCGTCCGTCGTTGGACATAGACCTTCCCCAGGATTTGCCACACTTCTCTATCATGGGCGTCACGGAGCCAGTACTTCCTGAACTTGTCTAGCTCGTCTCTCCATCTAACATTTAGCCGGCCTCGGCTGCGCATGTGGTCTCGGGGAATCCATGTTGTGAGTCGTGATGTCCATCGATTGTCAGCCATTCTTGCAACATGGCCAGCCCACCGCCATTTGAGATTTTTTATGGATTCTATGATAAAGATTCTTTAATGATCATCGCCTTTTTATGGCTGAAACAATAATTATAATCGTTTTCAAAAGATCTGAAGATAGCATGTTTTCAGTTCTATGATGATTGGTAAGTAGTCAGAGGTATACTTTTGATCAGCCGGGACATTGATCTGATTTGAATGTTTATCTCTCTAGCCATAATTTCTGCTTTCTCAAAGGATTTCCCCTGATTCTGTTCGTAACAGCTTTGATGTCACTGGAGGTCCTTATTCTCCGAGGGCGGTCCGGC
The DNA here is from genome assembly GCA_963457665.1 of Thysanoteuthis rhombus. Taxonomy (NCBI): domain Eukaryota; kingdom Metazoa; phylum Mollusca; class Cephalopoda; order Oegopsida; family Thysanoteuthidae; genus Thysanoteuthis; species Thysanoteuthis major. The sequence goes on from OY735208.1 coordinate 16,323,630, forward strand.
CGTTGTACGACTTCGACAGTCTGATGTCCAGCGAATCTCTTTATGGTACGATACACAAACATCCCACTGATCCCAAGGGGTTTGAGCAGTTTGAAAATAGCAGACGGTTCATGACCAGCCGTATGAGAACTGATCATTCTGTTTTCTTTATCATCCCATTTCATAGTTGAACACTACAGTTACTAAATCATACAACTGATGATAAGAGGAATCGAGGGATAGTAACTTTCCTAATATATAAAATACCATCAATACTATGACATCATGGAAAAAAAAGATAATTCAAACTTGTATTTATGATAGTGCTTGATAGTATTGCGTAGTGAACGTGCTATCGCAGATAGAAACAGGATGGTTAAATGGCAAGGGTGTTTTTGCCGCGTAAAATTCCACTTGGAGACACTGCACAAATACACATACGCACATTCACACACACACACACACACACACACAAACATACACACACACACACACACAAAAGTGATAAGCTTATTTTAAGCTAATCTGAATTGCCAAACTCCTAAACTAGAGTTGACATTATTTTTCCAGTGTAACAAGAACAAAGACACTAAGAGCTACTCTGTCCTAAGTTAAAGTTATAAACTGATGTGAAAGAATCACACACCCTATCGTATTTGAGATCACAATGACCTGTTTGCAGGAGGCAGTCTTACTGACCGAGCTAAATTATTGTGATACGCGAAGGCTTATTTCATTCTGATAAATAAATACATTTATGTATTATATATATATATATATATATATATATATATATACATACATACATACATATCTATCTATCTATCTATCTATCTATCTATCTATATATATATATATATATATATATATATATATATATATATATATATATATATATATATACTGAAGCTGCAGTGATCACCCTCAATTGAAAAAGAAGTTGGAGTAGACTTCGATCAAACTGCAGCCAGTCTTGTTCTGTTCCTATTTCGCTTCTTTATTTCCTTTTCCCGATTTTTCTTTTGTTTGAGAACCAGTAAACAATTCGTGTTGTATTAGTATTTGCTTTAATCTCTTGTCCGGTCAGTCAATTAATTGAAGGCTGACATTCTCTCTTATCACTAAAGGATAGCAATTAATTATTGGAATCATTAAAGTGAAAGGTATGAATAACAATGAACCATTACTGGTTTCCGGAACCATTGTAAGTCAGTTTATTCACAATACCTTTAAGTGGGCCCCATTTGCGTTGACGTTGTAACGTCTTCTGGGATTAAAAGTGGAAATTAATTGTAATGAAGTGCCGTCAATAGATGATAGACAAATGCTGGGGTGTTGGTAGGTTTTCAAGATTTTGTTGCATTAACACAAACACGCACTACTCGTACGTATACACGAACGCACAAGTACACACACACGCATTAGGTTGTTGCGCATGAGATGTCGTTTTTCGAAGAGTGAGATTGAGGATGATATAGATAACAAAAGTGGTAAATATTCAATCAAAATATAATCCAACTGGAGGAAAAACTTTTTCCCAATGCTTTTCCAATAATAATACGCCAACTCTCTAGACTTCTATTGGTTTAGTGATCACGTATACAGTAATAGTATGAATTATGCCTTCATTATCATCGAACTTTTTATTATGGACATGAAGTTGAAAATGCTTGAAAAGATAATATCACAGCACAACATTTTTGGAAAAATTTTCCATCCCACTAAATAAGTGTTATTTTCTGATTGATAGTAAAAAGTATACAAAATGTCAATTATTTCCTTCATACTTTGCTTTTGCGGCCAGGAAGGTGATAATTTAAAATCTACTTATTTTCAATTGGACAACGCATGAATATGCACATTTCTAATCACATAAACAAAGAAAAACAATTACAAATGAATATCACTATCCCGACCACAAAAACAGGGTTTGAAGGGAATAATAGACATTTTCTATATTTTTACACATAAGCAATTTGAAAATAGCACTCAGTACATAGAAACAAAAATCGCGTTGTGCGATATAACGACGTAATTTGTAGGCAAAATGTCACATGAAAATGGAAAATAATTCGGTCATAGGCAGACAGAAGTCTCACTTCCTTGACTAATGGACAAATTATGGTTTTAATTTAGCCTAATTAAAGGATCCGGTTACGAATCCGATTAGCGTAACTTCCTATTCCCCCCGTCTGTCGATTCGAGTGTTAAAGCCAGCAGATTTCGGTATCTAATTCATAATTAATTCGCTGAAAATTATTGACGAAAAATTGTTGATTTGCAATTTGAATACGATACTGTTTGAATATTGCATCGTGAGAGAGGGTATTCTGGGCATCAGTCAATTCTCAATTATGGAAGTAATTCCCATTAACTAAAAGACAGAGAGAAAAAAGCTGCTTCACTCGAGTTATTAACAGTGAGGTTTGAAGTCAAATCTGGGAAGATGTGGTTCACTATCCTGATTTGTAGGATTTCAAACAATGCTTAAAAAAGCAAAATTGAAATTGTGTTGCACGACACAAGAAGCAATGATTGTGTCTCTGTCTATTTCTCAAGTGATCTAAAATTCCAAGGGATTTCATAAAAAACAAGAAGACGTTTTTGAAAAGAAAATAACATACATTGAAAGCATATGCATTTTAAGGAGAGTGTGGTCTTACCTAAAAAAACCCCACCCCCTAAAATTGGTTGTCTTATTTGTAGTTCTATGTGACATCAAGGAGGGAGAGACAAAGAATTGCCATTCCGTCGGACATCTCCATCGTGTGGTAGAGATCGTAGGTAGATTTTTTCAAAGTGTCACTAATCTGTGCAGTTATTATTTAGTGCTAGAAGTGGAAACTACAAAGTACCCCTCCTCAGAGAGATCGTAAAAATCTCTGGAGGAAAATCTGTATCTGTATGTTGTGCGGAACCGTTTAGGTCATTGCACTTGGCGCCCGACGCGAATCGTGGTTTTCACCGGCTGTGCCTGGGGTATTTGTTGTGGCTGTTGTGTTTGAAGTTTTTATGCTGAGTGTTCTGATGTAGATGGTACTGTGGTTGTGTTATCTTTTGATGTATCAAGAAAGGCTAATTTCAATCTGTTTATGCATATGTTCTGATTTGAGTTTTTAATGATTGATGTGTAGTATTTCTGGTGTATGTGTATGATTTTATATGGGCCTTTATTGGCTACTTGAAGTGAGAGCTTGCATGCAAGGTTTTGTACCATGAAATGTGTACATGTATGCAATGCATCATGTATAAATGTGTTTTTGCTTGTTCACGAATGTGATAATTGTGCCATGTAGAATTTAGGTTTCTAGGAAACGGTGGAAGCGTTCAGCCAAGCCGTTTGCCTTAGGAAGATAGGCAGTTGTGCGAACTCTCTTGCTACCTAGGAGGTTTGTCAATTGTTAGAATAAGCCTGACTTGGACTGCAGTTCCCTGTCGGTTGTGATTACTGATCGGGCAACGAATCGAGCGATCCATCGCGACAAAAGATCACACACAATTGTCTCTGCACTGATGTGAGTGATTGGGAAGATCTAAGGCCTTGCATGAACCAGTCGACATAGGTTAACAAGTACGTGCACCCGTTAGATGTAGATGTGTACCCTCTATGATATCGACTCGGATATGTTAAAATCTCCAAATATCAATATTTTTTGTATTTATTTCTTTATGCTAAAAGTTATCATTACCCTCCTAATCAAAAACATTAATTAACGAACACCTTAATGAATAACCCAGTAAATCAGAAAATAAAGAAGTGCATCGGGAAGATTTAGGTTATATTAACACTTTTACTGGAATTGAGAAGAGACACATTATTAACAAAATAATGAATAATAATGTCGACCGAACTCACTACGGTAGTAATGGTCTGCAAAACTAGATTGCTAATTATTTTCCTACGTTGATACGTTCCATTTACATGATATTTATCTATCTTAGTTTAGTCTGTTACCAGGCCATAAGCGTGGACCATTCATCGAAGATTGAACTTTCTCCTGTGGGTAGGGCAACAAAGGCTTGTTCATGACCCTTTATTTTTTTTCCTGGGAAAATAAATATCATTTTTGGATTTTGTAAGATTGTGAACACTTGAAAAAAAAGGGCCACGTATCCAATGGAATGAAGAGTGATAATGGTCAGGTTAGTCTCTTGACCAATATCTTTTGGCATACCGTGTTGATGGTGGTCAATTAAAAGAATAGAAAAAGGGGTGATCGATGAATGTTAGCACTCGCATTTTGTCGGGTGGTGAGCACAAAAAAAGTCTGAATTAAAAAACGAACAAGAACGGGCAAAAACTAAGTGATCAATCTAACGTATAGATTTCAGATTGAACACCCACTTAAAACCTATTTGGGGGCTTTTTTCAATTAAAAAAACGTTTTTTCGAAATATAATAAGAAATAGATATTTGTGATCTCAACCCTCCAACTCAATCGGTGCGGCCTGTATGCATGATACTTATATTGCCAGCCAGCCAGACCAACTTGAAAACTGCAAAAACATATGTTGGTTGTTTTGGTGACGGTTTTTGTTGACAATATCCAATAAAGAAGCAAATATCTGATGAAGTCATCAAGAATTAAATCAGCATCTTTGAACCATCATTATTCCCCAACTTTTTCTTGTTTTCAATTATGTTAAGATATTTACCTGGGTTCATTCGGATATTTCTCTTCAGTATTGCCAATTTAAACATCTCATATCTAAATGTAGATAATTCTAAAGAAACGGAAGTGAAGATAGATCACCCATAGAAATTATGAATAAAGATCTATAACGTTTTTTTTAAAATTCATTTCTTATTAAATTTCTCTTCAAACTCGACACTGCACTACCTTGTGCGCTGATCAATATATCTGGGCAGTTTTTGAGTGATCACAATGCATGCCAACGGGCAGACAGGCATGCAGAAAGAGAGTTCTTCAATTGTAGTTGGAGTTTAATTGGAAATGTGCACATGCACTAACTTCAGGAAAAAACAAACTATGGTTCCTTCAAACTTTTACAGTCTAATCAAATCAATCTTTTCCCTCTCGGTTCAAGAAAAAATCTTATTTCCAAGATAATCCCTTCGCTAAATAATTTAAGACGAAATAATTTTTTTCGTCTTCTCTCCTCAGGCACAAAGCGTTTATTCAATTAGAAACAATTCTTAAAAAATTAGTCTCATCAATAATCTTTTTTGACTTACCCGAAAACCGAAACCACATGACGTCGACAGGTTATCAGGTTCCTGACTTGCAACTTTCGTTACAAAGGTGTTAGGAAATATTGATACTATTCACAGAAAAACGAACATTTGTACGAAAACGTGAAAAAAACTGTACAGAATCAAAGAGATGCTCCTTGTTCAGTATTTAAATGAAAATATGCTACCAAATTATATCACACACACACACACACACACACACACACACGCACTCATATGGTTTAGTAATATTAAGTTATATTATATGAAAAACTTATTTATTATGATCTTTTGCCGTTACACGGTTAATATATCACTTGATGGAGAGAACGTAAATAAAATGAACAATCAAAGAAAATAGGGCTGCTGCAAGAATTTTCTTTAATTGTTTATTCAAGCTACGTTGTCTTAATTGAGTGATGTATTAACCGTATTACGACGGGAGATCATTTCAAATAAGTTCATCCTGTCGGGCATATATATATATATATATATATATATATATATATATATATGTGTGTGTGTGTGTGTGAGTGTGTGCATCAATAATTGAAGAAAAATCCGTATGTATACATACATGTGTATATATTACATGTATGATTATAAAAATATACACATCCCTCTCTCTTTTCCTTTATATATATATATATACACACACACACACACACACATATATATATATATATATATATATATATATATATAATTATAAATTGATTTAAAGGAAGATCAAGTGAGAGAGATTACGGAAAGAGAGCATTAATTTTCCTTAAGGGGTCGGGGTTAGGATTAGGTTCAAGGGTCTGACTATCAACAAACGTAATTCATTTTCCATGGAATTCCTCCATTTTCTTTCTCCTCTTATATTCTCCCTTCTTCCTCAATTAAATCGTGTCTTTCATATTAGGGCATTAGCTTTGTTTGCAACAGCTTTCTTCACGTTTTCCTGACGTCACTCGATCACATGACAAAGAGTTCGCTTCATCGCATTGGTTCGATCTTTTTTTTTTCTCTCGGGCTCCCATCCTTTTCTTTTGTTTTCTTCCAAATTATTTTCCGTGATTCTTTATCTAATTTCGTTTCAAGGCGTTTGTTCGTGATCCAGATATTTAATCAAATCGAGCAGTGTTGAATGATCACACACACACACACACACACACACACACATATATATATATATATATATATATATATATATATATATATATATATATATATATATATATACTATCTTTTTTATCTCATTGTAAGCGAAAAAAACATTGCGCACTTTTGAATTCCTGTGAATACATCTTCCTCGAGGTAGCGTTACTATCTGGTTAAAAGAACAAAACACTTGTGTAGGTATCCTCCAACTCAAACACTTTCGATAGAGGGAGTTGACAAAATATAGGATCCTTCATGCAGATAGAAAAACAAACAAAATATATTCACATACATAACTATGTACAGAGAACTTTACCAAACATATACACAAATATTCACTAATATTGACTCTCACATGTCTATATTTGCATACGGATAAACATATGCGTTTACATATATAAGCATACACACAGTTACAAGCAAGTATACATATATATATATATACATACATACATACATATATATATATATATATATATACGCATGGTATTATACATTGCTATGTGTATAGAGGGAAAGAAAACTAGAGATAAACAAATAGATAGAGAATGAGAAGTACGCAGATATATCTGTATACAAATGTATCACTTTTTGTAGTTGTTGTGTGCAGTGTTTATAAATCACATTGCACACCTGTCAGAGCAAAGATTACCAAAACAGCGGCAATTACGGAAAGGCACTAGGGTTCTAGGGGCCCAAAAAATGCTTCCAACCCTAGTTCCCAAGACAACAGTCACGGAGAACCATGCAACGTGCACATGAGAAAATCATGCTCAACTCGACATATAGAAAGTATTTGATAACTCAAATGGCAATGGCCTGGGCGTGTTGCAAGAATATCAAACAACCAATTGACTCACAACATAGATCCAAAGAGATCATATGCAAAATTGTCACTGGCAGAAATTGAGATTGTATGATGAGCTTAAGAAATACTGGTTCTGCGATGCCCATTATAGAGAGGTGTAGAGAATCTTAGGGGAAAGTTTATGATGATGATATGAGGAAACCAAGAGATCTCTATGGAATGATAAAGAAACCAATAAAATTGACATTTGTACTATTCTTATGAATTTTTGGCCCTCAGCTCAAAATTCAAGTCATGTTCAAAACATTTCTGCTTGTTATTGGCCAATTGGATGGGATGGGGCCATTCTATCTATCTATCTATCCATCTATCTATCTATCAATTACTGTTTGGGAAATTGGTAATGATTTTTTCCATGTTTGAGAATATTGGTACAAAGACCCATCGATGCTCATACGCTTCTCCTACCATCGAATTGATACCTATCCTCTAAGTTTCTTTTGAAATATCATGATTTTGTTGCCCATTGACTTTCGCCCCGCTGATGTCCATGTGTATAACAACAGGCTTAGCTGATGGCTGCGACTGGTACTATAAGTACAACAGAAATTGTAGGAAGAGAGAGATAGGAGATAAGAAAGTTGGCTAATCTAAAGAGAGTAGGAAAAGAGAGGGGAGAAAATATTAGGCAGTTTAATTAGAGGCTGAGAATGTAGAAGGAAGAAAAAGTCTTGTGATTTAATGAAGGAAAGAAAAGTCCAGGTAGCTTAATAAGAGGATAGGAAGTGTCTGATGGCTTCTACTGATGATATGTGACAGACACGGCTCTTATGTATAAATGTCTTTGTTTTCTTGCTTGCTAGGCTTGGTTTTCATATTCTAGCTTGAGTCGCTGCTTTGGCTCACATTCATCCACTTTTGACAACGGTTTACTGACCAGCCTAATCGACCGGCTTTGAAAAACAGCTGTCAGTGATCATTCACCGAAAATTGACTCAGCGGAGAGAAATTGGCAAAAAAAGAGACATTTTCATTGTAGATTGATATGCACTTGACGTTCGGTCAGTTGCAATAGACACTGAGAAGGTTTTAGACGTGGAGTTCAGATTCGAATGAACCGTTGGGAGGCAGGAAGGGGGGACAGTAAAAGGAGAGAATATGTAGTTATTGGTGATCAATGCACGAAGATAATTCAAAAGTTGTCCACCTGTTGCTTAAATCGATTAACACAAATTAGTTATCGATACTAGTCAGGATCATCGTAGTCGAATACATATACGATTCGACTCCCCTAAGTTGTAACAAGAGCAATGGTCTTTGTAGTATCAGGTATGCTCAGTAACTGATAGGAGTCAACTACAGCCTGACTTCTAGGAAAGTATAATTTTCAAGATGGCGTCAAAGTTGGCCACTAAATATCCATCATCCGTTTATTATTCATCATAAATATGTTTTGTTTCTAGTTTTTTCAGAGTATCAGGTGTGGTTAATGACATACTAAATGTCTACCACATACCGGAAAGGCATGATTTTCAAGATGGTGCTCTAAGTGACTGTCAAATTAGACGCCCGTATTGAGGGGAAAAACAAACACTTAACACTCAAATGTTGCAATGAAATGTTGTTTTTTAAAAGAAATAGTATCAGCTGGGTTCAGTTCCATATTAGAAGCCTATCACAATTTGACTATTGATATAATTTTCAAGATGTCGTCTACGGTGGTGGCTTAATCCTTAAAATGCTGTTTACCCGTTCATTATCTATCTTAGACAAGTTTTTCAAACGGTCCTTTATATTGTCAGGTGTGCTAAATAAAATACTAAAAAGGCCTACCGCAATCCGATCCCTGGAAAGGCCTTTTTTTCAAGTTTGCTCTTAAGATGGCCGTCAAATTAGTCCTCTGCATTTAGGAAAAAATCCACCTTACTCTCCTAAAAAATAAAAAAAATAAAACAACTAAAACAAAAAACATAATTGCAACAAAAGGTTTGTGTACAGTATTTTGAAGTATCATGTGTGCTCTACCATAGTCTGGAAATGTATGATTTTCGAGATGGCATCCAAGATGGCCGTCAAATTTTTAAACTCCCACAACTCATTCATTGGTAATTCTAGATAGGTGTTCCTATCGGCTTTTTGTAGTATGAGAGTGGTTAATAATATCAAAAATATACCACGGTCTGAACACTAGACGGGTATAACTTTCAAGATAGTACTAGGATTGGTGCTAAATCCTAAAGATGCTGCTTACTCGTTCATTATTCCTCATATGCAAGAAATGTTGGTGCCTAAGCTCATGTCTGGGGTATCTGGGAACCCGATTACTATATTTTAATTATAGTAAAGTTATTACAATGACAAAGTGACTATGAATTGCATAATATCTACTTATGGATATATATACTTGAATAATAGTCATTGCTACGCTCTTCAACTTGACATCACCCACATAATAATCCATATAATCTACAACTATGCTGTGCTGTTCGACCAGCCATTGTGTAATTGTAGAGGACCATCTGCTGGAGGTTTTCTGGTGCAGTGTTATGACCAGCTGTTGTTCACTTCCAATTGACGCCATGATCTAGTAGGGCATTCTAAAGCAATGATATTTAGTTGAAAAATCGGTTGGAAGATTTTCTGTGGTGACAAAAAAACTCAGTTGAAACAATTTGCTTGCTTCAAAGGTCGTATCACAAAGAGGGTCGATACTTTTGCCAACAAACACCAAACAGTCATTATCTTGCTCCCAAGATCTTCTATGACATTGTTGAATTGATTTGATCGATTATTTGTAAGTCTTTATGGAACGATAGCTTTTGCCAACACTGTAAATGTCTGAAGCTTTATAACATCTTTTCTTCATTGTTTTATAACCGCATCTCGTGAAAGCGTGAATAAACAGCAATTGAGAACGTAAATCACTACCCAGGTCTTTGTTTTATCTAAAGTCTACACTTTCGGAATTACAGGCTTGTCTAGACGAAAATAGAGCTCTTATTATTCGCTTCAACATAGTAGAGAAGAAGAATTAAGTTTTTATCCTCCCCTATCAAGGTCGTAAGTTGATGTATTGACGTCTTGATTGCAGCCTTGACTGATGCATTCATAACTGTGTAACTCTTTTTCTTTACTTCCTCTGCACGCGCTAGTTGAGGCTTGTCGACTCATCAAAAAAAAAATTTCTCTGACTTCAAACAGGGCAGTAAGAAATGGGCTGAGCTCATAGCTCTTATCTCTTCCCGTGTAAATCATCTGGTTTTCGACACAAGCAGAAAACGTTATAATAGCAGAGAAGGATTTATGGTTTGGCTCTGGGCAACTTTAATCATGAACTGTAAGTATCTTTACCCAGTCTTTCCATTTGAATAAGATCTCCAAAACAAGATTTCAAAATATTCTTTCGACAATCTCGCCCCAACAGTCTCGAACTCATGCACTTTCATATCGTTTTTGGTAACTACACCATTAACAGTGTTTATCAGAGAGATGTGTGGAGATTGACATGCAAGTGGAAAGTTTCTTTTCGATCTTTATCCAGATTAGAGCGATTTTGTCCCAACCTTGCATCGGTTGATTGTCAGTGCTGCTTGCTGGTCGTGGAGATACAGTCATTGAATCCCGCCATAGCGTTGTTGTACCCAGATGAGATGGGTACGTTTCACAATGTGCGCATTCCCCAGGCCATTCTACAGTCACAAGTCAAGACTGTACTACTCTATATGGAAAGCATCACTCAATGACAAGGCCAGAGTAAAGGCCTGTTCAGAACTGGTTACCCCGACGAATTACCTTGGAAAATTTTGGCATAGCCATCGGTATGTTCGGTCTTGAGTTGGCACATTTGTCGGACGGAGAAATTTGTAGTCTTCAAATAGTTATAGCGTCAATCAGCGACAATCCTATGCTGTGTGCAATTGTTATATCCAAGATTTTGTGCGATCCACTTTGATAATCGTTTCGGCAGTCTTCAGCGTTCTCTGGCAGGTTTAAAACTTCGTGCTAAGTTCTGCCCTCTTCTTGTAAATACTATTCTTTGATTTGGATATACATATCTGATATTACGGCACTTCCCAGACTCGCTTCTTTCGCCTCCAGGGATGAGTACGTTTCCCTCGCCTGGTCTTCAAATGACTCAAACTGTGGCTTATCCCTCTGCAGATAAGATACAACAATGTGATTGAGACATCTATTCAGCAACAAATATCAACGGAAAGCTCCTTGCACTGATTTTTCAATCATTGACGATATCACAGAAAACTTCCATAATGTTCTTGAGTCCTGTGCCCTCTGTCAGTGTGCCTATAGCACTATGGGTTCATGAATGCATTATAATATACAAGCATCCACGATGCACTTACAGTGGCTATTCTGGGGACCATCCATGGTGACCTTTGCTACTCCCGAACACAGGGGCTAATTTAACATAATAATAGGCGAAACGTTCTTTGTGAGTGAGATCACGGACGAGGTTAAATGAGGACGAAATGTCTTGTCCCAAGGGCACTAGCCAATCGTAGGCAAGAAAACTATTGATGATTGGCCTGATTCGAATCTTCGATAAGTGGTATGCATCAATTCTTGCCACTCAGGTTTTCTGTTTGAAGCTCAGACACAGTACCTCCCCACACATGGATTATCCTATCACAGTTGATCAGTGCCAGGAGTTGTTCAAACACTTTGGTTCACATTTTGTTGATTAGAATTTTACTTTGAACTAAAAAATTCAATTTTATTTCCACGAGTAATTGTGACCAATACAAATGTTGTACCTGCACTGCAAAGCCAAATTATGAAGAATCTTCAACAGCATGTGATCGAACAGACAGGACAACAGCGTTTCCCATGCCAGCAACCTCTCATCTTGTAATCTAACCCACGAAAAGATCATTAAAAATACCCGCAGAGTGCCAGGAACAAACGGACGGGCAGGAACAGCTTGAACGACTTTTCATTTGGATAGTTATTCGTAAAGGACATCATATTGGATTCACTCTTAATGAGTTGCGCGGCTATTTCAAAGATCACATGTTTCAGTGATTCTTCGTCCTTTGCTTGAGTATTGAAATAAGATCTCAGTGCCCATGAGGTCTTTACCCTCATTGTCTCAAAATGAACATTGTATTCATTGTATTCTTTCAATTTTTCCTTAGGGTACTAATTTCCAAAGAGTACAGAATCTGAATTTGTGAAGAATTCTTCCATCTTCTCTTGTAAATGTTCTCGTAATTTTGATCATTTAAATTTATCAATTTGTTAATAGCATTACTAGATACCAAAAGCATATTACTTGTCTAAGATGAATAATGAACGTGTAAAGGGCAATTTTGGGGATTTGGCAGCCCTCTAGGACATCATCTCGGAAATCATGTGTTTTCTGTGATCAGACTCCAGTAGACGTTTACTAGTTTATGAGCACACCGGATACTATAAAAAATGTTAAAATCATGTTTGGAATGAATAATTTATATTACAGGGACTTTAATTTTGGGTACCAATTGAAATACCTTCATATCTTTCCAGTTGTTTGGCTGTGGCACACTTTTAGTATTTCATTGAGTACATCTGAGAGTACTGATTTGGCGGACATCTTGGAAAACATCTTGAAATTATACTTTTTCAGTAGTGAGAGAGTCGTTGACTTTTGAGATGTTATCATTGACACCTATTTCTATAAAGCCATTCGAAAAGCTTTTCTAGGATAAACAATGATGGGCATTTCAAGGACATAGCAGTCATATTTGACACCATCTTGAAAATTATTTCTAACCCATAGTCGGACAGTAATAGACTTTTAGCATGTTGCCTATAAACATCACTGAGAAATCTTTTGTAACTATTTAGTTAGTTTTTTTCCATAAATACACTCAACTACACCCATATTTATGTATTTACACAGAAAAAGAAATTGACATACACAAATACAATCCTACTTGCTTGTAGTTCAAGTATCTATATTTGCATAAAAGAGCCCGTGTAGACATTCCATATAAGAGTTCAACGTAAGGCGGATTTCCTGATAAATATAGCCTCGTTTCCAAGTTTCGTCTGCAGTTTTCTTTCCATGAGGCTTAGTATTTGATCAGATCAATTCTGCGTCTACATAAAATGTCACATAACATTCCCCATTGCTCAAATGGAAAGACTGCAAAAAAAAAATAATAAAGCATAATTCTACATTAAAACTGAATCGTCACATTTCTACTCCGCCACTTTTTGTGTCATTATGGAACACTTTTTCGAAAGAGCAACTCCAGGACCGCACCTGTCCCAAAGAGACACGGAAAGCGCTTGCACACTATGGCAAAATGGATATGGAACAAAGAGAGTTGAATGCTCTTCATGCCAATTTCATTTAAACATCGTTGATATATTTCATAAAAAATTGTATCTAAAATTTTGAACACATACAGTCTTTACACTGGAGCAATATAAAATTAGAATATCATATAAAATTCCTTTTAAACATGGTGTATCGCAGAGTATAGTCACAAATTAAATATCTATCTCCTACCACCACAAATAAGATTATTGATCTCCCATTGCAAGTTGGCCTAATGGTTGTTTGGGGTGCCTTCATAGCTGTATAGCAAAATGCCCCGGGGAAAAGCCCTGATAGTCTGTCGATGAAGAAAACGAACGTTTGAAACGGCACAACAGTAGAACTTTCCGGCCTGTTCCAACAGAAATGTTATTCTGCAGTGATATTGATGTTTTGTATTTAAAAAAAAATGAATGAATCCACGTCAGTTAGTTTTGAGTTACATCAGTGTGTGTGAACATGTGTATGGCGTATTTGGCCTTTTTTCCCCCTCGAGTCAAACAATGGAGGTCTTGGAAGAGTGACGTGTTTGGGTGAAATTCTGTTTTAAAACGTTTTGGGAGACTTTTCCTATGTTGCAACATGTCTGTTGGGAGGATTATCGGAGCCACGAGTGGTATCAGCGTTTCAAATCAGGAAGAACATCTACCAAAGAGGATGCTAAATTTGGATGACATTTCTCGTTAACAGAAGAAGATCACATTGAGAAAGTGCGTGATATGATTCGTGGAAATCATTGTCTAACTGTCTGTAAAGTTTTCGAAGAGGTAGGAACCATTAAAAGTTTGTGCAACACAATTTTAAAAGGGAAAATGATGATGAATGGTGTCTCAGCAGACAGTAACGCGACGATTTCCACGAATCACAGGACTTTTAAAAGTTTCATTGTTCAACTTGAGAAAAAAAAGACCAAGCACACCTGACACACATTCACTCTCTTACTTGTTGTTGAAAAACTAACCAACGTAGACAGATGCAATTTCTCTATTTAATAGGTCCATATCACTCCCATAAAACATATTAGAGAACTCTAAAGTATCTCATTGGCACGCAGTTTCAAAAGGTTGCTTCATGGACAGACCTCGTAAATATATATATATATATATATATATGTGTGTGTGTGTGTGTGTGTGTGTGTATGTGTGTGTGTGTGTATGTGTGTGTGTGTGTGTGTGCATGTGTATACTTGAATGTCAAAGCTCATAATGCTGACCATATTTGCGCAGTCTATCTGTACTGGTACGTTCTATTGTCTCAGAACGCAATTTCAAGCAAAATGGCTTCCCTTGCATGGGTTGCGTACAAAGAGAATATTTGATAGAAAATTAGATAAAAGAAAGGAAGAAAAGAAGAGAGAGAGAGAGAGAGAGAGAGAGAGAGAGAGAGAGAGAGAGAGAGAGACGGCAGGAGGAGAACAGTTGTTATTGAATGACGGTTGAAAGGTTTTCTCTTTGCATCCTCGTAATTCTGTAGTTCAGAGTCTTGCATGGGCATCTTTTACGCAAGCTGTACAGAGAAGAATGATTTAATTGCTCATAAAATATATTTTATCTTGCAAAAATACCAGGTGTAGAACGAAAAAAGGATTTAATCCTGAACAATGTAATATTTGGATTTTTCATGCTGAAGGGAAATCTATACAGGTGGAGAAATGACTTTGAAAATAGTCCAACATACGAAAAAAAAAATGACTATCTTTGAGAAAAATGACAAAAAATAAACTAAAGAACACATCAAATTTTTGCATATTCATATTATTCCCTTTTTCACTCTTCTTTTTCCTTTCTTTCTTTCTTTTTTTTTCTCTATTAACATTTTATAATCATTGAAAAAATATTTTTTTGTTCGCCATCTTTCGCATGATGTTAAGAAAATGATAGGAATATCTTTGGAGTACGTATACTTAGCTCTTGATTGCTTGTAAAATCTGACAAATGTAGTACGTCAGTTAAAAGCTTTTTGGAAAAAAATTGGAACCAAAGAAAATGGGGTCTACATGAACTTGGAAAAAACGAACATCAGACAGCGTTTAAACATTTATCTTTTTCTTCTTGCTTTACACAGAAGTCATTTTTCGGTTAGATAATAGCTAGAGAAATCGCATTGGATACACCAACTCGTGTATTCATCGTTTCTCAGCTGTGTAGTTAAGATCAGAGCGTAGTATCTATTCTCAGTACACGCTTTTGCTTTGCGTCGGTGCAATGACGTGATTCGATATTGCTAAGCACAAGAGGTCAGGGATTCGTCCGGTGGCCACAAAACATAACATAGCCCAGTCTTGGGGCCCACTGGTAAATGGTAGATGAACTAAATGTGCAACGATCATATTAAGAATAAGGACATAACTGTCAAAAATTAAGTTGCAAAACTGGGAAAAGTGGACAACTACATCTACTTAGGACAATGAATCTCGATGAAATCCACAAAAAAGAAATCAAGCTAATAATCAACCTTTCAAGCTTTCGGTAGAGCAAGCTCAACCTTCAAAACAAGACAATCCCAATAATCTTAAAAAGAAGAGTATAAAACTAATGCATCCTCCCAATAGTCACTTATGGAGCTGAAACATGGAACCTAACCAAAAGACAAACCCGCATACTGAGAAGCATGCACCGTGCGCATGGGAGAATAATGTTCAAATTCACGTGGAGGGATCATAAGATAGCACAATGTATCAGAAAGGAAACGGGGGTCAGAGACATCATGGAATCCATTAAAAAACTCAAATGACAATAGGTTGGTCATGGGCTGGCTATGTTGCAAGAATGGTAGACAACCGATGGACAACACGACTCACAACATGGATCTCCAGAGATCACATATGAAACTGAGGCCGACAGAATACAAGATGGAAAGATGAAGTTGACTAATTCAGGAAATACTGGCTCTGCTACGCCCATGATAGAGAAATTTGCCGGATCCTGGGGAAAGTCTATGTCCAACGACGTTAAAAGACTGATGAGAATGAGTCTTGGGGGGTGCAGTCCATCACGGGACAGTACCGTCCCATCGCACTAAAAGGGATGGGTTGGCCTTTGCAACAATAGTTGCTGGGACTGGAGCCATATTTGTTGCTTTCCTGTAACAGGAATCCCACATTAAAAACGACTTTGTGACACATCTTGCTCTTGGAGGCTTTATGGTTTAGAAGTCAAATAACCGCTGCCCAGGATTTGTCCAAGGATCTGCCCAGAGGTCAAGCCCAGAAATCCTATCGTCATCAATTGCAGTGACAGGAGAATCTTGAATACTGCCTACACGTACTCGCACAGGGTCCCACCTTAAACTCGACCCGGTGTCTCAACCCATTATGACGTTTTTAGCAGCTCAAATATTCCACATTTGACGCCATTTGAAGCCATTTTCTAGCCATTTTAGGTAAATTTACCCATTTTTAGCTATTACAAACTGACATCAGGCTAACAGTGTTCTTTTCAGATAGAAAAACTTTTTGGGGAGAAAAACTTTTTTCCGAGGCAGCAACACTTATCTCATTCAAAATTTGAAGAGGAAAAAAGTCATATAGGTTTAGTTTTCTTTACAATGATTGCTTGAACCTAGAAATCTTATTTATGTGATGGTATACAGAATTCAACCGGAAGGTTGTATATGATCACACTAAGCCAAAGAAAATACTTTGATAACTGAATGATGATGCAATGAATTCACATGAATTAACAATTCTGTCGAAAATACTGGTTACTTTTGGATGAACCCTACCAAGTTCATTTGAAATAATGAAACGAAAAACATCTTTCTCTCTTTCTGTCTTTCCCCGTTGGATGTATTTTATGTTCTCTTCATAAATTTTCTTCTTTTCTTTCTTTACTTTTTCTCAGACTCAAATCACAGTCAGGGAATGGAGTTGACTTTGTTTCCCTATCGTAACAAGAACATCAAGAACAATGATGACTTAATTCAGGCTGAGTAGACTATTCACTGTTTTTATCTGTCCCGTTCAACAAAACCTTAATTTTCACATTTCCCTACTGTGATTGGAAATCACGCCCAGGTCACCCGTAGGCGGTTCTCTTACTGACTGATCCAAACTGACAAATCTTCCATTTCAAGGAAACATTGCTGTTAAAATACGCATAGGCTTATCTCGTTTTGATAAATGGATATATTTATATTGAAAAAAAAAAGTTCTATCTATTTATTATTTATACGATACAAAAGATGCAGCAATCACCCTCTGTTGGAATAGAAGCAGGGATTAAGTTGATCCTGCGGCACCAAGCTGGTCTTTCTTTCTCTCGGTTTAGTTTCCTCACTTTCTGTGTTTTACCTTGTGCCACTTGCATTTTTCTTTTTTTTCTTCGTCTTACAAGCCTCCCTGCCTACATCTACCCTCTTTACCTTTCGTCCCGCCCCACTTCCCCCCAGCCTTGTTCGTCTCACATACAATGCAATATGTCGTAATACTGGTGCCAAACATTCCACAAATACCAACACGTTCATAATGAACTCTGAACATAAAAATCTGCACGTGCACCCTTTCATACTTTTTTGTCACAATAACATTTTCCTGTTTTTTTTTCCTGACAACTCTGTGTCGAACTGATTACGTCTGCCACTTGACTATGAAGGCATGTACCCTTTAAAAAAATTGGCATAGCTGAGGGAAGGGCAGGGGTCTATTTGATAAAAGTAACATGGGCCCACAAAGGAGAGGGGCACAAAAGCTACTCGTTTAAAAGCCTTATGAATATCCGTACCTCGCATAAATGAATCACGGTAGCTCACACGCCTACCAGAACTAATCATCTAAATATGATCTAAAATTATACCCCCACCCATAACACAAGATTTAAGTATAGTTTTACTTTTGAAAGAATTTTAAAAACGGTTTAAAAGATATCAGTCTGTGACTCATGCAATGGTATTATCGATGAGAAATCAATTAAGACTGGATTAGGCTGATCGCTAGAGGGTCAGGTTGTGTGAAGTAGTTCCAAATCATCATCATTATTGTCATCATTGTTTTAATGTCCGTCGTCTTGTGGCCCCCAAAATGACCATAGAGACCCCCAAAAGCACCTTTTTTTGAAAAAAAAAAACAAAACCAACCCCAAAAGAAACGTTTTTGGTAACGCCTCGTGGTCCAGTCATGCAAAATCTCAAGGTTGCAGCCAAAAAGATGTGATCAAGAAGTCCTAGAGACACACACAGACGAGTAAAGAGAGGAAGACCTGTAGATACAACAATCTCAGTTAGCAAATGAATCTGAATAATTACATATGTAACTACAATTGAAGGAATCAGTTTATGTGTGTGTGTGCGCGCGCACGTGTGTGTGTGTGTAAGCTTGTGTATACATCACGATTACTCGACAACTAGCAAATGTATGACGTTGATATCCACCAGATACATTCGTTTGCACAAAAAGCAGCACAGTGTCGAGTTTGATGTTCTTTGGATCAGCAGTATTCAAGGAATTCAAAAAAATACACAGATCTTTCTTCATATTCAATTATCTCCCTTGACTCCCGCTCTCTGGAATTATTCAAATTTAGAAATAACATCTAAATTCGCAACACTGAAGAGTAGTAACCGCAATATTTCGAAGCCGTAGTTTCATTCAACGGACAGCAAATTATTTTACATGAAAATTATAACAGGTTACTCGACACATCATGGAATCCACTCCCTTTCCAAACAGGCACTTTTAGAACAGGTTCTGTCCTAGTATTCACTTAGTTTCACTTAGTTTGTTATAATGTTATATGGATACAAAACTGATGTAGGAAGATCGTGTTATGCCGATACAAAGAGGTTATTTTGGCGTCTGGGGACGCTCATTTCTTCCATATTAATTAATGGTAATTGATTCTTCGAACTGTATCATTTCGAATAGCGGAGAGAGTTCTCACTATTGTTGGTGTTTCGTAAAAGCTTGTTTTCGCAATGTAATATATATATATATATACATATATATATATATATATATATATATATATATATACATATATATATATATATATATACATATATATATATATATATATATATATATATATATATATATATATAGCACTTTTCATAAGTATTTGAACAAACAGACATTTTAGTTTTTATCGCACAGTTTTGAGTCTTGGAAAGACGAACATAGTGCAAGAAGAAATACATTTTCTCTCCTTTTAAAATTGAAAATGGGAACCCACATTGCTATTTGGAAGATCCTCCGAAGTAGTAAGTTGATTCGGATCCCCCGTGTCCCAAATCCACAATTGTGCCTGTTATCCCAGGCAATAAAAGCAGATTTTGTGCTTGTTCTAATGCTCATGAGCACTGCTTCTTGTATAAACAATGGTTTGTTTATGAACGTAAAATGTTCCTTGCGCAAGGTTCTTGTTTTTGACACTCGAAACCAGGCGATA
>OY735208.1:16345961-16348619 GCA_963457665.1 Thysanoteuthis rhombus
CATACCTAATTGGAAAGAGATATCTAATACACAAGAGTAGACAGTCAGATAGATAGATAGGTAGAAGATATTCATAGTTTTTGCTAAGAAAAAATCTACGCATAATTTAGGAGTTTTTAACCACGGGAAACATAGGAAATTGGTTGTCAAATCAAGAACTATGCAACGTTCCCAGGAGAGGATCATGCTTAACATCACACACAGAGATCATAAGAGAGAACAGTTTATCAAAGAGGAAAAAGACTGGAAAAACATAGAATCCATTAGAAAACTCTAATTGCAATGGACAGGGCATGTTGTAAGAATGTCACGGCTTACAGAAATTATGACGAGCAGAAAATAAGATTGCCTGAGTATTTGGACAGTTTCAGGAAATATAGACGCTGCAACGCCCACAATAAAGGGATCTGGCGAATCTTGTCGAAGAGAGATGTCTGAGGACAGACGTCAGAAGGATGATGATGATGATGATTTTGGACTTCTCACAACTTGACCCTCTCGCTATCGGTCTAATCCTGCCATGATCGATTTCTCATCCAGACAACTAGTGCATGAGTTGTGGACTCATATCTTCTAAGCCGTTATTTAAATTCTCTTGAAAGTACGGATTGTGAACTGTCTACCATACTAAGATAACTCATGATGCGATTTAACTCATGTAAAAGAAAATAATATCATATTAAACTTTTACAAAACGATCAATGCTCTAAAAACTGAAATATTGTCGCCTATGTGTCCAAATAACACGTTGTTCATTCTAAACATTTAAACATCTTTGTAATTCTTGTGGTTTGATTTTTTTTCTTCTCCTTTTTGGAATTTTACATTTTTCAATGAAATTTTTTCAATTTTCAATTTCGCTGAAGTAGAACTTTCTCTTTGAAACCATTTTTTTTTAGTTTCATTTCAAGTTATAGCATTTTAAATTTTACTTCAGTGATAATGCTACAACGGCAAAAAAACAAAAGAATATTACTGGGAAATACGCAAATGAAAAGAATCGGCACATATATAATGAAAAAAAAAAATCCCCGAGTGAGCAAAACACAGAAACCGATAGTTTATGGGAGCCAGTGATCAAAATTCAGTGATGAAAACTCACACATATATGCACGTGTACATGCGCAAACACGCATACACGGAGACTCACACGTTTACACACACACACGTGCATGCGCACACGTTACGTCAAAATTGCAAAAGGGTATAATTAGGAAAAACTGTAATGCAGCGTACAAATTAACCTGAGAGATATGAAACTGCTGCCGTTGCATCGCAAATGATAAATAAGAATATGAAGATAGTCAAAAACAGGAATAAAAGTTTGTTTGAATATTTTTAATCAGCTTTCTCTATAAATTATTTCTTGTTTGATTCCTAGTTTCTTCTAAGTTTCACTTCTTGGCATTCGATTTCCCGCAGGAGGATTTTCTGGTTTTAGGAAAATTTTCCTCGTTTATCTTCGGAACTTTTCATATATAAATTAAAAGAAAAGATTTTATATCTTATTCTCATTCATCGACTTCATTGTTTTCTCCTCTTCATCGAATTTTCACAAAAACAAAACAAAACAAAAACCAATAACAAAGACAACAACAACACTATTTTATCATCAAAAACATTGATACTTCAGGCAATTAAAAGTGCGTCGTAATATTTATCCATATATCATGATTTTATGCTATTTTTTTTATATTATCACATAAATATTTTCTAATGTTTTTTGAGAATATAAATTCTTTTCAGTTCAAGCTGAGAAACTAATTCTTTTGAGTTGTTTTCCAAATGAAACATCTTGTTTGTTACATTGCTTTCCTCTGGGGTAACTTTCTAACATCTCTTTTGTAATATTTCATTGGTGGAAAATAAATCAAGTGTATTTGCATGGCCATTTTGCAGTCTATTTCAATAACCTAATGTTTTGAAATGGTGTTGTTGGGGTAATTTTCATTTGAATGTAAAGTTTGCTTAGATGTGATTTTATGATGAATGGATTGTTGAATGGGTGGGAAAAGTAAGCAGAAATATATCTTTGAAATATTGACATTCCCGTTTACAGCATTTTCTCAAGATCTGCTGGATTTAACACACACACAAACACACACACTCACACACATATTTTTTGAGAAATTGATGTATGTAATCAGCCAGATTGAATTATAAGTTACGTTATATTATATAGAAACTTTTTTGAAATGATCTCCCGTCATTATGCAGTTGATGTATCACTCAACTTGGATAATGTAAATAGAATAAGCATTTGTAAATACATACGTATATATACATGCGTATAATATATATATATATATATATATATATATGTATATATATATATATATATATATATATATATATATATATATATATATATATATATAAATATATATATATATATATATATATATATATATACATATATATATATATACACTCACACATTAGAGAGGAGAGAAGGTTATTTTACTGCTTTAAACGGAACATCTACCTTAAAACAGAATTTCAAACGCAAGATCTGACAGAATGGATTCATTTCTATTTTATCTTTCATCAATCTGCAGTTCTTTGATTAGCTGAGAAAGTAAACGTCAACATCCGGTGTTTTCCTTTCAATAAATGCAAATGAATGCGATCAAAACAAGATGATACCTGTGACAATAT
>OY735208.1:16348819-16388819 GCA_963457665.1 Thysanoteuthis rhombus
TCTTAAGTAAATATAGGAAGCGACCATAGAAGGATAAGATGTAAGATGCAAGTAAACACCAATAAATAATGCAGAAAAATGTTCCTCGCCAAACCGCAACCACTAAACGTACGAAACGAACTCACCCAACCCTTCAAGCTAGAATTGAATAACAGATATAAAATTTTTATCGATGAAAACGACACCAGTATCAACGAACTCCACAGCAAAATAACAAGTTCTTAACTAAAAGCTGTCACCATGTTTAAACGCACAGGCCATCAGCAAAATCCCAAACGAAACCAGGAAACTCATTGAAAAGTGCAGAAACCTCAAACCACCGCCAACAACAAGGAAAAAATAGAGGAGACCGAACTGAACAAAACAATCAAAAAGAAACTAAGAGAAGACAAAAGACGGTACAGGACAGTAATCATCTTGGGCTTTAGAGCAATAAACAAAGCTCTCATTATTGGACAAAAACAAATAACTAGCATACTCGTAGAAAACGGAGACATAATAACAGACGGAAATAAACTTGTCGAATGCGCCCGAAAATTCTACATAGAACTTTGCTCTTCAAGATACGGCCAACAAAACAACGACCTGGATACGCAAGACGCTGACAATCAGTTCGAGGTCTTTCCAGAAGTTGCACCATGGGACGTAAAACAAGCTATCAAACAGACAAAAAAAAAAAAGAAAAAAATCGCTGGACTAGATAACATCATCATCGATCTTCTTCATAAAAAAGACTGTAAGATTGCCAACAAAAAACTAGCTTTTCTATCCAACATGTCTAAAACAGAGTGGAGTCCCCAATGACTGGGACAGTGGAATCATAACGTTTCTACGTAAAAAGGAAACCCCCCAAACCTCAGCAACTATAGGCCTATAAGCCTATTTAACTGCATCTTTATACTTTTCACAAAAATCATCAACCGGATCACTAAAATACTTGATGAAAACCAACCACGGGAGCAGGCTGGATTTAGAAGTTACCCGATCATGGACCATCTCTATTCAATTAATCAGCCGAAAGAGAAAGCAGCAGAATGCAAAATGCTCGCTGTAACATTTATAGACTTCAAGAAGGCATTCGACTCTGTGGAAATTTCTATGGTCATGAAGGCCATCATCGTTCTAGGTGTAGACCCTGTACATATCAGAGTTCTGTAACATATATACAATCACAGCAACTCCTTTATCAGGCTACATCTGAACCGTTTCAACTCCCAAAAGGTTTGTGGCAAGGTGATACCAGCTCGCTCAAAGTCTTCACAGCCCGACTCGAGATGATCTTCCGAAAACTGGATTGGGAGAATAAAGGAATCAAAATAAACGATGAATATCAGGGCAACCTCAGATTTGCAGACAGCATCGTCCTTCTCGTAGAGAACCTACACGACCTCCACTTAAAGTTAGATTAACTAAATGGAGAGAGCAAGAAACTCAGCCTATTCATGAACTTTAGTAGAACAAAAGTCATGTGTAACAAGAATCATCGAGAATAAGAATATAACCGTCAAAATCGAAGATGCAAAACTTAACAATGTAGACCACTACATCTACATAGGATATCTAATCTCTATGAAAACCACAAAAAAGAAGAAATCAAGCAGAGAATCAACCTAGGATGGCAAGCCTCCAGCAGGGCGAGCGCAACCTTCAAAAACCAGACGATCCCAATAATCCTGAAAAGAAGAATATTTACTTATGAAGCTGAAACATGGAAAATAACCAAGACACAGACCAGCAAACTGAGAGGCATGCAGTGGACTCATGAGAGAATCATGCTTAACCTCAGGGGGAGATCACAAGATAGCACAATATGTGAGGAAGAAAAAGGAATCCAAGACCTCACGGAATCTATCAGAAACTTAAATAGCAATGGGTAGGTCATATTGCGAGAACAATCACGACTCACATAGATCCCAAGAGATCACATGCGAAACTGAAGCCGACAGAATACAAGATGGAGAGATGAACTAGACTAATTCAGGAAATATTTGCTCTGATAGACAAATGTGGCAAATCCCGGGGAAGGTCTATGTCCAACGACAGACGATAGAAGACTGATGATGATATTGAAACATATTTGAAATGGTCTGCAGCATATCCATTGACTCAGCAGTTCCTTCATCAGGCTACATAAAGACTCTGTGCCCTTTCAACTCGGAAAAAAAAGAGTGAGACAAGGTCACACAATCTCACCCAAACTCTTGACAGCATGCCTTGAGATGATCTTAGACTTGAGGGGACACAAAGCAGTCAGGATAGACGAAGAATACCTAAGTAACTTCAGATTTACAGAAAACATCTTCCTCTTTGCTAATGTTAGATGAACTAAACGAAGTGAGCAAGATAAATGGCTTCCTCATGAACTTCAGCAAAACAAATGTCATGAACAACAAACATGTTAGGGACAAAGAAAAAACGATCAAAATCAAAAATGTAAAGCTGGAGAAAGTAGACCACTACATATACATAGGGCAGCAAATCTCTACGAAGTCATCAAAAGAAGAAATCTTGCAAAGAATCACGCTAAATTGGCAAACTTTTGGTAGAGCTAGCTTGACTTTTAAGTGCTGGAAAATCCCACAAGAAAGAGGGTTCTACAATCAATACATCCCACCGATCGTTGCATCTGGAGCTGAAACATGGGACTCAACCAAGCTATTGGCCACCATGCTCAACCTCACTAAGATAGACCATAAGACAGCACAGTATACCAGGGAAAAGACAGGAGTCTGGGACATCATAGAAACTATCAAAAACTCAAATGGCAATGGGCTGGGCGTGTTGCAAGAATGGCAGACACCTGCGGGACATCACGACTCACTACGTGGATCCTTAGAGCCAACAAAAAGGAAGTTCGCTTGATGAGCTAGATAAATTCAGAAATTACTAGCTCCGCGATACCCATGATAGAGAGGTCTGTTGAATCTTGGGGAGCTGACAGATGATGATGATGTCCGTACTAAGAAATGAAAATATGATCTGACAGAACGATTATGAATTGCGTTATATTATATTGAAACTTTTTTGAAATGATCTCCCGTCATTACACGGTTTATGTATCGCTACACAGCGTAAATATGATAAGCAATTAAAGAAAATGAGGCTGCGTCTTCTGCGCTGAAGGAAACGAATGGAGCAGGTACAGATTGTCAAGGATTAAAAATGAGAATTTGGAGTTGAAACTGTTGTTTCGGTCTTTACATTACCGTCTACTGTTTAGCTCAATGGTTAGAGCAAAGAAACGTTGAAGCAGCTACTGTGTCGGTCGCAGATTTGATCCTGGTCGCAGCCCCATTTTCTTTAATTGTTTATGTTCATATATGTTTATATAATGTTTAAAGTATTTATACATGTATTGAATTTAGGAATTTGAAACCGGGTACCCTACACGTAGAGTTCTTAATGGATTCGATTTTATAACTGGATATCATTTATTCACTCAGGTTAGTGTCCTTATTTAAGCGTGGTGGATGGAAGCATTATAGCAAGATGGACATCACGACTCACAACATAGATCCCAATAGGTCATGTGCAGAACTGTGACTGACTGAATATTAGGTAGCGTGACAAACTACACTCAGAAAGCTCAGAAAGTATTGGCCCAGCGACGCCCACGATAGAGAGGTCTGGCTAATCCTGGGCGAAGTATAAGTCCAACGACGGACGCTGAATGACTGCAGCTGATGATGATGAATAACCTGCTCGGTGATCGTAAGATTGAGCCATGGGTCGGTTGGTGCAAAAAAGTCATACACTTCTATTTTGTTGAAGAACAGATAAGAGACCTCGAATTAACTAAAAAGAATTAACAGATATAACATAGATGCTGTACATTGAAATGAGAACGTTTTACCCCATGGATTGAATGAAGGGACCGGTTTAAAATTCCAAGAAGGTTACCAACTACAACAGACACCTGAAGAAAGCCGGAGGGTTAAACAGCCGAAACGTTGAGACAAAAATCAGGAAGACTCTAGTCCGAGGAGATCGGTGCACAGTGATACTTACAACTCTCCGTTACAGCCGAAAAATGGAGGTAATTTGATGTAATGTGGGAAAAATTGAATGGAAAAATAAATTTGGTCAGAATGAATTCTGTTTATGACATCACAAATCTAGAAAAGACAGAGGAGAATCCAGATGCTAAAAATAAACAAAACACCA
Organism: Thysanoteuthis rhombus; assembly: GCA_963457665.1. NCBI lineage: Eukaryota > Metazoa > Mollusca > Cephalopoda > Oegopsida > Thysanoteuthidae > Thysanoteuthis > Thysanoteuthis major. The sequence continues at coordinate 16,352,984 of OY735208.1, forward strand.
AAAGGATGAAAAAAAAAAAGCTTTAGAAGGTAATGGATTTCTGAATCAAATCTATGAACAAAACGGTATCGTCAGGAGCATTGGAATAAACAAACAAACAAACAAAAACATTGACACACAAACACAAAATATAAAAAAAGCAAACGATAAAACCCTTCTCCATCTTTGATGGCTACGGTTTTTTCTAAATAATTCTTCATTTCATTAATTCAGTAATATCAGAATAAATGCGCCAATAAAATCGTCATCTCCAAATGATAAACCTTCTTTAGTTACAAGCAAATTATTTCGGATCTAAAATATGACTAATGCCATATTTTAAAACGTACGCGTCATTTAATGCTATACAACGCATGACCATATTAGACACAGCACCAACTGAACGAAGATTATTCAGCAAAAAATTAAGTGCGTCCTAATCAAGGTTTAATATTAGATTACGGAAAAGGGTTTATCAAAACATATATAAACGGTAGCGTGATATTCAAATTTATTTCAGGAAAGGGAAGTACTTCATTTCTACCCACTCTCATCCATCAATTCCTTGTCTCTCTTCTCGTATATCTATCTGTTTTTCCTTCTTTTTTCTGTCTCATCACTGTTTCTTGTTTCTACAGGAAATCCTGGTACCACACGCAAGTCACGTTCCAGGAGAAGATAGTGCGGTAGGGGGTAATACATGTTATAGCCAGGCACCTTTTTTTAACTAACATTTAGTAGAAAACTGAGATGCTAATCTTTTTATGTATAACTGAAATAATTTTATGCATTATTAAACCTCGTCTTTATGTTCCCAAAAATTTGAATGTTAAAAATTAAATGACGTTTAACTGCTTGCCAACGGGGCGCTTTGTAAACGCGATCAGGAGTTCAGGGCGGTGTTGCCAAATAAGGGAGTGAACTACGAAGTTGAGATACTGTCTCGGTGAGTGACGCACGGACTTGCGTGCCGTGCAAAGCACCAGCGTGCAGTAGCCAGTATCAGAACAATTCTTTTGAATGTACAACTAATCGTGTGTGTTGGTATGGCGTATGCTACGAGGCTTTCTTTTACCCTCTCCGATTATGTTCCTTTTCTTTCTCCCTCTCTAATTACTTTCCATTCATTTTTCTCTCTCCAGTTTTTCATCTGCTCCTCATTCCATTTCTGCTCTCTTCCATTTCTTTTTTTTTTCATCCTTTCCCCTTTCATACCTTGATTTCTTCTCTTTTCTGTTTTTTCCTTCTTTCTCCATCTCGCTTCTCTTCCGTTCTTTCCTCCCCCCTCACTTATTACATTCATGTATGTATTTTTCCTGCTTTCTCTTTTCCCTTTTCCTCTTTTTACTCTCTTTAATCTCGTTCCGTTTCATCCTTTTCTATTATCTTCGTCCATCCAATCTTCTAATTCTTTCTTTCCTGTCCTGTGATGGAAATGAGTTTTGGGAACTACATATATGATAAAGCTGTATCTGAGATTCATGCTCGGGGATCACAGAGGGGTCAATCAAGGATGACCGAAGGGGACCCATGCAGCTGGGGGTTCCAGGGCACTGTGAATCTCCATAGGTAATTAAAAGGAATGTAGCCAATTTCAATTTTTTTGGAGAATAGATATAAGTTGTACCCCTGTTTACCCCCCTCTCAATTTCTATCACTGTCTCTGTCTTTTTACGGCCCCATATTTCTACCTACTTTATATTATCAGGTTTTTTCCATCCTTTTTCTTTCATTTCTTCAGTTTCCCCTTCCTTCTACCTTCACTTCCTTTTCTTCTTTCTTTCTTCCATTCTTCTATCAACTTTCTTTCCTCCTTTCTCTTTTACTTTTTCGTTCCGAGATCCTTTCCCGTCTCTTTTCTCCTTTCCTTCTTTCATTCCTCCACCTCTTCGCCCTCTCTTTTCTTATTTCATTCTTCCATCTCTTTCCTCCTCTCACTTATTTCCTATCTCTTTCCTCCCCCACTCTTCTCTCTTTCAACTCTTTCTTCCCCCTTTCTTCTTTCCTTTTTCATTCTTCCATTCCCTTTCCCCCTTTTATTCTTTCATTCTTCAATCGCTTTCGTCCTCTTTTTCCTTCTCTCTTTCTTCCATTCCTTCACCCATCATTACATACTGTAACCTTCTTATCACCTCATATGTTTTGTTATGTTTTTTTTTCTTTCCTCCAATCATTCATTTGTAACCCATTCGCTTCCTGTACGTCCTCCTAGGCGGGAGACCCTTTCGCATTTTATTTTTATTAGATCTTGCAGTTTGCTAAGTGACTCATTAATATTTATATTATAGACATAAAGCAAATTTCGCGCCCATCTGAATATATTTACCTTGTGACGCCATTAACAAGAAACATCATGGCGGGTTCTTGCACTCTGCCAGTTTTACGCACATGCGTACACCTGAACAAATATTACGCAGAAGATTAGGTATGAATGTTTGTTTCTTTTCACCGGTTCTCTCGCTTTGATGTATCATAATGATATAACCCATCTTGGGCATCCCAATTTGGAAATCTCTACATAAATTGACATTTTTTTAATTCTGAATTCCTGAGATGAGAAATTATCATTATTATGTACTGAAATTTTCGGACTAATGTCCTCATTTTTGTTGTTTTAACCACAATGTTTCGACCTTGATATCATTCTCTATTGACTGCGAAGAAACACAAATACGAAATATACCCCAACCTTCGCTGAAAAAAAAAACAGGGCGAGAACTATCTACCTTCGTGGATTAAATAAAGGGGTTGTGAGGAAGAGTCACCGAATAAGGCATTCATCTAATGAATTCAAACGGGTGCGTCAACCGAAAGGTTGTGGTAAAAAGTAACCGAGATGAGGTCACTAGTCCGAGAGGTATGTAATAATAAATAAAGATATATTGAAAATTATAAGCATGGCCCAATGAGCCTCTCGTCTGTCACAGTTATCAAATGAATTTAGATCAGAAATTTTGACTCTACAATGCTCGACTCACAGGATTATGAAGAAGCGTGGTGTTAAGAGCAAATATTTTTCATCAGTAAGCTACTGACTTGATAATTTGCCAAAATATTTGTACACACACACACACACACACACACACACACACACATATATATATATATATATATATATATATATATATATATATATATATATATATATGAATGACTTACAAGGATATATGCCCGGTGAATGTTATCGTTTCGTACCTAACCCACTCTTCAACCACCGGCAAAATAAACAAGAAACACATTGCCTGTTGCTAATGAGTGCGCAAGACACAAAATGTTTACATTTTCCTGATTTATATCCTTGTAATTCTTAATTTTTGTATAAAACTTCAGTTAAACAAAAGTCATGTGCAACACTCACATCGAGAATAAATGCATAACTGTCAAAATCGAAGATGCAAAACTGGACAAAGTAGAACACTACATCGACTGAGGACAACGAATCTTTATGAAACCCTCAAAAGAAGAAATCAAGCAGAGAATCAACCTAAGATGGCAAGCCTTCGGAAAAGCAATCTCGACCTTCAAAAACAAGACGATCCCAATTATCCTAAAAAGAAGAGTATAAAACCAATGCATTCTCCCAATAGTCACTTATGGAGCTGAAACATGGAACCTTACCAATAGACAAACCTGCAAACTGAGAAGCATGCAATGAGAGAATCATACTCAACCTCATTTGGAGAGATCACAAGACAGCACAATATGTCAGGAAGAAAACAGAATTCCAAGACCTCATAGAATCTATTAGAAACTTAAAAAGCAATTGGCAGGTCATGTTGCAAGAATGGCCACCAATGAATATCAAAACTCACAACATGGATCCCCAGAGATCACATGCGAAACCGAGGCCGACAAAATAGAAATGGTGAGATCAACAAAACAAATTCAGTGGATGGGAAATATAAGCTAAAATAAATATATCGCTTAAATTCAACCTTATTGACTGTCCAGTTCCATGGAGCAGGGATAGGATGCCGGCCGCCGGATCTGAAGCGAAGGTGTCAATCCAGCCTCCTGGTACTGGATGGGAAAATGGATAGTCTATAGCCACACTGATATTTAATACAACAAAACAGCTGTTTGTGGATGACAAAATAATTGTGTGTATATATATATATATATATATATATATATATATATATATATATATATATATATATATAATGGTTTAGTTCTGCGGACCAATTCCAAGCGTTACAATGAAAAGGAACAAACATTTAGATGGAAGGAATTATAGTTAAAATTCAATGATGTTTGGCAATAAAATTCAAAGATAACATGTCTTAATAGAGTCAGCACTATAGTTAGGTAAGCTTTGTGTAGTTTGTTGCAAGACAAATGGAGGGGATTTGGCTTAAAAGATCATATTGCACCCAGAATCTGTTGGCCTTTAGAATCAATACTTTCACTCAGTGTATAATCGGCTCCCGTGAATAATTTGCAGACCCAGATTGAGGTCCAGTCTCATATGAAGAATACATAATCCCGTCTTTACAATAATCAATAATAATTATGTATAACGATTATGTTTCTATAGATAATACACACTTTGATTTCTTAGCTCAATATTTCAGATAGTGGAAATCGGTAAATTCCAACCACAGCCCTGTACTCTTTGTGGACAATAATTTTGTAATATGCCAATATCCTAGTAATCTATTGTACAGCCCATCAACATTAGTGAATCGCTGACAGTATTGGAAGTTTTTTTATTAATGTAATTCCATTCCTTATTTCTTTGCTACATTTGCCCTTTGAAAAAGAAAAGGAAAATGGACAGAACGTCAAAAATAGAATTTCAATGTTGTCATTCTTTTCTCATATTGTCGGATTAACCATGATCCATATCAAAATTTATTTGTGTATAAAGCAGGGAAACACACTTATCTTTCGAGAACAGTGGTTTTGTAGAATCCAAGGTTACATTCTTCCCCTTACAATCTAAGATTCCCTCTATACCTCGACCCAACCATTTTCTATTGTACTCTTGTAAATTTTCCACTATTATACCTTGCATTATACGTTCCTATGCTGACTGAAACATCATTCCAATACCACCCCACCATCACACTCCCTTTGCTAAAATTCCTCCCCAGGGAGGAAAGTGCCTCTCATTGGAATAGTTCTAGAGTGAAAAATATTAGGTTGGGCCGATGACTATTTTACAACTATTTCAGCCGCGAGAAAAGACCTGATGTTTTCATTAAACAGAACACTCCACTTCTCAGTGATCAGACTGGCATTGTAAAAAATCTGCAATACTAATAAATATCTATTTAAAGAAAATTAGCGTTCTGGAGAAGCAGCCTATTTCTTGACTCTGGCGCATGCGCAGGCAACTATTTATGGCGTGTACGAGGTTTTCATTCAGCGAAGACGAGTTTTGACGGCGAGTTCTAAACATCTTGGTTTCGTTATTAGCATCTACACGGCGGCCAGAATCTCATTTGCAAGCGAAAGCTGGTGGCCGGGCATCCTACTGTAGAGGAAACAGCTGTCAGCGGAAACAGCCAAGATAGATAAACGTTCGTCTTCCGGGGAGATAGATGTGCTATGCCCGTTCATAGGCTGCGTTTAACGAAATCCAAGACGTTGATAACAGCACAAAGAATGGACACGATGATCTGATTTCAAACTCAGGCCCGGACAACAGTTTTTAATTTTTCATTACTCCCTCCAACTTAAAAGTGGAGTAGTTAAGGATGAAGCGAGTGACGCCACCTTGGGTGCTGGTTGCTCCTGAATATAATCCATATTCATCAATAGTAATGTGATATGTGGAGCTCAGGCAAGGACGGATGAAGCGATAGCCAGCATAGGGGCACTATTTTACTTATGTTGTTGAGTTGGAGTAGAGATGTCAGCATACGGAAATGAGGTCAGTAAGGTCGTTTGGTTAGTTTAAAAAATAGGTAGATTAGCTTAAACTTATCTACAATAATTTAATGAGGGTATTGGATCATTGATCTCCGAGCAAAGGGAAGATTTTTTGTGCCCCTGTGTATTGTGAATCTTTGATCAGAATTACTAGGACCCTAATATCGACTACTTTCGTAAGATTCAGACAAACTACTAACTTTACAAAAGGTACTGATTAATTTCACTCTAACAACTTAAAATCGTCATGGCTTATATCATAATACCGCCATTACTTCAACTAACCATACTTATATGGTTAGTATAAAATAAAGACTCTAAAGGCGAATTTGGATCTTGTCTAATAAAAAACGGCCAACCAAAAGTGTGACCAAATCAGTAAAAATAGGTTTCCTTGGTTTTTAAGGGCGTCTGTCCGTCTGGCTAGCTGCATGTTTGGCTATGTATGTAAGTATCATGCATAGGCCGTGCCACTGGATTTCATCATCATCAGCGGCAGCATTTTAGTTTTTGTCATGCGATTTTGTTTTCTTTTGGGCACAGTTCCTTATATCCAGCGGTTGTCGAAGACATTATTGCTATATGATTAGCCCACTGCCATTTGTGTTTTCTAAGAGATTCTATGATATCTCCGACTCGATTGTAATGTTGATCATGTAAAGATTCTGAAACATGTCAGCTCAAAAAATGGGTAAGACCAGGGGATTGCATCTCAACTAAACTTTTCACAGCCTATCTCAAGATGATTTCCAAAAACTTAGACTGGGAAAATAAAAGAATCAAAATAGACAACGCATACCCAAATATCATCAGATTTGCTGACGACCTCGAGTTCTTTTTTATTGAGAACTCACATGTCATCCAAATAATGCTAGACAAACTGAATGAAGAAAGAAAGTTGGTCTCCACGTGAACTTCAGGAAAACAAAGGTCATGCACAACAAACACGTTGAAATTGAAAATGCAGAGCTGGAGAAAGAAGACCACTACATCTACCTTGGACAACGAATCTCCATGAAATCCTCAAAAGAAGAGAAAATCAAGCAAAAAATCACACTAGGTTGGCAAGCAATACATTTTATAGATCTAGAAGGCTCAAATTTAAACCCCTACTCCTTATATTGTCTAAAAAACTTTTCTAATATCCCCTCAAGCAGGTTCATTTCACCATAAAAACTTATGTTAACTTGATCACTAGTTTGTGCCTGATTGTTTTCTGGCAATCTGAAATTTTTAGTTATCGAACAAAAGGCGAGAGGTGTAACTTATTAATTGATCATACCTTATTCCAATTTTTTTTATTCATTACCCCTAACACGACATGCTGCCTAGAGATGTTGATTGTTTAATGGTTTCTATTGAATGATTAACCTATTCTTTTAATTATTTATTTATACCGTAGTTAATACATCCATGTCTTATCTGTTTCCCGATGCTGAATGTGTTCCATTCTTACAGCTGTGTTCAACTACGATTTTTACGGATAACTGAATTACAGTCTTGTACGAATCGATTCCTGGATGATTTTTCCCGATATTACGAACGTTCGTTTTATGCCATTTCAATTTTACAGAAGATCTAGGTTAGTTGGGTTTTATGCTATTCGATATGAGGTTAAACAAATTATCATTACACGATATAAGAACATTTTTTGAGCATTACCAGGCCCCAAGTGACTTTCTTCTAGATCGAGGTTCTTTGTCTGCTGTGGATGATGTAAAAGGATTTGAATACGACACTGCTTCTCTGTTTATTTCACTATCACACAACGCACTTGAAACATCCGGCAAACCTGCCCAAAAACTTTTTTTTTCTCTTCAATCTTGGTTACCCCAAGAAAAGCCTTTTGACCAATTCTCGCATCAAAAGGTTAATAAACAAAATCAGTTATTCATGCCACAAATTTTAAGACCTGTAAAAACATGCTGAAATAACTTATTGGTGTTGAAATTGTGGAAATTAGAGACGCTAATAGATGGCATGTTTGAATTTGAAGATTTACTCAAAGAGCAATAACAGAATTGATAAGAGAACCGTAGGTAACGCAATAGATCATCCTAGTTTGGACAAATCGAGATTATATTCACCAGGAAAACATTCATCAAGAAAAGATGCCTAGGAGCCCTATCAAAACTAAAAGAAAGATTTCCTGCATGATGCCCCGAAAAAATTCATTGAACGATCCAGCATTGAATTAAAACAATCTACTTGGTCATGAGACAATTTGATTCTTAAAACGACAAAAATACTTGGGTTCTCAGGTGATTACCACAGATATTATAGAGTAAACCTGATCCCACCTTTTAGTGAAATAGGAAGAGGTTATTTGGGTAACGATCACTGGACATGTCATAAAGTAATCTGGGATTCTATACGTATCTGAAATTTAAAGATAAGCAGCGAAATCTCAATAGGGAGTGCAACCTGACAACGTCTTTTGACAGCATGTCATGTTTGGATGGAACAATTTAAAAATTGAAAAAAAGAAGATCAATGAATTAGTTACTACTCTCACCTTTTTTTTTGGTTTGTGATCACTTAAAAACTCTGGATTTTTTAACAAATGGGCGTGAAAACTGCCGGACATAAACTGAAGAACCAATGTAGCATAAACATACATTCTAAACTGAACCCCAGAATAAGAAGAAACTGACTCATTTTTTGAATCTGGGAACGCTCAAACATTTCTTAAGTACAAGCTAATGGCTTCTTCACTTCACATTTTTTTGGCCTTTGGAAAAAAATATGTCCCAATTTTGGATTGTAGGGAAATCTGCATGTGGACAATTTTATAAGATTTTTTTGTGAATAGGGTAACGTTCTGGATTGTAGCCAAGATGACGCTCTAATAGTTAGGTTTCAAACCCAGGTAAAGGTCAAGATTAGAATGTTGATTTTCAAGGCAAGCGCATTGGTAGATAGGCTTTCCCTACCTCGGCGATTGGTGCATCTTCCTATCCCCTCTTCAAGCTGTTGCTGTACTAAGCCAAGCTTAGGAAATTACAAACTAAGAAATGAATTCGCATCATCTGAAGTAGGATTCGCGCTATTGGCTGAGTCTCTTTAGATCTCAGAAGTGCACGTACGGTGTTTCCTGGTATTTAATGAATGACACGTCATAGATAAATTCTGGACCGGAAACGGAAATGGCTGTCTGAAACCGGAAATGAAGGTGTCACTTTCATAGTCACGTCAGTAATGAGACTTCCACTGCCCTCTCTTATGGAAGTGCTGGTGGCCGATTGGTCAACCACACGGAAAAGGACTGATTGCACCAGTTCAAACTCCGACTGAGGCTGGCATCGACACCGTTTGAGAGGGTATTAACCTGTCCCCCGCCCCAGATATGGGTAAAACAGTGTATGGTGAGTGACGCCACTTTGCGTGTTTGACACCTCTACATTTATTCCACATATCGCAAACCCTGACAAACTAGCTGCGACAGTGAAACGTGTGATATGTGAGGCAGAGACTGCTGATGTCGTAGCCAGCGTAAGGGAAGTACTTTACATACTTCTACTGCCATTTATTTTATCTTGTTCCATCGAGGGTTTACAAAAATTTATCAAAAATATAAATATGCGTATGTAATGGAAAAGTGATTACAAGGAGGTCGACATTTCTGATTTTCTTATATGGACGTAACACTTAATTACGAAGTAAAAATTGCTATCAGAACAACCTCACCCCTCTCTCTTTTTATGTGTTGTTCTTTCTCTCTCTCACGCACATAGTCAGGTGAGCATCTACGTACACCCTCTCTTACTTTCCCTTTATCTCACTCTTGATTTGTCTGAAACTCTCACTAAAGACACAACACATTTTGCTATGCATAATGCATATTTCCCGAAGAATTTGAGCTAAAAAAATAAAGGTGCGTATTATCTACAGAGACATCTCTCTCGCACATTTTGTATGAATAACTCTATACACGGGATAATTAATTTTTCCTTCGAAATTGAAACTAAATCGGGGACTGCGTATTATCTATTTAGCAAATTATACATGTTGAAATACGGTATATGCCAACCGTGGCCAAAACACAGCTTGCAAGCCACGAGCGGCAAATTGACATTTAATGCGAGGCTTATGGAAATGTGAAATATAGGCTGAACTCCCTTTCCTCCTCACAGTTAATATAAAAGCTAAATAAAATTCAAGCTCCATTATTCATGTGGTAAAAACTGGGATCCCACCAGGTTCGAAGGTAAGCTTAATGTTCATGCTTTGTGAGATACATTTATGGATTTAAATTCTAATCTCTAAGCTAGCTTGTTCTGCAGTGCTGAGAGGAAGTGTAGCGACTCTCAAACATCTGAAATTTATTGTATGTGGCTCTGATATGGAGTATATTTGGCCACACTGGTATATGCTGAAAGTTTGCTGTAACGTTATTACGTTAGCGTGCATGTCTCTCTGATCATTCGCCAGTGGAATGTATTCGATTCTAAGTGGATGCATCACTTGCTGTCGGTGTCATCAGCTCGGACATTGCTGTTAATTGCTGTCAACCATTAAATATATTCCTGATACAATGTTTCCACTGGGGACTGTTGGCTGCCAAATCTCTCAGAGTTGTCAGCCAAGTGATTTTCTTTCGCACCCCGACCAGTCAAGGCACTGTAGCCTACAACGGCAAGGGGACGATAGTTCTAGGAACACTTCCTCTTTCAAATCATAGCAGGGGCCCATTTCTGTCTCCTTCATGATAGATTTGCCGGACTCATGAGGGTCATGTGAGAAAGCCTATCTGACGGTACCAGTTGAAGATATCCCAGCGATTTAGGTCTTCTTCTGGTGAAAACTACACTGAATGGAAAAGATTTTCCAAACACTCACCGCTAGACTTCTGCGTTTGACATCTTGTCCTACCAATTAGTCTGCAAGATCTAATGCATTCATGTATGGTCAAGTGTTATCTCTGAGGCCACCAATACAGGAGGGGCCCAACTAGAAGACGTGATTTCACAACGAAGATTTCAGAAGTTTTGGACGGCTTGAGTGGTATTCCGTCCAAGGTCAATTATGGTTTTTATCATTCTAGGTTTGCAGAGGAAGGTGTAACCATCGGTTACTCGACTACTGTAGTGAGTTTGATCTTTACTGGACACGCTGCACTCGTTGCCTTATGAAGCTTGGTACATACATAAATACATTCATGAGAGAGTGTTGAAATTTTCTTGGCCCTACCAAGAAGTGAATGACTTCTAGGCAAATTAAGAAAACAAGAGAAAGGATCCTGCGAATTGGCTCTTTACAAGAAAAAAGAAAACATTCTTTCAAGCAACAGGGATACAAGGACGTACAGATTCTGGAAAGTGGGTCGAGCTGAAGACTGACATTGTTTCTCAAGCCAACAACTTTTCAGTGTGTGTGTGTGTGTATGTTGTCTATGAGTATTTGTGCTTCTAAATTGAATATGACTGATCTCAGGTTATTAATAATGTTGAATTTATTGCAGGAGGCGTAGAAAGAATATATTTACTTTTCTAGGGGTTAATGATCTTATTATCATCTTAAAAAAAGATAACAGACCCCGTTCAACTTCATCCTATCCACCATGCCACCACTATGTCCCACGTAATTTTTGTCCTTGGGTAGTGAGTGTTATTTTCTAATCGCACGTGTAAAAGTATAGTAAATTGCTATTATTCCCTTCAAACCTTTGTGACTGCAGTAGTGATGTTCATATGTAATTGTTTTTCTTATTATATGATTAAAACTGTGCAAATTTGTTCGTTGTCCGAATGAAAATAAGTAGATTTCAAATGATCACTGTCCCGATCGTAAAAGCAATGTCCGAGGAGGATCATTGATTTTTTAAAGTTTTCTCTAATTTTAAGACATAATCGATCAGAAAATAACACTTTTTACCAAAGAACAAGAAGAATTTGCATGTTGAGATGATAAACTGTTGTCTTCCTGGCCTTTTGTCGGTATACTCTTATCGGGAATTTGATAAAACCGATTGAATCGGAGTCCTGCATTCACTGATAATGAGGTTCTGAAGTTGCCTCCAACGGCTGCACCTTTCGGTTTATCAGAGGGAGGGTCTCTGCGACGAGATACGGAGAGGAAATATGCGTTAACCTCTAGGTCATTAGACCTGGTGAAGAAGAAGAAGAAGAAGAAGAAAAAGAAGAAGAAGAAGAAGAAGAAGAAGAAGAAGAAGAAGAAGAAGAAGAAGAAGAAGAAGAAACAGGAGAAGAAGAAGAAGAAGAAGAAACAGGAGAAGAAGAAGAAGAAGAAGAAGAAGAAGAAGAAGAAGAAACAGGAGAAGAAGAAGAAGAAGAAGAAACAGGAGAAGAAGAAGAAGAAGAAACAGGAGAAGAAGAAGAAACAGGAGAAGAAGAAGAAGAAGAAGAAGAAGAAGAAGAAGAAGAAGAAGAAGAAGAAGAAACAGGAGAAGAAGAAGAAACAGGAGAAGGAAGAGGAGTTACACAAGCGTAAACCTCGCTTTATTCCAGATATTGACTGATATCATTATACAGTGTTCACCACTTTCCTTTGAAGCCTTTCGTAAGCCAAAACGATGAAGAGCGAAGAAGCAATTGTATGATATAAGGGAAAATAATTTGAACGTTCCCAAACCTAAAAAAGAATATGATGATGGTGTCTTAGGCTGAGTCGTTGGAACTTGGGTTGATCAGAGGTACAGGACACAGAGTTGTAGGAGAGGAGAATGTTGTGTGGCAGGCTTGGTCACTTGACCAGATCAATTATTGTTGATTCACCGGGTGTGAAACGATGGAGCGACTAGTCGGACTCTTGGTATCGATCGTCACAGGGGGAGGGGATTAGTGTAGACACTCTTTTCATTCGATCTGCTTATTGAATCTGAGTTTTGTTGCTTCTGATCCATTATTGGATCTGCTTTGGACCCCTCTTTGTTCGTTTGCCGACACAGTAATGTTGAAATCCACCCCCCCAAAAAAACAAAACAAAACAAAACAAAACGAAAAACAAACAAAAACACACCGTGGTAAAGACAACTGGTTTGTAAAAAAAGAGACGAAGCCCATTTTTGTAAATTGAACCCTGATCTAAAATCCTATTTTGGGGATGAATTTCCAAAAGTAAAACACGGGTTGTTTTTCATAATGCACCCTGTACTCACAACACACACACACACACACACACACACACACACACATATATATATATATATATATATATATATATATATAGAGAGAGAGAGAGAGAGAGAGAGGGAGACAGAGACAGAGACAGAAAGAGAAATGAAGATGTATAAATAGATCGATAGCCAACCAATCATCCGGACTCCTTTGAAAACTGCAGAAACCCATTTTGACAGTTCGGTGACAGTTTGGTTACTAATACTTGGAAAACATCTGAATGTACGTAATTCATCTATAAGGAATAAACTAGTACCACAAGACAGAAAAAATCGCTCAAAATCGTTTTCCCGATGGTTATGTACTTCCTTTCGATGCCAGAGTTCGTGGTTGTTTGAATGTAAATAAAAGCCAGGAAATCGAAAGTTGGATTTCTTAGTTGTTATAATCTCCCTACCACACTAAAGCGCTTGATGGTTTGCAAGCTAGTTTTTGGAGGCTAATTCGCTGGTTTAGTGTGTTCAACCCTCACTTGGTGCCTTATTACTATTGCCTTGTGTCAGATTAACGAAAACGAAGAAAATGATTATCAGGGCTTTGCTGTGGACTAGAGATTAACATGCTTGTCTAGCGGGTCATTACAACTGTAATTAGTTCGAATCTCAAAGGAACCCGAGACTTGTGGTCTTGTACCACGCTAAACTTGAATACCTAACCATTGTGAGGAAATAAGTCATGAATCTAGAAGAAAAATCTTCCGAGAAAATAATATTTCACTTGATCCAGGGGCGTTGTTTGGTTCTAATGTTGAGGGTCGAGTATAAGAAGGCTCCTGTACATATACCAAATGATCTTGAATTCATTTTAAATTTCTATTTCATATTTGAAATCAAAACTCAATGAAGATACAGTTTTAAAGGATATCCATATTTGTTATTTCGTATTTAAAATATAATCAATGAAATGTTCTACACTAGGCTCATTAATCTATTTTGCATTTAAAATCAAAACATGTGTGCTATTTTGTTTTATACTTTTCCAAAATAGCGGTAAAAAATATTGAGATTTGACTTTTATCACCAAAGGCTATCAAAAAGCAAAAAAGCAAAAACAAAAAACAAAACGAAACAAAACAAAGTAAAAAACAAAGTAAAAAACAAACTTTTGAGAGAAGTCCCACCCTTGAAGAACGTGCTGGCTGGGAGCGTTCACCCCTGACCCTCTTTGGACTTGATCCCGAATAAACAGCGGAATTCTAAACAAATACTAGTAAATCTCTCTATTTCCGGATAAATTGGAGTTGAATTTTGGTGCTTGTAAAATCGGTAATATCTTTACTATATAAGTAAACATTTTAATGTTATCAAATGATTTCTGGCAGTGTCTCGTCATTTGAAAGACAATAAAAATGTGTGTCGGAGAGAAAATGGTCGAACACTTTTTGAACTCATTCCTCATTCAAACATCCAGTGTATCCCAAGCGATAAAAGTATTCATGTCCATATGGTTGCAAATGTACTGGTCTTGCAAAAAATGTCCCTCTAATTTTTTGGTATAGATTTATTATGTCGAGTTAATTTTTTCACACTTTTGATTCAGATATAGTAGATCAATACTTTTTCAATGAAAAATAAGTAAGCTATCAAAAGAATTTGAAACATTCTGCACACACATTAATTTCCTTTGTTTGTGGGTTGCAAAATGTATGTACGCACACACACACACACACACACACAGAACGGAGAGAAAAAGAACGATGCTTGCAAATTTTTAGTTAATAGTTTAATTCTTGCTGAAGGTTGCCGAAACAAGACTCTGTGACGGGTTTGGCCAAGATTTGGCTCAACTACGAAATCTAAGGCGTAACTGATCTATAGAGAAAAAAGAATTTCTTGGAAAAACAGGCATTTATCAAATCAGTAAATGACTATATCTTGTCTTGCAAAATTTGAGTCATTTTATCAATATATAGGCCCTGATGCTGTGCTTTAGCAGACACATAGATAGATGATCAGAACATGATAAGATCGAAATACCTGAATCTCATGCCAGGCTCTGAAGTTTGGTGCAAGACACAGAAATTCGTATATAAGTCGACTGTGTGAGAATGTCGAATCTTGACTTTTAGCCTAGGAATCGTCGAAATATGATATGCATCATGAATAAATGGTAATTTAGGAACCAGCAAGTGCTTAAAGGAATGTGAATCATGCCAGTTAGTACATTTCAGGACCCTTTTCGGGACATTTTCTCCCTTTGGCTATATACTGTGTTTATTCAATTCATCTTCTTATATTATCAGCTAGGTTGAGATACCAACACGAATACACGCGCATGCGCAGTGCAAAATGTTAACTATCAAAGGCCAACATCCCAAGCCATAAATAGTTCGACACTCACTTTGTGTATATATGTATATACATATATCGAACAAGGGCTTTGCGCAGGTAATTTTTTTCGGGGTGACCTTCTGGAGTAGGATATATATCAGAAGTCGCGCGCTGCCTGGAGTTGTCTGATGTGTACTTTGGCGTAAACGAAAACCATGTTGCAAGCCTCAGGAGCGAACGAACCTGTTTCCGCCCGACACCGCTCCTTCTTCGTAGCATCTACTCGGGATGAACAGATGAAAGAGATCAGATTCAGATTGTAATCAGAAGGTTTCAGAAACGAATAAATAAAGACGAACAAAAAGGAAAGCATTAAGCAAAATAGTACACACGGTTTTTGGGCGTGTTGTCGGATAAGTGACGTGTTTGTTTCTCTTGGGACGATCTGGCTGTATTTCAGCAGGTAGGTTGTAGCTATGAATGGAGGTCACTCTCTATGTACCTTAACGAGAGAGATTCCCCCCCCAAAAAAAACATTCCAGAAAATGAATACACAAGATTTTGTGACAGGTGAGCCATAAACTGTCGTGCATCATAAATCATCGGATAAGTGATTCAAGTCAAATTCCACTAAAAAAGTCATATTCATCCCCGAAAATGTGTGACGTATTCAGTTGTATTTTCCACTGGTTAAATATTTCAAAAATCTTATACGAAGATAATCCTGGATAGCCTTCTACATTTCAACCCGAACAGAATCTATAAGGGAAAATTCACTGTGTTTGGTGTGCTTTTAGTAGAACTGAAACAAATTGTTTTTCTTCACAGAGAGCAAGTGGTTCGTTTGATTGACGCATTGGAACAGAAAATACTTTTTAGTGAGAAGAAATCAACCGTTTGATTTGTCTTGAAAGTTACAAACGCAACGCTGGAAACAATGGGACTGGGAACAACTAGCAAAGGAGTGGGATAAATGAACCACAATGAATTAAGTCAAATAAGTTACAACGATTCATATATTTTTGACTCAGCTCATATTGGAAGTTTAACGACATTTTTATACAAAACTGATATACGATAGAGACTGTCAGAAGGATGTTCTTCATTTGTAGGGAAATTTAGAAATCCAAAATTAATATTCATTGTATGTATTTTAATAAATATACAATACGGTGGATATCTTATGTTAAATTCATGAATTCCTCTACGAACAACTCTTATTTAAATGATGATCCAAGTTATTCAATTCCTATAAAGCGATAATTCCCTGAGAATTAATCTTCCAAGCAAAACCGTTGAGAAAAAATTCTGTCAAAAGATGCACATTGTTTAAATTCATTCTTACGCAATTTACAGTGGCTTATTAAACCCCACTGGCCTGCCAATTAATAGCAGCAATTAGTACATATATAGCAACAAGAATAATGAAACTTAGTTCATTGTGAAGGATATATGAATTTTGTTATTAATTTTTAGCTGATTGATAGAAAGTAAGATGATGTGACAATTTAGACTTGACGATTCAGTTTCATGAAATATTAGCGCCACGACGTCCATGATAGAGAAATTTGGGGTTTCCTGGGGAAGTTCTGTCCTACGACGGACGTTAAAAGGCTGATGATGAATAACATCTTGAACAAGGTGTAGGATGAACTCGTGGAAAGTAATGTTCTACTGCAATGAATCGTTGGGGATAGATTATTGGGAATGAATCTTCCGTAATCCACGGCTATGAATTGTTCGCGACGAATTGTTTATGTCTATAAATTGTTGGCTACTAACTGTTGGAGATGGATTCACTGGATACCCTTCGAAGTAATCATTGGATCAAAACTTCTATGGCGAAAAATTGAATAAGATTACTGGAAACAAAGAAATATACTTCGATGACTGAATTATGATTTTATAAAAAATCTTATAATCAATTTTTCATGACCACATTTTACCTTCATCCCAATTTTTCTGTTGATTTTAATAAACTTTTACTCAGGTCGATTTCCCCCAGGCAGTGAGTTGACGGCGTTGATTGTAAACAGAGAATAAATCTTTGGTGATATTCAAACTCATATCCCCCACAGGAAGTTCGGTGTACGCCCAACTGCTCTACTAAGACTCATCAGAAAGTAGAAATCCAAATAACACTCTTAAATGATGATGATTTACAATCCTTTGCCTGGGGAGAATTTAAAGAAAAAACAATGATGTAAGTTTATATGAATAAGAAATTTTGTTAGAAAAAATCGCTGGAAAACTGTGTATGAATCTCATTATTTTATTTTGTCTGAGCTGTTTTCGCTCTTTTTAAAAAAAAATTTACTACCGAAGTTGCAATAAGTATACGTATTAATTCGAGTATACCTTTCTGTCCATAGAATATTTGTAAATGCTACCAATGAATTTCAATGAAATTTCGTGGGAGCTCGACTACGGAAGAATCTGCTGAATTTCGGAGAGGATCCAGGTACAGTTGATTAAAAAAATGTTAGCTGTACATCAAGGGAGTTGAGTCAGTATTTTTTGTCCACAAAATATTTAATTTTTAAACAATTTTGTTGCACCATAGGTGCTTTCTGATGAGCATATGCATTTCGAGATATACGAATATGAAAAATATTATGAAAGAAATTATATGAATATATACATCCGTGACTCACATAAATGAATCACCGTAGCTCTGGGCTTGCACCAGAACAAATCATCTAATTAATTATCAGCAAAAAACTAATATTTTACCCTTAAATTATCTGAAAATATACCTGCAAAGGATATGGCCTTTGTTGGTCCTGCACGACTAGAGAGACCCAAAAAAGCAAAAATGAGGAAATGTGTTTTTCATGGTAATCAGTGGTGTAGTCATACAAAGTTGTAAAACGTGACCAGGAATGAACCACTCTCACACTCACACAGACGAGCAAAGATAGAACAATATGTAGCCTATATTGGCTGGTCCGTCAGACCGGCTAATTGTGGGTCTACAGTGATTATATATATATATATATATATATATATATATATATATATATATATATATATATATATATATATATATATATATATTAATGAGAGGTGTGCATTTCTCCGTCACGATATAAAAAGTATCTAAACATGGGTGTTGGTCAATCAAATTTGCTGTACGTACTCAAAAGACAAAGAATTTTTTAAAAGGGTTTTAAATGGCAGAGTTTTTGATCTTTAAAAATGTAAAAAACGAAGACACAAATGGCAAAAAATTAAGGGATCAGTAGTGAAGGGTGGATAGATAAAGAGGGGAAGTATTACTTCATCGATCAGAGCAATCTTACTGATAGCGAATATTTTTTCTTTATTCTGCTTCTGGGTGATTTAATTCACGAATAGTGAGGCAAAACGAATGTAATGTAAAAGAAAGCTTTTATCTACAGGTTTGTGTTAGGGTTTGGGATAATCCATTGATTAGGGAAAATTTCATTGGTAGTGTATGATATCTTTGCTTTGCTTCTCGTTACTCCCTGCTTCTTGCCATTGCTTCTCGTATTTACTACGACCCTTTATTTCAACCGCAATGCACATAAAACCCCACCACGTGCCGTATTTAGTATCTTGTAGCGTCGTAAGGAAATAGTCTTCTCTTTTTTTCCTGGTAAACTTAGGCATATGTGCCAGGGTATTCATTTCGGAATGTGAACTTGTGAACAATTGTATAAACACAGTGTTAGAAACCGGCAACCAAAGCTGTCACTAAAATGTCAATAGTTTTAGCTAGTTGACTGGCTGGTTGGCTATCTATGTATCGCTTGTACAGGTCACACCAATGAAGCTTGAGGGCTGGAATATTCTGCAGTTATCCCTTATTATGTTTAAGAAAAAGAGTTTATTTCATGCTCGGTAGTATTCACTATCGGTTTTTTGGAAGACTTCCTTTTACTGATCACTGCCTAACAAAAATCGAAAGAAGCAATTTATACATTGATCACTCTTTTCCATTTTCGTAAAATTGATCACCTTCAACACAGCATGTTGCTGAAAGAACTTTGATCACGTGTCGGTTTCTTTTTGGCGATTAACCAGACTTGTTATCTTAGTTTACTCTGTATCAAGAAAACTGCACCATTGTAATTGATACTGTTAAAATCCAGTGGTGCTCAGTTATCACACGTGTACCATAAGACCAAAAAAAAACTGCAGGGGGCGGTAGCACTGAAAAACAAATACTATCCACTCGACCTTGGGCACTTGCCATAGAGAAACGATTAGTAAACTAATTCCACAGACAAAGAGATCTGTCTGGAAAGTAACCAAACATTTTGAATATCCCGAGAACGGGTCGCACAGCCATGATGTAACTCAGCAACCATTTAGAAAGGACCTGGATGCGCATTTCCTTGCAGAAACTCTCTCATAAGGTTGCTCGGTTGGCAATTAGAGGCCATCGAGTGAGTTTGTGTATCGTTTGACCGTAGCATTAGCAATGATTGAGCGAGTCATTTTTCACGTCTCGTAGATGTTTTATTTTTCTTAAGCATTTCATCCACCAGGCCTGCTTTCCCTCATTTGGTTCCTGAAATTTCTGGCTTTTCCTAAAGAAATTTCAGATCGTGGATGAGATTCAAGAGAAGGCAACGGAGCAGCAGATTACGATCTGTAAAGAGTATTTAGCTAACTGTTTTGAAAAACGGAAAGGACGCACTAATGTGAAAGGTTCCAAGAAGGGTACTTTGAAGTGGACTAAGGTGCCATTTCCTCTGGTAGTTTATTGTTTCGTTAATATTAAAAGGCTGTATACTTTCTGGATAGAAACTTTGTAGTTAGTGTAGGAAGTTGGTGCCAGACCAAGATAGCCTCAGTAAATAACCATCCGAGGTGTTCCATGGTTCTGTCAGCAAAATATGACGTGTCCAATTGAAGCTCAGTCAAACGATGTTGTCTTCTTAGCATGTTTGGATCCGTTTCGTGGAGCTTGCTGTCTTAATCTAAAATCATGTTATGTCATAGGGTAGACGGACTTGTGAGGATTGAATGGACTTATGTTGTTCCTATTACGATATCTCGTCCAACGAACAAATAACACACATCTTCAACACAAAAACTTTATATTTAGCTCCGATGAACACGACCAACTTGAACGACGAGCATACTTCGTAGTAATAGAACAAAACAAAACTATCGTGTTCGTCTCTTTGTCCTCTGCTCTAAGAGGTGTTCAAGACAAATGCCTTCTGGGACAATTTCCCCCGCGAGGCATCTTCCCCCTATATAACTACCCACCGATGAATGAATCTTGACAATTGCCCCCTGGACAATTTCCTCATCGTTTTATCATTTACATGGGCAACTTCTTCATTTCCACAAACTCTCACAGTTGCAATGATAATGTTAGGGGGGCAATTATCCGGGGGGCATTTATCCAGGGATTTATGTCTTAGAATCCTCTCGGAATGCCATACTGTATCCTTGGTGGCATCTTTTGAGAGCATGGGGCTACCTGCTGGAGTTCAAAGGAGCTAACAAATCAACAAACTAAGAGCCAAAAAGATAAGCAAAACAAAATCCGATATCCAGGGGATACCCTATCTTTGTGGTACAGATTTTTTCTTGGGGTGTTTTTTTTGTTCGATTTTTTGAATGAATGGATAGTATTTATGAGTAAGTTTTGATTCACTTATTATTTGTTGCCTTGGAACAAGGGTAGAAACTCTCTTCACCAAAGCCCTTCATTCAAAATTCAGTTTTATTATTTGACTTCAACACTAAACTTTTGTATTTTCTTCACCATCTGTAATCTCAGTATTGTAAAACTCCCACTGGAGTTGACTTATTTTTCTATTGTAACAAGAAAAATCAGGTATGTAAACTGACATCTAAAAATTGCATTCCCTTACCTTGAACTCATGACGGACTCATTGTTAGGAGTTTGTCTTACCGACTGAGCTAAAAATAACAAGTTATAGATATTAACGAAAGTTCATCATATAGACACTCATAGCATTATTTTATCTTAATAAATAAATACATTTAACAAAAAATGTATACTTTAAATTTTTTTCTTTCTTACATATATATATATATATATATATACACACACACACACACACACACACACACACACACACACATATATATATATATATATATATATATATATATATATATATATATATATATATATACAATACAAAAGCTGCGATAACAATCTTCAGTCGGAATTTGAAGAAGAAGTGGAGTTTGAACCTGCAGCAGCCAAACTTGATTTTGTTTTTAAATCATTTTTTCACATTCTTGTCTGAATTTCGTAAGATTGGGTGTGGTACAATTGGACTATTTTCCTCGTCTATACTGTTATTCCTTCCACAGGGTTATGGCCTTGTGCCCTCTGGCCTTTTTCGGGTGTATTTTGTTTTTTGTTTTGTTTGTCTTCTTCCATTTCATCAGTCTTCCTTAAGGACGAATGATAATTTTTCTCCAATATTGATTTGCCTTTGAGGAAGACAAATCAGACAAAAGAAGACAGAGAGAAAACGAAGAACATCCCCAAAAGGCCGACGGGTACGAGGCCAAAACCTTGTGAAAGAAAATAAAAAACAGCATTGACGAGGAAAATAGTCCAATTATACCACACACAACATTTATTCGTGTGTTTTCTAGTGATATGGCACTCTCACTTTCTCTTCAATAGTGGCATGAATTATGTTTTGTTATTTGCCTGGATATTTTACGGTCGGTAGGTGATAAGAGCTGAAGATAACGTTTTTCCTTTTCATAGTATGGCTGTACAACCGGATATAAAATCACAAATATCTGTAACCATGGAATATTCATCCACAACTTGAACCAATCAAAAGACGCCATACTGTCAAGTTACTAACGTTCAAGAAAGAATTATCTGTTTTTCACTTTACCAGGCTTCTGTCCATATTGTTAGCAAAAAATATGTTAAAACAGGGTTGGTTAGTCACTGAAAAGAAAGCGTCTCGTCTTTTAGGGCAGCATGTTTTGTGGGTGATCAATAAAAAAATCGGAAAAATGAGTGATTGACCAATAGGTTTCTTCTCGAGCCATTTGTAGGATCTCGAAAAGGTTCAAATTCCAAAGAATCAAGCGTGAAACATTCTGGATACGAACAAAGAGACTAATTTAACATACTTTTACTTAGTAAATTGACCCTCCAGCATTAGAAACTTATTTTTGTGAGGGAGGAGAAATTTGAGAAAAGAGGTTTTTCCTCTTGCCATAAGAAGTATAAGTTGTATTTTGATTTATTTTACTGTATAGATTTTTCTGATTCAAGGCATAATTGCGTGTTTCTGGTCTCTATGATAAAATATTAAATGAATAAGAGATAAACTAATTCTGAATATCTAGGAAATCATCTTGTAAAACGTTTAAAACCACCAGACATTATGTTACTGCACTTTCATTAGAACGAAATTTAAATGACAGAAAAATATTTGTTTCGCTTTTAACTCTTTCTTTACAAGGAAACCTTTTGAAGGATGAACATACAACTATTTTTTTTTCATTAAATATCAATAACTAACTGGGTTACTCAGATTATTCGAAATAGAGATGTATCATTTTAATTTCTGTTCTCATTGATTTTTCATTGTGATTTTTTCAACAGTTTGAAAATTCCCCAAAATGTAGATGTACTTACTTTTAAAAAAAACTCTATTTTAGATGTTTTCAAGTGGAAAACGCCATCGAAATCATGAATAGAATTTATTCTGACCATATTCATTCATTGATTGAATTCCTTACATGACTTTTGACGCTGAAGTTGTTCAATTATTGACTGCCATGGTGCGTCATAATTTAATTGATATTATGCAATTCGCCCTTGATGCTTTAATTTCGTTCGGACAATTGAATCTTTTCTTTGCATCTTTCATTTTGCCAATACGACGTTTCAGCCCACCCCTTCTTCAACACTCACCAGGTGTATAATTAAAGAAAAGTTGCTGGCTGCAGTAACAAAAAGAACAAGAACAACCCTCATCTTATTTAGAAAAGTAAACACTTTGTTGTCAGTATCACAGCCTTAAACAAAACCTATATATAAAATTAACATTTCCCCGTCGTGATTTGAAACAGGTAAGCGGTCTTCTTACCGACTGAGCCAAACTGACAAGTCTTACATATCTACTAATATTTACGCTATAATTATCCATTCATCATATATACACAGTAAAAGTTGTTGTACACCCCCTTAATAGAAATAGAAGTAAGAAGGAGTTTGACCTCTGTTTTTCTTTTTTTCCTTCAACCAATTATTGAGTTGGTTAGTATTATGAGTATGCCTGTGTGCCAAGTGATACTGAAATGGTATGCTATAGTTGGTTTCAGAGGAGAAAGAAAGAAAGAAAAAAGACCTCTTTCTCTTATCTTTGATTATACTTCTAACGAAGGATGAAGAATGGATCGGCTGACAACTTCAAGGATACGAAGGGTACGATCAATTGTCCAAACAAAATCGCAGTGAGCATGTTTTTGATGTAAATTCTAAAAAAATAAAAAAAGACGGATCTGGTTAGTCAAATAATAGAAACTGTCCTGTGACCAACGTCTTTTGGCAGCATGCTGTGTTTGGAG
Source organism: Thysanoteuthis rhombus (assembly GCA_963457665.1). NCBI lineage: Eukaryota > Metazoa > Mollusca > Cephalopoda > Oegopsida > Thysanoteuthidae > Thysanoteuthis > Thysanoteuthis major. Next base: position 16,376,811 of record OY735208.1, read on the forward strand.
TGACAAAAAGATTGGGAAAAGTGGTTACCACTGAGAAAGTTCGAATATAATAAACTGTTTATCATCGTTCAGTTTATTGTCAGTGTAAAGGAAGATATACAGTGTATCAATATGTGGTCTTAGCAATGTTGATGCACATTGATCGATATAGATTTTCTTTTAATGTAATCCAGTTATATCACCTGTATGTTTAATCTCGAATAAATTGAAACACACCTCCGGGGTGTTGTAATTTTATTATTAGTCAGTGTATGTATCTGTGGAAATGTTTTCAGGTTAATCAGCATTTCGCGAGCCGAAATAGTAAGCTCTACTGAAGATAGTTAATTAAAACTGATGTTTACATGTGTGCATATTTATTTATCAGTAATTGACACGGGATGTTTTTGTGGCCAATTTATGGCGAGCACATGTTTGCTCCACGTGCACGCGTCAAGTTTGTCTCTTATGCGCAGGTCCGCTAGAATTATTAGCTTTGAAGCATGATGGGTTAACTAGTTGGTTTGAACCTTAGTAGACCAGTAAAATTGATGCTGGTTGTTGAATTGGTTATACTATGTAGCAAGCCAGTCTCCAAGACTCTCAGCTACTTTCATGAGTTTAAATATCACTGGCTACTCAATATTATCCTGTATCAGACACCTAATCTTATCAACTACGTATCTCTCTTTCTTTCTCTCACTTACACTCTCTCATTCTCTCTCACAATTACATATATAGGCGAACAATAGGGAATGCTATACATGTTTTGGGAATGATTCTCGTCTTTATTAGCATGTGTGTACATTCTTAGTAGTTAAAAGGTTAGTTTTCCGTAGGAAACAAAGGTAGCATCAGGGGTTTTACTTTGAGAGCAAAAATGGAAATAAAAAATGTGAATTCGTGTAAGGCTATTGTTGAATCCGGGCTGTTTTATGTCTGTGAAGGAATCTTTAAGTAGAATTTCTTTTGGAAGTAGTGGCAGCAGTAATGGGTATTTTATTGGTTTCGCTGGTCAAAGAAGAGGTATTAGGAATCGGTTATCGTGGACATTGGGGAGCTTGGTCATGGTTTAGTGTTAAGCTATTTGGTTGCTTAGTAAGTTGGGGTCGTGGCTATCCCTTGTAATAATCAAGGTAGTGGAATATACGTTAAAGGGGCCTTTGTTATTTACAAACGAGTATCAGTTGGGATATATATATATATATATATATATATATATATATATATATATATATATTCTGTAATCTTAATGGTCATTGCAGATGTTCAGAAAAGTCAGATAGCTTTGAGTACTACGAGTAAAATGGTCCAGTGTTTATTTGCAGGGATCTTGGTAACTCTTCTCAAAGTGTGATATACATAAAAGGCGAATTAGGTATGGATAGATTTGCAACATTGATTTTATGTGGGTAGAGTTTAGATTGTATGATTGGGGTTACTCTGGCTAATAATATATTTGTATTAAGAGATGTTTAGGCCTTGGTAGAAGCGTTGTGTTGGGTGCACGTATGAAGATCGTTCATTGGTAAGCATAGAATGATTAGGAAATGATAATGGTATTAGATATCAGTGTGGTTAGAGTTGTTGGGTTTAGTGATGAGTCCATTAAAAGAGAGAGTTTCAAGTCCATCAATCCCCGTATCCTCATGTAAGTCGTGTTTTAGTCGTGTCGGGATGTATACATTTTTCTATTTTTCAATGATGGTGAATCTATCATCTGAGCCAAAATCATGACTGACTGTACGGAAGTGTAGTACTACTAGGAGTAGATGAGGACAATTGGGCGATTCAAATCTGTGCCTATATGGTTCTTGTGATATTTCTTTGACTTATGTTTTTAGAATGAATATATTCCATCTATCATTAATTATATGTGACAGAGATGGGAGTATGTTGTGGAAGGTGGTTATCAGTATTATATATATATATATATATATATATATATATATATATATATATATATTATGTCATCCATAGATAGCTGTTTCGATGTATTACATCTCTTCGGTGTGGCTATAGACTTTCCATTATCCTATCCACCGAGGCAAAATTGAAACCTTCACTGTTTCGATGTATTACATCTCTTCGGTGTGGCTATAGACTTTCCATTATCCTATCCACCGAGGCAAAATTGAAACCTTCACAGACCCGTAGGCCAATATCTTACCTCTGGACTACGGAACAGGACAGGCAGTAAGGCTGAATTTAAGCAATATATTTAAATTACACAGAAATCCCTCATCCACCAGAGTACTCAATTCCAATAGAAAAGCATTATATATGTATATATACACACATATGATTATCAAGTAGATCTCAATTCAAAATATGCTCAGCATCATCAGTATAGCAGTTATCGAGTGAGTAAAGAATTTTTCGATAGTTCATTACGGATAGCACATTGTGTTATACTCAAAGCAGATTTTCAAATGAACCATTTGAAAAACTGTTTTGAATGAGAGACAATCTACAATACGTAATAAACCATTGAAAAATAGAACTTAGATCCGTTTAACACATTAGTATATATTCACACGCTTGCCGTACGTTTTATTATTGTTTTCCTATGTATTCATAGTCAGAGAGAGCGATATAGTGAATGATAATACGGAGCCCTTTTTCTTGTAAATGTATCGTCATCGGCTTCATGAAAGAAAAAAACGAAACCATTCCAGTCAGCAATGTTATCTCTATTTTTTTAATAATCAACGTGCGAACAAATCTTATGCCATGCGAATCTTTTTCCTGTGCCAAGAATATATGTGCACGTCTGAATTTGACATGGTTTATCATTATTTTTTCAGTAAAAGCTTAGTGAGCCATTTACAGAATCGTTTGTGCGCACATTGATTTCCCCTGTGCGCTGTTTGCAAAAGCAACGAGCGTACATAGGCACACAACTTCGAGTGAATCATTTCGGTCAGCTGATGGAAGTAGCCCAGGAGAGGAAAACATGACTTTGATGCAGCCTGATTAGATCGGGTTGGGATATTTTTTTCGGCTCTTGAAAACCGAGTCGCGTTTGATGCAAATGGAGAATCTAGATTCCCTATAGGTATGCGTAAGTGTAAGGAACACCAATCAGCAGCAGATCAGCCCGGACGGAAGTGAAAGGGAGGGGACTCTAATGTGACAATTTATCAGTAACAAGAGCTTCGTTTGATGCAAACACCAGACGGCTATTGAAAATCTAACTGAAGCACTATTCTATCTATCTATCTATCTATCTATCTATCTATCTATCTATCTGTGTGGCAGATGGATTTGATAGTTACGTATTTGGTTTCAGTGTTTTTGCTGTTATAGCTCGAATTTTCAAGGCAGACAGGCCTTTCTCATTAGAGGGACAATCTTCACTCCTCAAGCAGAGCATTTTTGTTATAATGAAACGTGCAATACTTGCATGTCACATTCTTTCAACAACGAAGAATGATAAAATCAGTTTACTTGCAGGCTTTTGCTGCTACAAATGATGATGATTATGTTCTTGACAAAATGAATATAACACTTCTTACTTTTAAACAGGTTCTTATTCTATGACCAAAATTTTGACATTACTATATGTATACAAACATATATATATATATATATATATAATAATTGAGTCATCCACAGACAGCTGTTTCGTTATATTACAAATCTTCAGTGTGGCTATAGACTATCCAATATTCTATCCTGTACCACGAAGTAGGATCGAAACCTTCGTTTGAGACCTAGTGGCTAACATTTTTCCCCTGCCATACGCAGTAGTGGATAGCCATTGGGACCATATCTAAGCGATATATTTACTTACGTACGATTCTCCATCCACCAGAGTGCTCAATGTCAGGGTTAGAAGATCACTGCTATATAGCTTATAATGAACAAGTTGCCCTACTGAAGAAGGGACTGTTAATTATAATAATAATCCAAAATTGAGAATTTATATATATATATATATATATATATATATATATATATATTGTAAAAGACGGAGACATTTAGGGGAAAAAAACGATGCACTATTTCGATGCTAGTGAAAAGTATCTGCCCAGAGGGCATAGACTGTTCATTCAAAAACTGTGTTATTTGCCAAAACAGAATTGGTATGGTGTTTTGTTCATGTTTTGTATTTTTGGGGCTATTGTATCAATGTGGTGATAGATCATATAGGCAGAGTATCTTGTAAGCGTATTTTGTTGTGTGGGTCATAAAGGATAGTTTTTTTTCACTGTAGTGTAAGATATACAGTTGTATACACCTCTTTTTCGGACATTTGGGATTATCTTGTTTTTGAAAGTTGAGCTCGCTCTCTTGAAGGCTTGCTATCCTAGATTGATTCTTCGCTTGATTTCGATTTCTTTTCAGGGTTCCATGGTGATTACTTGTTTCAGGGAACCTGACCAAGCAACTGAACCCACAAACTCATGAAACATGCATATGAGAGAATCATGCTTGAAATCTCATGGAGAGATCATAAAACAGAACAGTATACCAAGGGAGAAATAGAAGTCCGAGACATCATAGCAACCATCGGGAAACTCAAATGGCAAAGGGCTGGTCATGTTGCAAGAATGGCAGACAACCAATGGACATCACGACTTACAACATGGATCCCCACTCATCAAATGCAGAACCAAAGCTGGCAATATGTGTGAATCCCGGGGAAAGTCTATGTCCAAAGACGGATGATTATTTTCCATACATTTTGGTACGATAGTGTTTAGTTTGAATTAATTTTTGATCATTATTACAATTGATTATTTTTAATTATTTTCATTTCAATTTTTGATGTTGATGCATAGACTTCTATTGCGATTGAAGGATTTCAAGCTTCTAATTTTCATTCTTGGATATTAAGTTATCGAGCACTGATGATTATCACTACCGAAATAGTATATAATTGTTCACCCATGCGAACAAACATTTCCCGGATTTAACAGTTTATTATTCCAATATATATATATATATATATATATATATATATATATATATATATATATATATATATATATATAATAACCTTCATCGTCTTGCATCAAGAGTGGGTTATTAGAAATTTTTACATGCACTAGCATTCCTATAATCGATTGCCGTCATTGACTGACATACCAAAATTTTAGTTTTGTCCCTTGTCTGGTATTGACATTTAATATGATTTAAAAAAAATCTAAACCTCGATGTGTTTGGTTGCGTCCCATCGTCAGAAATAGCTATTTAGATGATTTAGATAAAATAAGTCATGTTTTCAATAAATTAACTGATATTTTAGTAGAATAAGTCACATTTGATTTAATCATAATGCACAATATATTTCCTAGATTTGAAATATATACCTAAAGAATCTGGATGTTTCTCGACGTTTTTTTTTCAATTCAGTTTTCAAAGTGAGCTCCTAAATGAATCTGGCAACACCATTCTTGCTTCATCTTTACACAAGAAATGAACTAGTGTATCTATGGTCTGACTTTCAGTTTTGAGAAAGTCCAAAGGGAATGAAACAACAAGATTTTCTTGTTGCTGATAATGACGATTATGTTCTTGATAAATGAATTTAACGTTTCTTACAATTAAACAGGATCTTGTTTCGTCTCCAAAGATGCAACATTACTTTATGAACGATCTAATACATAGATATGTGATTATTGCCATTCGATACAAGTATGGTGACTCCCCAGGGAACACACGGTCTTGCATCCTCCATGGAGTAGTGTGTGCCTGAGAAAGGACCTTTAATAGGCGGCAGAGCATTGGCTGAGACGGCTACAAAATGTTCATGTTACTGCATATGGCAAATAGAGAGATGAACTAGACAAATTCTGGAAAGACTGGCTCCATGACGCCCTTGATAGAGAATTGTGGCGAATCCTGGGGAGGGTATATGTCCAACAACGTACGTTAAAAGACTGATGATGATGATGATGATGATTCTTAGACAGTTACCCATTAAACACTCCTTAACTTCAGTGATTTCACGAGAACCGGTGGATTCAATGCGATCTGGCTGTATGCAGATACAGTATGAATAGATTAATAAATAGAGAAATAGATTGGAAGAAATTCATGTTATCAGTCATTTTCTCAGTGGTAAAACCTTCAAAAATAGAGAAAAGATCTATTCAGATTTATCAAGTTATTTTTTCCAGAACCCAACATTCTTCCAGCAATGAATGAAACAACCCTTATTATAATAGAGCTAACATAAATATATGTAACCAAAACAACGTCACCATGACGAGCACACGAACTTCTGAGTACGAAACACTGCTCTGCGTGTGTGCCTGTTTTTCTGTGTTTTCGTTTGCTATCTGTTCGCTGGTTCAACATAACATAATAGAGAGAAAGAAATATAGGAAGTGAAAAGAGAAAGAGAGAAAGAAAGGAGAGTGAAAACAAAGGTTGGGTTTATTTGTACAAACATTAAGTAATGTATAGACGTTGGGGACAGGAAAAATAACATTTGCCTTGCGGTGGTTTGCATTCATTTAGATTTTTTTCTGCTATTTACGCTATTTGAAATTAGAAAAAAAAAATCTCAAAACTGATACGCCCTAAAAGACGAGAGATCCTATCGATAAAAAATGATTTGAATTTTTAAAATGAAATATTGTTAAAATTATGCATAACATTATGATTCCTGTTTTTAAATTCTAATAAACGAAAATATGCTGAGATTTAATTTTTGCAATATTTAACAGAAATATTTTGAGACTAGATTATACAAATTCAAAGGTAAAATCCTAAGTTTACAAAAAATCTCACAAGACTGTCCTTTGACGAGTTGATGATAAAAAATTAGCTTACGCTACGTTCAAAGGAGTGTTTATTCGGTTTCCAAAAATGTCTTTTAACTTTTCGAACTACCTAATAATTGAAAATAATAGGCATGCAAGCATGAATGCTCATATGTGTGTATGCTAGTATATATATATGTATATATATATATATGCCAGTGTACGCATGTGTACGTGTGTGTACACGTGTGTGTGTGTGCTCCTCTGTTAGTTGAATACTTGTATAGAAAAGGTAAAAAACAATTGCAAAGAAGCAACAATGTGATTCTACGAGTAGACATCATTAGAATATCATGAAAAGATATCAGTGTCAGGTCTGGTTAGTCCTTCTATAGAAACTGTCACGTGATTGACGTGCTTTGGCAGCATGCTGCGTTACAGGTGATCGATTGAAAATTGGGAGAAAAGCGGTGATCAATGAATGAGTTTCTTCCTTTGCCTTTTGTTGGGCGGTGATTGATCAGAAATGATCAATTTTCGAAAATCAAACGCGAATGCTGCAGGACATAAACTGAAAGACCAATTTATCATAAACTGACTTCACAAATTGCACTCCCACTAAAAACCCTTTTAGGAATCATCTTCAAAAAGCAGAAAAACGTTTTTGTAAACATAATGAGTGAATGTCGAAATTTTCATCCATCTAGCTCCACTAGTACAGCTCGTACGTGCGACACATACATATGCAGTGGTTAGCATTCATACACAGAAAAAAGTATTTCTTTGGATCAACTTGAAAAAATTAATTTTTTTGAAAAAAGATTTGTTAACCTCTACTTATCAGTTTGTTTCAATGCAAATTTAAGATTGAATATAATAGATATTACTTTGAGATAACTAATAAATTTACGTATAACAAATTAGAGCGATTTTTCTAAGTTGATCTTTGTAACTTTTTTTCAGTATACATACCTACCTACATACATACCAACATACATACATACATATATACATATAGCCAGTGTGCAAGCCAGCCACTCAGCTCAAGTCAAAAACTGAAGGATCCTATGTTGACATTCTTGTTGACAGTATGGTTGACAGTTTCTAATAAAAGATAAAAGAGATAAATGAACATATACACGAGGAACATAAACAAACTTACTGTCTATGTTCTGGTAACACATAATATAATCACGTTTGGCGAGAATTCGCGAGAGGATGCTAAATAAACTATTGCGTCGCCATCTTTCATTTTATACACGCTTCAGAATAGTAAAAGAAGTAGGATTAGCGGTGATCGTCTTGATGTGTCTGCCTTTGCTGGGCAGGCACGACTTCGGGGGATAGACACGGTAAATACTAATCTATGTCACACACAAACGTTGTTCGGGACAAGAGACACGTACAACCGGTCTCCATCACCTAGATACGCACACCTTTATTAACTGTATGCACAATACGAGAAAAAAAAATCTCCAGACCTAGTAACACGGTCGAGAACGAAAAAAAAAAGAAAAAAGAAAAAAAAAAAGATGTCTGTTGAGAAACAAAAGATAGCATAGAATTGTGGGGATTTGGTAGAATTTTATTCTGTGATTTTATTCGTGGATATACATGACAAAAACATCAGTTAAGAAAGAGTAATCAAAAGATAAGAACAGGACAGAAAACGGAGAACAGTTTTAAAAAGTAAATTATCTTTTATGAAAAAAAAATAAAGCTGATAAGGTTTAAGGTCTATACAGAAAGTAATCAGTCACTTGATATCAATGAAAAAATAGCCAACCTGGCAATTTACTTTTTCTCCCAAAGTACTTCCCTTCGAACCTCACGCATTTATCTTAGTTCCTTTTGAATGTTTCGAAACGGTCTGCACCGTCTTCTTTCGGGATTGCTACCAGCTGTCTCGTCACGTTCTCCTTAATCTTGTAGCCGGTCTGAAATCTATTTGAGAGAAACCAGGTGTTGCAGGAAGACCATTCTGACAGACTTGGGTGATGCAATGTTTGAAAAAAAAAACTTCACGATACGAAAAATGGGTAGGGTCGGTTATTACGAATGCTACGATAACACCGTACGGAAGCTTACTCTATGTCGATAGTGTAACTGTACAAGAAAGTATTTATTCACGCGTGTTCTTTAGTTCCTTTTTATTTGCAACCAATCAAGGCTAAGCAAGCGGTTCTCGAGATATTCAAGATGGGTATATACTTTTCCGACATATCACACTGCTGGGAACCTCTATGCTCATGCGTGAATATATAATCTCCTGATGTGTTATTCAGTCGCCATGGGATTCTTCTGTAATGTGTTACCGTCGCATATCAACAAGAACTTAACTCTGAGAATGGATATGACACTTTTCAAAACTGTAAATAATATATGATTGACTGTGCATGATAAGTGCCGAGCACACCATTTACGAAAAGTAGAAATTTTGTCGTTCTCAGAGCTACGATGCTCAGTTCTGTCGTATTTTGAAGCTAGAACTGGTATCATAACTGACTCGATTGAGACCTCAAATGAAGGAAGGATTGGAATAGTGTTTTCTAACATAAAAGCATTTTTGCAATGGGTGGCACGTTTGACACTTATCCTGCACAATTACTGATACATCTTTTTACTGAATTATCAAAATATACTACGTGTTCTCTAACCTTAGATCACGAACATGCGCAGAGGGAAATTTTTCGTATCTGGTCCGTATTCTGTTTTGGTTGGTCATAGGATGAAGATAAAATAGAAAAAAATAAAATAGAATAAAAAAAGTTGGGATGGACACCGAGTTCTCGTCCGAAAACAGAAGAACTTGTACATGACATAAACGTCAGAATCATGCCTATAATAAGTTGCGAGATTCGGCCTGTCCTAAAGACCTGAGCAAAACGATTAGTGGGAAATTGTACAGTGTGGTACGTCATGACCACTGCATAGACTGACGAGAGTGCCGAAGAAGGTGCGTTCATTTGACAAGGTTCACTGTCGCTCTATCCTGATTGACAACTATTAGATATTTCCGATGGGAACATTCAAATGTATAAAAATAACACGATAATACTCAGAGAGCGCATACCTCTGCCAACATCATCGTCAAGGGGAAGTAAATGTGCATGGATCCACCTCAAAATTCAATCACCCTTTCGTTTGAAACTTATTAGATATCGTTTGGACATACATGAACCTTTGGTGATTTTATGTGGTGTGAACATATAACTAGGACGGGAGTAATTTTATCTGGATCCATCCAAGAATTGAATCACTCCCTTCGTAGCCCATTGTTCGTTGTTCCACGAATTTCATTGAAATTTATTGAGAACTTTTGGAGATCATGTGGAGAGCCAGGAGCGTATTCATAAATATATGGAAAATAACATTCCCTAATTTAACGATCTCTCTCTCACTCTATTTCCCACCCTTTCACGTAATGTCATTGAAACTCATTGAACACTTTCAGAGATATCGTGTGGACAGATTGAAAGATGGAAAGACGGAAAAAAAGACACATATGGATATACCCCTCCAACTTCAACAGGAAAGGTAAATAATAACTTCCAGAGGCAAATGAACATGAGGAAAAAGCGGAAGCACAGTAAAAACACGTACAGAGAGATCACAAGACAGCACGTTATATCAAAGAGAAATCCATTAAAAACTCAAATGGAAATGAGCAGGACATATAGCGGGAATGTCAGATAACTGTATTATATTACGACTCATATCGTGGATTCCCAGAGATCATATGCGACATTGTCGTGACAATTTAAGCAAGTTCAGAAAGTACTGGTTACGCAACGAATTTTATGGGAAGTCTATGTCCAACAACGGACGTTGAAAGGGCTGATGAGATAATCATCATCAAACGCGTCTTACTAAAATGAAATTTATTCAACTTCAACTTATCTACTAAATATAGTTAACCTCGGGTTAACCGGCAATACTCTAGACGCAGTCGATCAGGAAAAATGATATTGAGTCGATAATTGCAATATCATCTCTTTCTTTCTTATTTAATGAAGCACCGACGACCATAATAATCGATTTTTTGACTAGTATTTGCTTTCATTGTAATTTTTATTGTCTTGTGATAAGAGGCTACTAATAAATTGAGATGAAAGAAAAATACTATTCATAAATCAATAGTAGTGATCCACAATGCTTCATCTAACAAAAATACGTAAAGATAATATTGTTGCTGATAATTCAACAAATCTAAAAACAATAACAAATATGGCTCCGAGGGAGATCGGGGGATGAAAAATTGTTGCTTCAAGGGATAGATTTGGTATCCTGCCTACTGTATAGTTCCCATAGCTTAGTCAGTGAGAGCTGCTGGTTTCCAGGTATCCATGAAACCATTCGAGTCTAACCGAGATATAATCCCTTATCTCGAATGCATTCTGTTCACTCCCTATTGTAGACTGATGACTAAAACTGATGACTTTGCGATAAAAAGCAACGAAAAATTGATATAAAAAGTTGAAAGTTGAAGATAATGAGTCGCTAATTATTTAGAATGTGTTATATATTCAAGTACACGATTAAGCTAGTTTTGTTGGCATACAGGTCAAATGGGCAAAAACATTGTTTATCTTAGTAGACCAGCATTCGACGGTATCTAATAGAGGCTTGCATTTAGTTTTCAAGTCTTCTTTCCAATGTTGAGCAACTGCATATTCTACGCAGTCAAATAAGATGGAACTTTGATATATATATATATATATATATATATATATATATATATATATATATATATATATGCTTTCCGTCGAGGACACGCTTAATACGTAAGCTCGAAAAACTCTAATTTTGCAATAGAGGTCTCTCTTCCTCTGGTTGAAACTCGTTAATCTTTCACCAACTGCTCAGGCTACCGGATAGTTGCATCAAGATAGACGTAGGGAGAGGTGCTTCTCCGCTTAGTATAGACGTTCAAGAAAATCTATCCACCCCCAGCATACTGGACCCCATGATCGTTCAACCCATTACCTCGATACTGTCTCACTTGCACAAGTTCTTCCGGTTCGTAAGAAGTGAGTCCAGTCATTTCACTTGCTGTGCAGAAACCTTGCAGCAAACAAGCGCTATCAGTAGAGCTTATGAAAGGACCTTATGAATATTCAAATTGCAGAGTCTTTTTGAAAATAAACTTGGGCGGCTGCAGCACTCACTATGACCACCAGCTATAGACACATGTGATGAACAAGAAAGGACACATTCCAAACTATATAGGTATGTAGATCTTTGGAGAAGAGAGAGATTTTTTTCGTATGCCCCTTCTCGTTTAGGCAATCGGTCTTAGCAGCTTCAGGTATTT
>OY735208.1:16393819-16453819 GCA_963457665.1 Thysanoteuthis rhombus
CAGAACTGGACGATCAGAAAGACCAAATTTAAGCGATATATTTACTTACGCACGATTCCCCATCCACCAAAGAACTCCATTCTGGAGTTGGAAGAGCATTGCAAAATATCTTTTGGCAGCATGACCTATTGGGGGTGATTAATTGGAGAAAAAGAATGATCCATGGATAAGTTACTTTTACTACTTTTCTGTTGAGGGATCATCAAAAAATTCGAAATATATATATGTAAATATGTATATATTAGTCTGTGTCTGTGTGTGTTACATACAAAGAAGATTACACTGCAGGAAGATAAATATTTCAAAATAAAAGATTGAATCAGCCATTTAAGATGTGGCCTGAATAGACACGCGAATTCGCCAAGAAGCCCAAATCAATAGTATACGCCAAAAGAGATCCTGACATAAAATAATGGAGTTATTGACACTCTGGATACCGTATACATACATAAAGTCGATGCAAAAATTTCGAGCACCATTCTTTTGTACAATATTGAGGAAATACTAGAAGTTTCTCTGAGATTTAAACAGCTCTTTATCGCTATTGCGATTAGTTAACTCTACGTATAGTTCACGAGTCTGAAGCTCAGAAAATGGGTTCTACATGAACTCTGGAACAAACATCAGTCAGCCAGCTTTTAAAACCAGTCATTTCCAACGGAGCCGATATTGCCCCTAACAGCAGAAGTTGAGCTAAGGTGGGGGGATATTACGAATTAGAATTTCTTGACAAATGTAAAATCTTTTAGTGAAAGCATCCAACAGGGACTTATTAAACCAAAATGCAAAGCTAAATGCAAATATAAAATTTGAAGATCTGGAATGACTGAATCGTAGCTGTCAAGTTGTTTCATCGAAGTATGAAGTCTGAAATATTTGAAGTTCAGTTGTGCTTCCCAAATTCATATTTAGTTTAAAATGGCTTTAGCGCAATCACTTAAAAACCTGACAAGGGAAAGATGTATGTTTTTTATCAGGAGACATAAGACTAAAACTCACAAAAATCTATCGAAACATTGAACATCTAGCTGTAAAGCATCAAACACGATGGCCACATTGAAAGGAAAACATCAATAAAATATCCTTTTAGTTTCATGAAGAAATCTTCAGGGGACAATTCCTTTTTAAAATAACCCAATGGGGACAATAGGGAAACACTTCCTTGAACACTCCCCATTCTCTTCTCCGTTGATACAGAATATGTTCCGACAAGACAGTCACTGGAGATGGAAAAGTGATATTTTATTAGTGTCCACAGCTTAGAAATTCGTGTCTCCGAGAAAACCTTCAACATGACAGTCTAATAATAATTTACTGGAGGAAAATGATCTTGGATGTTGTTGGATTCGATGGGAATTCTTTATTGCGAATTGCTGGGACTTGAACAAATTGTTATTACGCCACGTTGCTAGACAAGGGTTGATGCTTGGTCTACCAGTCCATTACAACAGTATTATGAGTTTGACTCTTACTTGGTACTCACATGTGTGGCTTTGTGCCAGACCAGACTAAGCTGAGTAAATACCTACTAAGTATATACATATATATGGAGCTTAGATAAAAGAAGACAGCATATATAGATATAGAAATTACAATCAAATGAATGACAAATAGATCGAACAATCTTAGTTCATTTCTGATTACCACCCCAGAACTTGACAATTTAATATTAAGAAACAAACAATATCTGACGTTTCTTCCTGATCTGACCAGACGTATGGTCCTACTTTCCTTCATACATAAACAAACAAACGAACAAAAAAAAGTTCGCGGTATTTAATTAAACTCGTATCAATAAAAGACTACTGCCCAAAATTCAAATAAGATTTCTCTATTGCCCCTCCTCTCTCTCTCTTTCTCTCTCTCTCTCTATATATATATATGTATATATATATATACATATATATGTGTCAGTGTGTGTGTGTGTGTGTGTGTGTGTGTGAGCGTGTTTCTGTGTGAAATTGGCTCCTACGTTCCTAGGGATCAGATTGGTATCAGTGCAGCTTCAAGCCTTTTTTCTGTTGGTAATGTCTTTGTTGGTGACGACCAGTGTTGCTCATAACAGATGTAGTGCCATTCCCAAAAGACCATCGTTAAATTATTCTCCTTTTTTTTCCTGTGGAACTTAATCTGAATTTGTGAACTTTTCTCTTACTCTGTTATCGTTCAAGTTTTTTTTTCCAGTTCTGGGTCGTCATTTACAATCCCGCCCCAGAGCCTCTGTTTCCCATTGAGCGTATTGATTTTCCCGCCAAAAGCTTCTCGGATTGCCGCCTTTTCAATGTTTTTTGTTGTTGTTAGAAACTGACAATCACAACTGTCTCCAAAACCGTTAACATGGGTTTCTTGAGTTTTCAAGTTGGTTTTAGCTTGCTATGTGTCGCACGTACAGGCCACATCAATAGAGCTAGAGGGCAGAAAATTCAAACGTTTACTTCTTATCATGCTCAGACTTTTTTTTTACCTTCCAGTTGGATGTAAGGAGGGGATCAATTTATAATGTAAATTCATGTTGAATTAGTTAGTGTCTAGTAGCTCTCACGGTGCAACAAAAGACGAGAGAAATAACTTATTCATTGATACCCCCATTTTTTTCTGTCCGTTGATTGATCACCCGGAACACGACACGCAGCCAGAAAACATCGCGTGACAGTTTCCATTAGGTGACTAACCAGACACGTTGTTGTTATTGTCTTTGTGAGAAACATTTCCGTCCGTTTATGGATGCCATATTCTGCCACCTTCTGTTTCATCTGACTCGTTCATTGCAAGCCCGGTTGCATGCAGTACCGTAGGCGGTAAAAGGAGAAAGTGTGGGACAACAAGGTTTAGAGCAGATGCATGCCGGGAGAAAAGCAGAAGCAATCCTAACCGCAAGCTTCTTGCTTTTTATTGTTTCCCTCCGCGAATTTTTTTATCTGCAACATATTTATCTTCTGTTTTATAGAATTTGTTTTTCGTTTTTTTCTCTTATATATCTAATACTATAAAGTCAAATGTCTGTTCGTTTGTTTGTTTTTTTCCTTATGTTTTATAGACTCCCAAACGGATGCACTGTGGGGTCTGAAAATCTCTGCACAAGGGTAACTTGACCCAAAGATTAACATAGGATAGGTAGCGCTGATCTTGGTGACCTCTAGAAATCATTTGACGTCATCAATCAATAACCATTATCTTCGGTCGAAATGACTGGAAACAAATAATTTTCATATCAGAGATTTCTTCCATCATTATTCTCAAAAGATGGCACAAAGATGTGGTACAAAACATAATCATTATACGTTTTTTTGCGGAAAATGCATCAATATATGAAAAGTATCCGGCTATGAATAGTATTTATAAAGCAAAACTAGCAGCAGGCAAAAATTGGTGATGTGTGTGTGTAACATAGAAGGGTTGACAGAATATGCATATTATATGGAAGACATGAAATATTTTGGATGTGTGTAGGTGGTTGGCTGCTGTAATATTTGAGGGTTTTTCCTGGGTAACATGGGTACCCCAGCTATATATCCAGTGGTGGCCACAGATTACGAAAACACTAAACTGATGAACCGCTAAAAATCTAATGTAAGCGAGGATAAGTGTTAACTTCAGACTTTAAAAAAAAGAAATGAACGAGGTTCGGTTCGTTTTTTTTTTGTCTATTCAAAATTCCGATCTAGAGAGTCGAAATTGAAATATATGTAGCTTCGACATGGAGTTTTTTGAAAAGATATAACTTGCCAATATTAGATGATGACCAAAGTGTACATGAATAATTAAATGAACCAAGGAAATTAAAATTAGTTTACATTCAAAACACAGTGTGTTTGAAATTTAAGTCTTATTTACAACATATTCAAAATTCATCTCTCTACTTCTGTTTTGGAGCAAAACAAAGCAAATTGAAGCTAAATTCATATAATAAGTTATAAGTTAGCTGTTATCCTTGCTTCCGCAAAATTTTTAGTGTTTTATAAGTTTAGCGTTTTCGTCAGCTCTGCCCACCCACTTATACACTTATATACATATATATATATAAATATATATATATATATATATATATATATATATATATATATATATATATATATGTATGAACTATTGGGAATGAGATAAACTCGGAAGTAAAGTATATGGAGAGTTTATTTGTAAATTATTTGATTGACAAATAATTAATCAGTATGCTATACATATTTCAAGAAGGAATCCCATCTTCAGTAGCATGTGTTTACCTCTGAGTCGTTAAAAATTTTGGTTTCCATAAAAAACAAATTTAGCATAAAATGCTTTGCTTTGAAAGCAAAAATGGAGATAAAAAATAGAAATCAATAGTTGGCCAAAGTGGTGAGTCCAGTCTTCTTCTTCTTCTTTGAGAAGGAATCTATGGCAGTTTGGAGGAATCTTTTTATGGAAGAAGTATGGGTTTTTATCGGTTCAAATGGTCAAGGGAGGTTGGTATTTTGAAGATTTGGTTGTCATGGTTATTGGGAATCTAGGTCATTGTCCAATGTGAATCTATTGGGTACTTGGTAAAGTAATATAAATATATGTTCATATGTTAAATTGCCAATAGGTGCAAAAATACATACATAACCTCACTAGATGGATATAAATGGTGAGGTAGAACTGTAGGTGTATTTATTGTTTGACTGTGTATACAGTTTGGGTTTTGTAGATATGTATAAATATTTTTTCAGCATAATATTTTTGTTCGTCTGTCAACTTGTATGTTTTGTATGAGTCCATCTTTCCCCTAATTCTATTTCCCCTTCCCTTCCTCTTCTATTCCGTGCATAAAAAATCTTTCCCTGTTTTTTACCATTTCCTTTTTATCCTTCATATATCGCTTCCTTCTTTCCTCTCTATTCACCCTTCTCCTCTTTTTTCCCTCCCATCAGTCCATCCCTCTTATCCATTCTCTCCTTTCTTCTATCTCTCCTCCTCCCTCCAATTTTCCTATACGCAACAATCCTACAGAACACATTGCCGGTGATGGACAGCACTGTCAAATCTTGTGGCTCCGGGAACAGAGAGTGGGGTTATAGCTTGGGGCAATCCGTCGACTTGTCCCTCGCTCCTAGGAACCATTCTCCAGGAAAACTTTTTATTCTACGACATTGCAAGGATTATGGAACAGCGAACGAAGTTCCCAAGCAAAAAAATAAGTTCACCCAACCATTCTATCCATGCATAAAATATACACATACATACAGTATCGTCCGTAAATAAGTACATCACTACCATTTTGTTGATAAAAAAAAGTTGATTTTCTCCTGAGCCAAAAATACCAAGATTTTATTAATTCTACTGGAGCATTAGACAATCCAAACGGGTATCATCAATTATTATTTATTACCAAATTCTTCAGAATTGGAATTGGTCGGGTTGTGCATATGTATGGGTGATACTGTACATTGGCATACATTCAAACGCGAATGTGTATGCAAATGCAGCTACATAAAAAATAGACATATACATATAGATACATGTACGCAAGCACACATTTATGCACACACACAATTGTATAAAAAATATTAGACACACACGCACACACACAAACACATGTATATATGCAAACAAGGGTGAATCAATCAAAATTAAACTTCAAAGACATTCTAAGATTTCAACGAATTATGCAAAAGATGGCCCAGGGAACATTTAAATCAACCTCATACTAAGGTTCGCTGAGTGAGGCACAGGGATACCAATCTCTTAGTGCACCACGTGTTAATAAGATATCACCCATCTGAGCACTAATCAGTTTTGAGTGTGGTTACCTCCTATGATCAAGCTGGAACCAATGCTCACAACGTGAATTGGCCGTGACTGAAAGTTAGCGGGAGGGAAAATAAAAACAAAGACTCCGTCTAGCTGCCACTGGTTTCCACGTCTTGAATGGCATAGGCGTAGAGGCACGGCAACATGAGATAGCAATATGATGCGGACCTAAGTTTCGTTGAAGCAACTTGTGGAGTTCCGGATTCAATTGAAGGCTGAGAAACACACACAAGCACACACATACCTACGTTTGAATATAATGTACTGAGACAGCAGTTTTCCAATTAAATACATTTTGTTAAAAATGACTGACGAGGGTTGTCCGTTGCGGTTTTTTCTAAGTTAAAGTATCTAAAAGTTTTCTTGTTGACAAATAAGTTGCCTACGAACTGGATTAAAAGTATATATGAACTTGTCATCACAGTCAATGATTGAACAATCGTAGCATCAAAATTTGAAGTTATGTAAAAAGGAATCCCAACAAAGAATAGATATGGTCAGAGTAAATTCTATTTATGACTTTTCAGGCAATTTCCTTTCGGAAACATCAAAGATATCGTAAAAAATAACAACTAAAAACATCTAGAATCTCGAGAATTCAGATTTTTTTCAAAAATAAACCCGTCAAAATTAGGCCCCTCCGATAAAAAAAAGGCTTTTCTCCCAAAATCAAAAAAAAAAAAAAAATTAATAGACATTAAGGAACATACAGACACTCGTACATATAAAAAGGCACAGAACCATCCATTACGTTCGGTAGCTACGGTTGTATAACATCAAAAGTTTATTGTGGTATCGATTCGAGTACACTACCACCACACTCTCTCGTAAAATGCCATCATAAAACACAGAATAATAACATCCCACTAATACTAGAAGCTATACTTATAAAAAACAACACTAAAAAAATGATCTCTTAGGGGGTGTGCATTCTGAAACACCTTCAACATTTTATATCGTAATGACAACTCCGACACGTGCTGTACGGTAAATTTGATTATTAAAAATCAATGCAAACGAAATGATTACTGTTGAAAATTATAATATGATTTTAAAATAGTAACACACTTTATTTATTCTTGAGAATGACCAATCATGGTCAACAGAACTCGAATACCAGAGCGAACATCAGTTCCTATTTGTATCTGATTCAGTTAGAAATGACTCGCTGACTTAACGAACTGAAAAAAAAATATCTGTTATTTCCATCCAAACGTGTACAATATATATATATATATATATATATATATATATATAGTAAAAGACAAAAGAATTGAGCATCGATTGATCTGAACCGATACTGTATCGTGTATTTTCCAAATATTCCCCTTTTTCCATATTTTCTCTGACAAAATCTTAAAAATTCAGCTTTTACTATAAAAAGTCATCGAACACTCTTACTGATGATTTTGAGAGAGATTATCATTACCAAAATTATATATTTATATATATATGTATATGTATAAAAATGTGTCATACACAGGCAGCTGTTCCATCATAGTACAACTTTTCAGGGTGGCTATACAATACCCCTAGCAGTACCACGAAAGTGCTCCATTCCTGAGTTGGAAGAGCATTGCATTATATGTATGTATATAAGACCCTAGAGTGAAACTGTTTGGCTGGCTAAAAAAAATCATCGTTACATGGGAGAAACATTCATCTTCATATTTCATGCGCGCACACACGTACACACACACACACACACATATATATATATATATATATACATATATATATAAATGTGTGTGTGTGTGTGTGTGTGTTTGTGTGCAGAGAGTGGTGTGTGTCTTTAAATAAATATGTTTTAATACTTTTGAAAAACACTCCCACGTTTGTGTTTGTGAAAAGAAACAGTAAGTGATAAAAATACTAATAGGAATTGTATGCAATGCTATGTAAGTATTTTATGTCGCTTGATTATGTACACATACACGCATATAAATATCCGTGCTTTGAAATATACTCAGAAAATAACACTTTTACCCAAGAACAGCGAAAAAATCAAGAAAAATTGCACAGTATTATTTATACAATAAACAAATTTGAGAAAATGAGAAATATTGCATTGAATTTATGGTGAAAGGAGAGCGTCCCTATGAAAATCTGAAATAGTGTAAAGCGAAGGCACAATTTTCATGAAATTATTTACGAGAGGTGTACTTAATATTAATATATATATATATATATATATATATATATATATATATATATATATATATATCGAGAGAGAGAGAGAGAGAGAGACAGACAGACAGACAGACAGACAGACAGACGTTGAGCACTGCTTCTATAACAGCTCACTTCAAAGCAAACGCTGAGGGCTATTTTATATTTCTAACCTTTTTTCGTAAATGTGGAAGATGGGGGAGATCTATTTATGTGTTAGGGTAGGTTAATTTCCCACTTAAAGAAGATAATCAATAAGGGACAAGCATAGATACTTTTGGTTTAATATTGGGTTATTTTTTCCGGCTAATTCCGCAATAATATCCCTCATCTCAAACACTTCACTCTTTGAAGTGGCTTCCTCAAAGGATGGTAAAAGCTAAAAATAAAATACTTTGTGTCAATTCTTATTATATCAAGTCCCAACTATCTGGACTCGTCCAAGACTACAATTCCAAAACTGACCTGCCCTTATACTTGTATGTTTGCGTTTGCTATAAATCAAGGAAATCCAGTGAAACCGTCAGCCAAAACTTGGCTTGTTCAGGTTTCAAGATAATCTGGCTGACTGGCTATGTATGTACCGCACGGTCAGGCCTCACCGATGGAGCTGAGAATTTTGAAAAATTACTCCTTATGTCTACAGAGACTTTATTTCGAGAACCCTACCAGAATGGTTTCAGTGGATGGGGGGATGTTCAGTTTACAATGTAAGTTTATGGTAAATTGCCTTCTTTGTGTCCAGCAGCGATAACTATGTTTTTCTTTCTTACCGACCAAAGTGTACTGAGGTAAATGATGTACTGATCACCACATTTTCCATTTTTTTTATTGGTCATCCTCACACAACGGCTTCTATTGAGCGACTAACCTGACTTGTTTTATATTGATTCATTCTATCTATTGTATATCTTATATATTAGACAGCTTCCTCTTTGAACTTTATGGCTATCGATTTTATATCTTCTCGTTATGCCTTTTCTGGTTTGCACTTATCTATGTCGTTATTTGAACCCTTTGATTGTATCTGATATTGTGTCTGATATTGTCTAATTACGTTTATTGTGTTTCCTTTCAGAATAAACGTTTTTTTTCCCCAACAATATTGGGCACGCACTGATGTATGCGTGCGTCTGTGTCCATATCTAAGTAAGGGGTTCCGTTTCAATGGAGACTCCTTCAGTGTCACATTTCGTTGAGTTGTCTTTTGTTTTTCTCATGATTCGCTTCCACGATTCTCATTCTTCTCTTGCAAGGCAAACGCCCGTTCTTCACTTCAGCCATTAATTAACAACACAGGTCTGCTTCGTTACTCAACAGGAACTATCACGTGACAAACGTCTTTCTGACAGCTTGCTGTGTTGGGGGTGATCAATTGGAATAATTAGAATAGGGGCATGATCAATTAATAATTTACAGCTCTCGCCCTCTGATAAAAAGTGTTAATTTAAAAAAAAAACGAATGTGAATGCTACCGGAAAAATAACTAAGGGATCAATTTAGCATAAATCTACATTCCAAATTGAACGAGCAACCAAAAACCTATCTTGAGGAAGAGGATCGAAAAAGCCAGAAACCTCTTCTTTCAGACCTGATAGAGAGTAAATGTTTAAATTTTCTGGCCTTCAAGTCCATTGGTGTGACTTGTAGGTACGACACATACATAGTCAGTCAGCTAGCCAACCAATTTGAGAACTAAAGAAACCTATGCTGATAATTTTGATGACAGTTTTGGATGACGATTTCCAACAACTAACAAGTGTCGTCATACAACGGTGAGAGCAAAAAACATATGGAGAACAAAAGAGACAGCCCCCCCAACTCCTACCTTTGTCTGTCTTTATGGTCTTCAACCCCTACCCTGGCCCCGTATCCAATCCCCCACCTAGCCTTCAACTGCCTTTTCTCGTCCCTCTTCCTGTTCTTGCTTGTAAATGATTTTTTTTTCTTCGACTTACATTTCAACGTATGCCCTTTTCTCTGATTCTTGTCCCGTTCCTTCTTAACCCTCCTCTTTTTTCTACATGCTCTTCTTCTTTGTCCTTCTCTTTTTTCTTTCGACATGCTCTTCTTCTCCGTCTTCCCCCTTTTTTTTTTCACACGCTCTTCTTCTTCTTTCTCCCACCGGACACTCGCCATCCATATCCTCTCTTTTTTTTCTCTCAATTCTACCGACGCACTCTTCCTATTGAAAAGCGTTGATAGTTTTAAGCAGGACACCTGCTGTGCTTCTTATACTTCCTCTCAGACGTTCCCACCAACAATTCCTCCCCCCCTTGAAACCGTCAAGCCTATTCTCCTCCTATCTTCAGTTTCTGTGTCCATTTCCGCATCGACTCGTTAGATGTTCATCTTCTTTCATAAAATCCTGCAAACGTAGCTTTATTATTACAACATTCCTTCGGTATTTTGGTTTTCATCATCATAATCATCATCATCATCCACATCATCACACCACCATTATATATATTACACACACACACACACACACACACACATATATATATATATATATATATATATATATATATATATATATAACACTTGGGGCTTAATTCCTTGTATAAAAACCCATGTATCATTCCAACGAGGATACTCCGAAGTTTAGATGAAATATTCATTTTTTACCACAACTCCTTCTGAATACCCTTTCGGTTGCAATTCTTACATCAAACGTTTCCAGTCAAGCTGATGTCAAGATTTGGAAACGTTGAATAGTATGGAGAAAAAACCCAGCAAGCTTGCAAGAATTGAAGGCTAACATCACTAATGAGATACAGTCGATAGCAGGGGAACACTCTTAAAAAGTAATGAAGAACTTATACGTGAGAACACCGGGATCTTTGAAAAGTGGAAGGAATTAACCTTATGATAACACACACACACACACACACACACACACACACACGTATATATATATATATATATATATATATATATATATATATATATATATATATATATAACAGTGGGGTCAGCTTGGCACACTTAACTTCAAAACTCCATGTCGACAGAGTTCTTTAAGTAGTTTAAATACTATTGTCTATTCATATACACAATATTTTCGGTTCGATTGACTGATATAACGCTTTCCGGATTTAGCGGACACTTTAACTGTGAACGAAATTCGGAAGCGCGCAAATCAGGCAATTTTAATTATAACTCCAATTAGGGCCATTTATTGAAAATACCGAATAAAAATGTTTTTTCGTAAATTTCATTATTTTTTCACATTAGATCGATAAACCAAATTCAAAGCGAAACTTTGGTTTTGACAATGTTTTTAGAGTCAGATACAAAGTTTTTCTGTAGCAAATCCACAACGTTCAATAAAAGTAAATGAACAATTTTCACTGATATTTTTAAAGTTTTGGCTACACTCCGTGCAATAAACTCTCTTTCACTTCTTGTCTAAATTGTTCCGGTAATCATTACGCCTTGTTTTATTAGGGGAATGCTTTTTTGATGTATAAAATGATCCATTACGGATTCATTATTCGTTTACAAATCATAAACCTTTTGGCATTAACTCACAACTCTATATCAGCAAAACTTTGATATTAAGTGTTTTCATTGTTTATCAATTTGTCTCCCAGAAAATATCTATTTAAATACGTGGGCATAGATTCATTTTTGGTTTTATTCATTAGATAAAATGTCAATAAAGTAATTTTGATTTAAAATGAAACTCATAGAATTAGATTCTCTAAAAAACAGAGAAATTCCCGTTGGCAAATATGCCTTGAGGATTTAAAGCGCAAAAAATTACTTACGGTAGATTTTTCTAAATTTTCATTGAATATTCGACTTTTCACTTTCTTTGTGCTTCCTCTAGTTTGCGAAAAAAGTTCTGATGCAAACATCCTCAATTTACTTAAATAAACAAATCTTATATAAAAATGAAAACTATGCGTCAATTCATTAAAAAAAAGATTCGAGTGAATTACACATGGATCTTATTTACCTTTCAGTAAGAAAGCTGACATCCAATATCGAATGAAATGTCATTATCAGCATTTATTTATCAAATTAACATATCTATTGGCATCTCCATAAATTATTTACATTAGAGATACGAATTCATTATAAAGATATACGTTAGTTCAAGCGACAAAAACGGATGAATTTTACTTTTATAAAAACTATAAAACCTTATTAGTACAGGGAAATATTTATGGGCACATTTTATCCCTTCACTTTAGTTATTCCATATATTTCAGTTGCTGATAATTGTTATAATATTAAAGGTATCAATTCTTCATATGATCTCAGTAAATATTCATTCTGCATTGAATTAAGGTTATTTTTGTATTAAAATATTTGAATTTGGGAAAAGTAAAGAAAAAAATAATAGCATTTCCTGGTAGTAATTGTCCACCCCTATTAGTCGGTTAAACTAAGGGTTTACTGTATATCATTCTGTTGACAAAGGGACGTAAAAAACAGGTAAGAATACAAATAGTTCTGAGACTGAGAGAACAAGAACAGACTATGCTGACGTTCAGAGGGACAAATGAATAAAGGATGTCATTTAGGCTTCTGTCTGCCGTACGAGTCGTGGTAACTCTATCCATTGGAGAAGGCTTTACTTGGCTTACCAGAAAGGTTACATGTTCGAATCACAGAAAGGATATATATATATATATATATATATATATATATATATATATATATATATATATATATATATATATATATATATATATATATATATAGAGAGAGAGAGAGAGAGAGAGAGAGAGCAGCCATTTCACGTGTAATTGCTTGGGTTTGAGAGTTAAAAATGCCCTTTTTTATAACTCTCGAACTCAAGCACTAACTAGTAAAATTGCTGTTCAATTACTTATGACAAGTGCTGTATATATATATATATACATATATATATATATATATGTATATATATATATATATATATATATATGTATATATATTTGTATATATAAATGTATATTTATATATGTGTGTGTACATATATATGTGCGTGTATACATATGTATATATATGTGTATACATATAATGTTCAGATTCACAATATATATATATATATATATATATATATTGTGAATCTGAATGTATCTGGCTACATCATGCGAAGCCAAGAAAACAATGTAAATGTTTCCATCAAAGGAATTCTGTCATTAGGGACTTAGTTTGACGAATCAGTGGCCGATGGGACGGTCGGTCCGTACTTCAAAGGGGTCGTACTTTTCATGATCATTAGAACGGCTCTATTTCCCTTAATGGTGACCTCACGGCGCTTGACCTATAGACCGTTATGTCTGGAGTTAATCCGTAGTCATTTGGCATTCATCATGACCAAACAGATGGAACAATGAAAGGAGGAAAGATGAAAAGCTTGGCAAATTTTCCCCGCAACCACTACCGATTAAAGGACATCATTTCCAAACTGTTTCGTTATGTCATCGACTTTCGAAGTAATCCCTACTTATACGCTGCTAGATTTCGGTTGGCGATCAAAATAGCTATAAAATGGCTATAAAATAGCAATAAAATAGTGGAGATATGGAGATAACATAACAATCCCAATTGTTAATTATCAAGTTACTCACACTGGCTCTCTTGCTGTTAGAAAGTGTGCACATCGACGAGCGGGTGTGTGGGAAATTAATGGAAAAACAAAACAAAAAAAAACCCCAAAACAAATCAGAAGTCGATTCTCGAATTATGTTGGGTTATCAACATACTACACCGATTCGTTCACTTGCTTTTGGGCGCTGTTTTTACCATTAGGGTTGCCAATTTATATCCATTTGCAAATGTCAAGCATTATTCAATCGTGACGATTCTCAGTGAAAAGGACGATATCGTCAGCAATTTTGAGGTTACTCAGACTTTCACCATCTGTTCTGATTCCCTTATTATCTCAGTCAAGGTTTTGGAAGATCATCTCGAGGCAGACTGTAATCTGTTTGGATGAGCTGGTATTGCCTCGTCTTGAATTCATAGTATTTTTATTGCTTTTGTTGACATTAAGTATAGTTCTGCTATTGATTTTGGTAAGGGTTAATTCTATTTGGTTGTCGGCAATATAATTGGGGAAAGCATTATTTACAAGTGTTTGCTTGATGTTGTTCTTTATAAAATAAATTACGAGGAGAGGAGATTAAAGTCGCTGTCTATATTTTTTTCATGACTCTTATTTTATATCAATGTGGGCATTCACTATAATAATTTATACTTGAGGTGGCAAGAGTTTTCACTTGTAGATTTTTTCAATTTTGAATTAACGAATGCTTGGTTATTGGAATCGACAAGCATGTCAAGAAAGGGGCTCTTAATATTACTACTGAGCCCATAGGTGGAATAAGGAACTGAGTTATTTTCAAAAGCGGCTTGAGGTTTTTAATTTTGTTCATGTTGTTGGTTAAATGAAAATATCATCTTCGTATCTAACACAATTAGTTGGTTTGGTTGAATCTTTGAAAACTGAGTTTTCAGCATAGGACATACAGAAACTGGAGAAAGTTATACCAAGTGCACTTTTCATAATGGTACATTGGTGAAAAGATACGCCAAGTGAAACTAAGATGCCTTGGTTTTGTTTTGTTGTGTATAATATATCTAACATTCTTCGAGAGGAGTTTATATTATATTTTTAAAAGTAAATACGTTAAGATGATTCTAGTTAATGTTTTTGGTAGTTGGTTTACTGGGGTAGGGATTTGTAAAATGATCGGTCTTTGTGGGGAGCCTGGTTTATAGGTCTCAACATAACCGTTTAAGTATTCTGGTTGGAAGTCGCTGCTGATTTTATTTAGTTCTAAAAAATCTTATCTGGGCGTTGTTAACAGTAATAATTGTCTTTACGTTGGTTTAAGACGACATAGATTAAACTTGTCACCTTTTCTGATAACAATGTTATGATCAATGCATAGTTCTTTAGCTAATATTTTGATTTTTTTTGTCAAGATGGATTATTTGTTTTGCAACGGGTACGGTTTTCTGACGCCTTCGGTTTTAAAAGGATCTCGTAGGTCAAGGTGTATTTTGATCAATATTTCAGTTTACAACCTCAGAGCAATTGGAAAAGAAATTCATTTTCTTTTTGAGAAGGTTAAATTTGATTTGTAGATGGTAGTTGAGTCCTCTATTTAAAAAGTCTTTCTGGTCACTGGTGGGGTTATGGTCAGAGAGGTTAAAGTTATGTGTTTTTGGAAGAAAGATTCAGCCATTGTATAAGCTGTTGACAAAAAGATACCACGTGTAGTAAACGCTGAATAACGATGAAAATTAAAAAGTAAATATATATATATATACACACATTTAGTCTCTATACATATAGTCTAGAAAACTTTACAACATTAAACACTATATGTGTAAAAGAATCTAAAAATATTTTTGTTTCAGTCAATATTTATGAATATATATATATATATATATATATATGTATTAATATCAGGAAATTAGAACATGGAAGAAATTACTAGCGCTAACACCTCGTTCCCACCATCTTCCAGAGAGTAACCACTCGCTCATTACAACATCAACGATTCCTGTTTAATGAATGGATTGTAAGTTTGACTTGAGTTTCCCTGTACAATGATTGAATAGATATAAATCATTATTGGAAGGTGAGACTTTTTGTGCAATATGATAGCATTCAGTTTATAATTCAGCGATTGAAAGAGAAGATAGCAATATCCAATAGAAAAATCAATAAAGGCTTAAAACACCAAGATGAAGAAAAGATATCAAAGAATCTTTACACACATCTTGTATTGCCATGAATACTGTTACAAATGTATCCGTAAATTGAAGGAAAAGTAAAGAAGGAGACAAAGTAAGATATTGTGTATTAATTAACAATGCTTTCAGTATTACAAAAATTAACAAGTTATCGAAAATGTTTCCTTTTGTGGTTTTCATACCGCTTCAAATAATGAGGTCAATTATCGATTGCAGTACGCGCAATTTTCTCAAGATAATTAGCGGTGGTTTTAACGAGAGAAAGTTCAGGACATCCGAAATTGGGATGTCTGTTGCAACAAGCAATGCTTCCTAGCTCTGTCCACAATTCGTAATCGGGAGGACTTCCAAAGATATCTCTGAATTGATGTTGAGACAACCTTGCCTTGTGAGCTGGAGAAAAATCGTCTGATTCTCTCCGTGGAACAAGGTTTCGTCAAGATGTTCAACTTGACCCTCGAGAATATCATTGAGATATACATGAGAAGTTGTTTTGACTACCTACTCACTGGAATGAAACCGAGTAATACCTTCGTAACTCACTCCTCACAACATCATGTCTGAAAAAGAATTGTGGTCTCGCTTAGATTTATGAGTAATCTCGAAAACTTCCTTGGGATAATGAGCATGGACAATCATTTTGACGATTGAAATACTCTTCAACTTTGAAAATCTTCTCATCAGTGAAAATCGGGTTTTTTAGTGACCATTGCCTGCGTACTGCTGAAATAGCAATTTTGATTTCTACTATAATCATTCTGTTTGAAATGGTCAGACAACTTTTTTTGTCTATGAGTTCATTAGTTCCATACAATTCAGCCATGTACTCCCCAATCCCCGTCGGATGTTCTTGGTTGTAGATTGTGGAATCATATCCCAAGGTGCTTGCTGAAATAGACTGGACATGTTACTTCTGCTTTTTTTTGTATAATATTGGGATTGTGTTTGCTGTCAAGTTTCCTCTCTCGCATTTGATGAACTCATTTTATTTCTTTCTCTAATTGAATTTTTGATCAGAAGTTCCAAGATTATATTCATTTTTCAACATAATCTCCTTCTTTGTCATTGCACTTAATTCGGTGGTGAATATTAATCAAATAGATCGAAGTTTATACACTAAACAGTGAAAAAAAGCAGATAAAATTAAGCTAGTATGTAAATCTTAGACCACAGACTTATATATGCACCCTTGTATATGATTGTAATATTATGCTTATACATGATTACAACGTGCAAATTTATTTTCCTATTTTCATATTCCTGGTTATCAAGTAATGCTTTCCGATTGATTATGTCTGTAAAGTATAGAAATGTTAATTATTCCCTTAAGAACTTCACTTTTGTAACGACGACAGTAATTATTTGAAATCTACTTATATTAAATTAGATAATTTTATATATTTGGATGGTATTCGGATAAGAGAAACAATAACATATAATAATCGCTGAGCTGGTCAGAAAAGCAAAATTTCAAGCGATTGGTACCATTCCCTACACTTTTAACCTTAAGCAATCAGAAAGAAACATTCACTACCCAGGGATAAAAATTGCGTGGCACGGTGTTACCCACCACCCACGCCTTTTCCTACAAACATATCCTCCCTTATACCAGAGCATACCCGGTTAACTGACAGCTGCACTCAGACAATTACCTCCTTGATACCTCATTCATATAATAACAAAAAGTGAACATTTCTTCACGCCAATTTACACTCCTCCAGTGAGCAAAGTTCAACAACAAAATGCTTTCTTCGCATAAACACCTACCAAAGGAGTTGTTTAAGTTCCTGACTGTAGGGCAACCGGTCTCTATTTGGAACCATATGAAGCTTTCTTGCAACCATCCCAACAATTAACATTCAGGGCGATGTAGGAAAATAGGATCAATAAAAAAAGACTTATAACTCTAAGAGTTTAATTCCTAATATGAAAACCCATATATCACTCGAACAAATATACTTCCAATTTTTGTATATTTTATATATATATACTTTAATATACTTAAAATTTTTGATTTAAAACAACTTAAAAAAACCCTTTAAATTACAATTCTTACATCAAACGTTTCTGGCCAAGTTGATTTCAAGATGTGGAAACATTGAATGGTCTCAAAAAATAATCTAAGATAAGATTGCAAGATTTGAAAGCGAAATCACTAATGAGATACGGCCGATAGCAGGACATTCTCAAAAAGAGATGAAGAATTTACACATGAGAACACTGGAATCCTTGGAAAGTAAAAGGGAATGATCTTATGATCACACACACAAACACACACACACACACACACATATATACATATATATATATATATATATATATATATATATATATATATATATAGAGAGAGAGAGAGAGAGAGAGAGAGAGAGAGAGATGTTTCAAGATCCATAGCTAATGCCGAAACCGTGGTTGGTACAATTTTATAACAATATACTTTTATGTGATGGGTGGAAGATTCGTTCATACCGTATATTGTAGCTACCACAACATATATTTTTCCTTTCCTTACAAAGACGAGAACTTTCACCTTTTCACTCAAGGTAAACACTTCAAGGATTTTTTCTTGTATATCCGATTTGCCAACATCAATACTCTTATGTTTTGGAACGGTTGATAAGAGAATGAATCATTAATTGTTTATTGCTGGGGTCCACCGTGGTTAACTGAAACCGCGGATAAGGTGATTAGGGTGAATGCAGTACTTACACAACGAACGTAATAATAATTCAAAAAGTTGATAATTTGATACATTTTTCTAATAATTTTTCAGCCAAATAACTTGAAAAAAATATTAACTCCTGAGGTGAACACTGTAAATACAAGTGGTACATTTAGCCTCCTCTCAGAAGAACTTATAATAGCCCGCACTTGCTGTCAGATGAAAGTCGTTCGCAGGTAGAGGCGTAGCTGGAGATTTGGAAGCCTGGATTGCTTGGCCCCTTTAACACCCCCCATATAATTACACTGGAGAACAAATTATATTTTGTAGAGATTTCATAAAATCATATGAGCATTATATCAAAATTAGAATTGAAAAATATTTCCACAATGTTTTTTTATTAGATACTCTTCTCCATTTTTTCCATGATAGAACAAGTACTGATAATATTAATGGAAATTCGATTATTAGTTGATTTTTGGCTGTTTTTAAATGATATATTCGTCTGGTTCGTCTGTCAGTGTTGTCATACATGCAGAAGCATAGCTGAGGGAGGGTACGGGCGATTCTTAATCGATCCAT
Source organism: Thysanoteuthis rhombus (assembly GCA_963457665.1). Lineage (NCBI taxonomy): Eukaryota > Metazoa > Mollusca > Cephalopoda > Oegopsida > Thysanoteuthidae > Thysanoteuthis > Thysanoteuthis major. Next base: position 16,412,703 of record OY735208.1, read on the forward strand.
GCCTCCCAACGAAGGGAGCTTGATTCATTGTAGTTAGTATACTGCATTTCTAGAAATATTATGAAATTACAATCTTACTAAATATTGGACGACCCTCAAAGGAGCCATTTCCCCAGTTCAGGCCCTCATAGGGACCCAAGACATTTCAAAGGTCTACCTACTCAGCAAGCTCACGGATTATAGGCTTTTCAAAGATCTCCCCACGGACCCCCAGTAATACCTTTGTAAAGCCTCATGCAACCATGGTCCCGAGGTTCGGAACTAAATCTTTGATATTGGTGGGGGGAGGGCTTGAGGCTCCTAGCCCCCAGACTCCTAGATATCCAGCTACTCCCCTGGAGACACGGATCACAAAGAATATTTCTGAAGAAAAAGAGGGTACTCATTTTTAAAAAATTATTTCCTGATTAACTTCTGTGCACAATTTGAGTTTTTGATAAAAAAAAATGCCAGTGTCTTAGTCAAAAACACTGGAATCGGAACTGCGTTAATCGGGAATTCCCGTAGCTTTAAAAACACGCAATCAGATGATGTCACTATGGTCAACTGATTCCATTTCCCTTGTCGTAAAGTGCACAGCAACTAAAACATCCATTGACATATTTTAGAAATATACGTCAAAATAAGCGTCCAAAAATAGGATACTGCCGGTTGATATGATGCCCCCTTTTGCAGTTGCACTGACCCTTTGACTCAGTTCCAAACGCTGATAATTACACACTTACCATTATGAATGGACTGGAAATCATGGAAAAATTGTGGTTCCAATTGTCTTTCATAGATAGAAAATATTCTCCTTGTTCCGCTTCCTGCCTTTTTTCACGAGGCGATCCGCTTCTGTTAGATATTCACTTAATCGTAATGAAGTTGTAAAATGATGTCCTTGCGTAGGCTACGGCATCAGCCGTCTCCGCACTGGCTTCACATAGGACGATTTTTCTGTCTCAGCTTGTTTTTCGGGGTTTGCAATTTGTGGAATTGACTTAGAGCCAACAATCACCCGAATGACGTCACTCATCTCACCATACGCTATAATACTCACAGCTGGAGGAAGAGAAGACGGATTCACCTCTTCCTCTTCTTAATTTGTCTGCAAATTCCTTCTCTTGTCCCTGTGTGTGCATGTCCTTGTATGCGTTCGTGTGTGTGCTTATGTGTCTGTGTATATATGTGTAACTTTATGCGTACACTGACAAGTGCATTTTTATCAGTAAGTATGAATTTTGTATAATCTTTTTGTATCTTATTCCATATATTTGTTTTACTTTCTGATCATTAAGAAAAAGATACTTTTGTCAATTTTCTCCCAACGTTTTTCCTTTAGCTGGCTTCGTCTTGCAACCTGCAGCACAGGAACTTGCTATATCTTGTAGCAACACTTGTTTATTTTCTTCCTGCGAACCATTCATCTTTCTGCATCTGTCTCTTGCCCTGCGCTTCCCAGTAGTGGTGAGCAACGTTTTCCACGACTTTGTAGCATTAATTGTAGCTATTTCTAAAAAAATCATAACTCTTTGATTTGATTTATTTGTTATGTTTTTCTTTTTGTAACTTTCACTCAGACCATTTAATCTTCAGCAGTGAGCGAACAGCTTAGATCAGAAATGAAAGAAAATGAGTCTGAAGTAGGATTTGAAACCACATCTTCCTCGGTAAGCCCAACTGCTCTACCAATTGAGCTCCTCCGACTTAGTCTGAATAGAAGTTGCCATCAAAAAAACAAACAATAAATTAAAATTGAGATAAAATGTGGACACAAATAAAAGGAAATGATGATTTATCATACACCATCTTATAATGAAAACTGTTGTTTCTAAAATGTTTGGGATTTTGGGATGAGATATTTTCGTTAAGGGTGGAGCAGTGTGACCAAACGCTTAACGTTACGGTGAATGGAATCAATAGCCGATTTCAAACTCAGGCTGTAACAGATTAGGCTCACTCCGTGGCAATGACCTTTTGAAAGGCATGGATCCATATTTTTTTCCTTCCGCTATAGATGATACTTAATCTTAGTAGTACAGCGTCTGAGAGCGGGGAGCGGTTGCAACGGAGCACGGAAGGCCAAGGATTGAAAACCTGAAAGTCTCTTGGCTGGAGCTATGTATCAAAACCTCTTCGTCGATGCGATGAGTCCAATAATAAAATAGGTTGACTGTATCATTTACTGGTAGTTGAAAATAGGATGGCGTGTTAAAGGGCTTGTTGCAGATAAAAAAGATGGCTACAAGACGAGGGTTTTTATTCAGTGTATTAGGGGTGGGAGAGGACAGATCTTCACCGCCTCATAAAATTCCTCTCAATTGCCCTGCTTAGAAGTCCCAAGAGAGTATTTCCGGTATGTATCCTGATAGCATGCGTGCAACGTGTTTACACCGAAGAACGTAACCCGATTTACGTTCGGGAACACGTATGAGCGTCTATACGTTAGTTTGACGGAAGGAGTGTGGAATCAGGTTTTTTTTTTTGAAATTTATGTATGAGTGTACGTCTGCCAGTAAGTCTTGTGGCAGATGTAGTTCTCGTTAATTAGACATAAACGCCCAATAATTAGCTGGTATCCTAATAAGCTTTTAACACCGACCAAAACGTTCCCATTTCCACAACCTTGGCCAATGTGTGACTATCCTGTTTCCTAACAGGCAGATGTGCGAATTTTTAAGTAGCTTCTGCCTGGCTAATAATATATATATAAATGTGTGTATATATATATATATATATATATATATATATATATATATATATATATATTCGCAAGTAATATTAAACACCAAGGATATATTTTTGTCGATTTAACTTTTTTATATAGATTTCTTTACTTGGTTTTTAGAATGGCGGAAATGTCCATGTTTTGTACTATAGTTCTTAAAGTGCCTCCGACCATCATCAGCCATATATATATATATATATATATATATATATATATATATATATATATATATATATATATATATATATATATATATATATATATATATATATACTAATGCCAACGTACTTTTTTTGCTGTTTCATTCTTCTGTCCAGCATCTCTGAACCGACTTATAAAACTGAAGACGAAGGTATGGCGTGATTTGATATGGCGAATAAATAAGAAAATTAATGTCTAATTGCTTTTTTTATTAGCTTTAGTTGAATGTTGGTAATTATTTGAATGAGTTATGTCAATTTTTAAATAAGTTCCTGTACCGATCCAATAAATTTTTAAAGTAAATTAAAAAAAATGATAGACACTTAGAATAGAACAGAAAAAATACGTGCTTCCCCGGCGTGTGTGGTCTTCCTCTCTATACTTCAGAAATTCATTGTGCAATCAAAAAGTTTCCGACGAGTAAGCTGTGAATTTATATTGCACTTAAATTCCAGCTATTTCTGTGGAATATAAAGCAGGTTTTCAAAAGAATTTTATGCTCAGGCGTTTGTTACCCATCTATACAGGTAGATCTTCTCAGCCTTTAAAACGTTTATTATTGGAAAAGCCCAAAGCTGGTTTTACGAAGATTATCAAAACAAAATGAACACGGTAAACAAAATCAAATGCAAAGTTTCTAAATATCTCAACACAACGAGAATTATTTTAAAATCTTAAATTGGATTTTCAAAAATAACGTTATTGATTTAAAGCTTGTAAATTTCTAAAGGAAAATAACATAACGCAATTATTACATCCAGGCTCGATCGTCTTTTTATATTCAACACAAAGGCTTCTATTTAAATATTTGAAAAAAAATACTCTGCATATATCGGAGATTCATTTCATATTTAACTATTCAATATCTCTTGATATTTTCTATAAACTGCAACTTTTGACACCTGTATTCCGATCTTCTTTGTAAATATATATCCACATGCGTGTGTATGTATGTATACACGTATATGCAGTAGACACGTATAATGTATTTGTATTTCATATCTATATTTTATACGTACATACATGCACCCATCCAATATATATATATATATATATATATATATATATATATATATATATATATATGTTTGAGATTAATTTTTCTTTCCCAGTCGAGCAAGGTACGGCTTGTTACGTAAATAAATAAGGTAAACAACTCGGATATCTTTGATGAGGAAATGGAAAACGTTAAGGGCGGGAATGTTTACTCGGTAAATGTTTACTCGCTTTTCATGATGTTGTATGCAACGAACATGGATGGAAAAGGACTCGGGGGAATGGCTAAGTAGTTATAACAGGACAATCAAGTTTATGAGGTCGTGGCTGCAACTGATTAATAGACGACGATCTGATGAGCGTTGAACAATACTTATCACTCTAGTCTTGCCAGATCATTCACTAGTGTATTGAATATGATCCTCACAAGGGAACCTTTTTTTATTGCTCAGTGCCAGAATGGCCGATACGTACTAAATATCTATAATCATAAACTGACTATGATATTTCAAATGAATTTTATTTTTTCTGAAATACTATGATTACAGTTGTGAATTATCTTGTGAATTATATTTCTTTGCTTTCAAATCACATTTTCACTGTACCCGACAGTTAATTGTATTTTCGTTGATTGTGGTTCGAATTACTGCCCGACCCCACCTGATAGCTCTCATAGCCGCACGAAACTCCTTCGTCCAAACACAAAACCCTAATCTTAACCATAGCAGAATAATCTGTTGGCTGGTAATTAGTAAAATGACCTATCTAGCAGTGATTGGTAAAATGACATGCAGAGCGGTAAATGATGATCCGTCAGGCGGTAATTAGTAAAGTGATATGTATAGCGGTATTTAGATGAATAATTATTCGTCAAGGCATAATTATTAAAGAATACGCTGATCAGTACTCGGCAGTATAATCTGTCAGGCAGTAATAAGTAGTTTGTCAATCAGTTATTTGTAAAACGATCTGTCGGGTGTTAATTAGATGACTTTCCTGTCTGTTTTAGACAGAATACTCATAAAAGTTATCCAGTATGGTCCAGCAGTGACGAGTTATAGTTTAGGACCACAACCTCAGCATCTGTCTCGAGGTGGCGGTTTAGTTTCGGACAAGAACAGTCTACACTATGAAATTACGCTACTTACTGATGACAAACACCAGTCCAAGTTTGGAGTTGACTTTGTTTTTCAATTGTAACAACAAAAAATCACAACAATAAGAGCAAGCCTTTCAAATTCAGGATTTAAACACCTCCGTTTGTCCGTCCTATCATGTTGAACCAGACTTACAATCGAGGTCGAAACCAAGTGATCGGTGATTAATATTTGGTTAGGCAGTAATTAGAAAATTTGCTGGACGTTAATTGGCAATTTAGTCCGTCGGTGGTAATTAGTCTAGTCTTGCCAGATCGTTCCCTAGTGCATAGAATTCAATCCCCATAAGGGAACTTTTTTTGTTGCTCAAACCGACGAGTCTTACAAATCTACAAAAAATTCTGTTAGAAATACGCAAGAGTTCATATCAGTCAAATAAATAAATATATTTTTACTAAAAAAATACATATTTTTGACGTTTTTTAAAATTTTGTATATATATATGTGTATGTCTATGTGTGTGTGTGTGTGTGTGTGTGTATGTGTGTGTATGTATATATATATATATATATATATATTTAATGCAAAGTTTCAGTAATCGTCTTCAGTCGGGGGAGAAGTAGGAGTGGTGGTGGCCCCACAGCAGCAAGGCTTGTTTTTAATTGGTTTGCATTTACTGTTTTGCCATTTGGTAGTGCTGTCTATCAGCGTGGAAGTCTTCTGTGCATTATTTCTCGCTTATCTACAACACAGGAGCGCCACTTGCAAACTCTGGTTGGCCATTATCTAAGCAAGCATCTGTGACCGCTGCCAGCAATTTTTTTCTCAACCACCTCCTGGGTAGTCGCTGCCCGTAATAATTCTATCTTTTCAAATCTTTTTTCTTCTTCATTTCCTTCCTCGCTCAATCTCATGTCGTTCGGTCTGTTTATTTATTTAATCTATTTTCTTTTCAATTCATTTCTTCATCTCTTCTTCTTTTTGTGCTTACGTCTTTTCCGACATCATCATCATCATCATCATCATCATCATCATCATCATCATCATCATCATCATCATCATCATCAGTATAAGTTAGCAATGTCCCCTCTCATGTTTAGTAATCAGCGTGCGAAAAAAAAAAAAAAAAAAACTCACGTGATGCAATTTATTTCCCGTAACAAGAGTATGCACGCACTTTTGAATTCGACAAAGTGAAACTATGTTTTTTTTTCTGATAAATATTCAGTAAGCTAGGCACAGAATTTGGAATCTTTTGTGCGGGCACTAATTTTCTTTGTGCACCAATTGCAAAACTTTGGCGCGCGTGCGCACGTGCACAGCCTAGAGGGAACAATGGTTAATAGTATCAACTGCAAGGCTTCTTAATATCATTCTAGGTGATCTTTTCATTCGAAAACTTTGCCTATCAGACCATTTCAACACGTAAAAAAGACGTAGAAGATAATGCTAAAAAACATGCTCACGAGTAATTGATATTTTTGAAATCAGGAAGAATTGAACCAGCAAAGAAACTGAGGGAAGTGATGTAATATTGAGGAGACTTCTCAGTCTATCTTTAGTGAAAGCCACCAGATAGTACTGGAGTAAAAGTTCAATTAGTACAAAAACAAATTGAAAAAAATAAGAAAACTTGCCGCTGCTGGGTCCAACTACACTTGATGAATACAGCAACTTTTGTATTTCGATACGAAATCATAAAAATATTTGTTTTTTTTTTAGTAGAAATGTATCTAATTATTGGAATTAATTACGCCCATGTATATTCACATGATGATTTTTATTTCATTTCTAAAATTTGTCAGTTTAGTGCAGCCAGTAAGACAGCCACCTGGCAATCAGCTGGTCCTGTGTTCAAATCATGATAGGGAACTTGGGTTTTTATGTATCAGTCTAAAGACCTAATTTTGGTGAGGATTATTCTCGTTGTCCTTTTATTACGTGAGGTAAACAAAGGCTGAGTCCTGGAGAATGATTATAGCAAAAATGAAATTTATAAAAAAAATCTAAAATTATTCGAAAGAATGGAAATTTTATCAACGTTAATCATATACATCGGTTTGGTTTAATGTTATTAGACGGACAAAAAGTGAAGAGTTGACTTATTGTTCTAGTTGTTAGCGAGAAAGGAAAAAAACAACACGAACTTGGACTTGAGTCAGGCAATTATTCTCAGGAGTTGATACCCAGGCCGACCACATTATCAAATCAAGATTGTGAGCGATCAAAAAAAGAACTTCTGTGGGTACACGCAGCTTCCCAACGAGACCAAAGACTGGAGATGAAAATAATCGACCAATTGGCGAAATATTAAGATCTTGCTTGAATATGTCATGCCCTTAAGAACTGAACTCTCTCTAAGAAAATACTGACGGTGAGACTTGGAGAAATGAAGTTTCAGGGAAGGGTTACGACTATTCATACCTCGACAATACTGGAATATCGAGGAAGGAAATTTGAGAAAAATGAATCAATGGGCTCTTCTACCAAAAGGTGTTTAGTAAAATATTTTTTTCTTAATTCTTTTCATAGAATCAAGTCTTTAAAATAGTTTCATGCTCTTTACACACACACACTCATATACTTTGTTTACGCTGTCTAGGCCGAATGGTACATTCATAGTGTAATAACAAGTGAACATTTAAAATAAGTGTTTCTATATAATATAACGTAATTTATAATAATTCGGATCATATATCCATTTTTGATAATATAACAGTCCCTTTGGAAGAAACAAATAGAGCAGATATAGACTGTGAATAAACAAGATAGGATTTAGCTGTTGGCTGTTTAGCTCAATGGTAAGAGCAACGACAAGTTGAAGCGGCAACCCTATCGGTCTCAGCTTCAATTCCTGCGGCAGCCACATTTTCTTTAATTTTTATCTTATTTACGTTATCTTGGCCAAATGGTACATTCATTGTGTAAAAAAAAGATCTTTTCAAAAAAGAGTTTATGTGCAATATAACACAATTTCATTCTGTCAGACCATATATATATAGAGAGAGAGATAGAGAGAGAGAGAGGGGGAGAGAGTGAGAGAGAGAGAAAGAGAGAGCGGTATCGATGAAAATTGATAAAAACGTTTTTTGTCCAAATACTAATCAGCATTACTAAGTATTCGAACAAAAATCTGTTTTTATTTTCGAAGATTTCAAGTGGTCTGATGGATTTTGAGCCGGAGTTTGTATGAATAATGAATAAACTTGTTCGACGAATCATCGATATAGCAATGTGAGTTCAATTTCAATCTCTTTGATTGATTCCAAAGATTTTTAGAAGGATAGAAAAACAAAACATGTTTTTTTTTCTTATTCAACAATTTAACTCCATAAACATTTTTTCCCATGAGTTAACCATTCAGAACTACAAAACAACTTGATGAAGAATTAGTTGTGCTCATTGCAAGAAATTCCGTTTTTCTTGCGCCAAGCACTTATTTTTATCTATCACAACCAAGAGGGTAAAAGTCTAATGTCTGTTCGAATAATTGTGATAAGTACTGCATATATGTATATTAATCAATGCATGATTAAAAACTATGGGCAAAGAATATTGTGTTAAGCTTTTCTCGTTACCTTGAGCTTAAATGGTAAAAAAAATAAATGACAAAATGTTCCTAGTTGGACGTTTTCAATCAGATATGATGAAAGATTATTACACAAGTACATTATATATATATATATATATATATATATATATATATATATATATATATATATATATATATATATATAGTGAGAGAGAGAGAGAGAGAGATAGGGAGAGATAATCAAATGGAAATTCTAATAAATCCATGTTGCCTTCTGGGGATTATTAATAATTAGTAGAAGCTGAAAGCAGAGAGAGAGAGAGAGAGAGAGAGAGAGAGAGAGAGAGAGAGAGAGAGAGAGAGAGAGAGAGAGAGAGAGAGAGAGAGAGAGAGAGAGAGAGAGAGAGAGAGAGAGAGAGGTCTGGGATATCAGGTTCTTTAATGGGGATCTGACATCTTTCCGAGTGCATGGAACGAGCCAAGTGTTACTGGTTGCAACAATCTATTAATCTCCACCTAATCACAGCAGAATCAAATTACTTCCCCTGTGCGACCATTACTTCCGGTCTCAAATTTCCTTGCTTTGTTCGAAAAGTGGAAACTTTAAAGGACCTAACGCTTCATGACATGACTTCCGGATATTCAATATCTCGCTTCAACCTCGCTTTTCCCTGGGGATCTAGTCTTACTTAATAGCAAATACTTTGGGGACCAATTACGAAAAATAAGTCATTTCATGTCAAATCTCAGCAAAATCTATAAGACGGTTTCTCAAACTTTCTTTCACACGCGACCACTTCTGATCTGATAGAATTTCAAGTACCCCCTCGCTGACTATTACAATAGCAATAAGTTCTAAGACTACATAGAATAAATCTTCAGTCGTAATCTAACTGCGACTAAACATAGAAAGAAGTACTCAATGCAATAATAGAGACGATTAGAAAAGTTCCCATTAAAGCTGGACCAAATGTCCAATATTCCATTGTTGACATCTGAAGATAATTCTATCTGGTTTAATTATCAAAACATTGGTGGATGCTAAAAAAGCAAGAATGATAGCAGACAGAGCAGGGTGTGTATTAGTTAGGGAGCACATGCACACATTCACTAAGTAGCGATTCGGGTCTGTACTCTGTAACACGAAAGGGACATAACTCATCCGTGAAATGAAGGTATAATTTTATGTTCTGATGACGTAATACAAATGATGAATTTAAAGAATAATATCAAAATATAAAAAAATGATAAAAACAAAAACAAATAATAATGATAAAAATCTGCTTGTGGTCATCAAAACGCCATTCTCCCGGCTCACTGTGTATCAATATAGGTGGACCCTGGATCTTGCTGGGCGTAGCGATAGGTTGAATAGCTTGCTTAAATTTGTATTTCTACCACTTGATGACGCTACCGTTAGCTTCATTTTCGGCATTTAAAGCTTTTTTGCGACTAAGTTGAGAGGTTGATGTGTTGTCAGCTCGAAAGGTTTTGCATAGAAAATTTTTTTTTTCAAGTAGTTGGTCACTCTTTTGCTTTGACAAACGAATGCTAGCTTCATATTGTTGGGTTGATGATAGGACAGTCTATGTTTATGAGAAGAGAATAAATGGCATATTAACTATATATCAAGCATAATTTGTCGGAAACTTTTCTTGGGATATAATGTAAAGAAATCCACATGTTTTGGGCTGGCTGGAATATTGATTAAATTAAGTGGGGCTCTCTGGTCCTCTGTAATCATAAGGCAGAGGAAAACAAAAAGCCTGCAAAATAACAAAATGAACTTGAAACAAGACATTGGTGTTGTCTTTTTTAATGGTTTTTCTTCCATCTTCCACCTTATTAGAATACACCATTGAGGTCCACTCATAGATCATTCCACCAGTCTTACTATCATATCCGAAAATCTTACTTTTTACTTAAATGCATTCTTCTGTGCGGTTAAAGAAATAGATTCCCCCATTATAAAACTTTATCTATCACATCTGTATCTATTAAGAGAAGAACTAAATTACTCAATCAGACTAAACCAACTATTCAAACTGGTAGGGTTGGTCAGCACATTTTTTCCGAAATGTTTCGATAATTTAATAAATTTGACGAATGTCTCAAATCTAAACGACCCATCCTGAGGAAGTCTCTTCTCTAGAGTAATGTTTGGTAGTATTTGCGTTTTAATGACTTAATTTGACAGGACGTTACAGTCATCCAGGTTCAAAATGTACCAACAAACCCCGGTGTCCCTAATAAATAAATGCTGCCTTTTCTGACGGTTCTGATGATTAGTTCATGATAATCGATGGAGATCTTTAAAAATCGTTCTTAGACATTTGATATAGACGTTCAATTTCAAAAAATAAAAAAAAGTGATGAGGAAAGTGATCTAAAAGAATAAACGAATATAGGTCTGGTTTGTCACTCAATAGAAACCGTCACGGTAGCCTACCTTGTTCAGGATAGTCAATTAGGATTAGGAAAACAGGGTCGTCAATGAATAAGTTATTTCTTTTGTCTTTTGTTGGACCACTAAAAAATCATAATCTTATATGAAAATGTGAACGCTTCCAAGCAGATGCAAAGGGATCAATTCAGCATGATGTTACAAAGTAAATTGAAACCACTCCCCCATTAAAAAACCTATGGGGATGTTTTGAAAACAAACAAAAAATTATTTGTAAATGATTGAATTTTCAGCGCGCTAGCTTTATTAGTGTAGATATTCGCGTGACACGTACGTAACAAGCCAGCCAACCAGCCAGCCAGAATCGCTAAAAAAAGTTTATATTTACTGTATCTAATCAGTAATACGAGTTTCAGAAAAAGTCCTTTATCAAAATCACGGATAATATTATGGAATTGTTCTCAAAAACAGTCCGTCTCAAACACTATTTGAAATGATTTAAGCATGAGTGATTTCAAATGCATGAATTTATCAACATAAAAATGAGTGCAAATACATAACGACTCATCTAAGGCTCGTTTGCTCTTTAAGCTCGATTTTCTGTGACTTTATTTGTACTTATTAATATAATAATCACTGAACACATTAATAAGGGAATTTACCCTTCAATCAATATTTTCCCCAAAAAGGAAAAAAGTTTCCCTCACTTCTAGACCGAGGAAAGAAAGAAAAGTTTTCCCCCTGAATTTTGACCTCTGAAAAAGTGAAAAGTCTCCCCTAACTTTTGATCCATGACAAATAAATTGTAAGAGAAAATCAGAATAAAATAAGAATTATGCAGTTCAAATGGCCGAATTTGAAGCGGATTTTTATTTCAAAGTGTGACTCGTAGCAAAGAGTGTTCAAAAGTGATTCTTGATTTCGTCTTACATACAAATGGTCTCATAGAATATAGCGTCAGGTAAAGGACACTGTGACCGGAAAGGCATGGGTATCACTTCACCTAAGAGTGTCCAGAAAATAGCGTGTCTAACTCAGGGAAATTGTCAGTTGCTGAAATTGTTAGTAGTAGGATGGAAAATGAGAAGTTTGTGTGGTGAGAAATAGAAATTTCTAATCAATAAAGAAATTCGTTCCGAAATAAATGAATGCTTTCCTTGGAAATGAGATTTCCTCAAGAAGGGGACGAGATGGCGTGAAAATTCATTACCCAATGGTCAGCATAGCAGGTTAGGTGATCTGTAGAGTCCTGCCCCCACAGGGAAATAGTGGAAAGAGACTGGCCAATGAATTCAACGAATAAAAAAGAGGAAACAAGTTTCAATCCTTACAAAGAGTCCTCCATAAATACACTTGGAAATTGCCAACAACCCTTATGCAGATCTTGAAACACAACGTGGGCGTAGAAGTCGTGTTGGGGTGAGACCTAATTGAAAGAGAGCATTTCTATATTATTCCTAAAAGGGAAAATATGTTTCTCCTCAATTTTGAACCAAGGAAGAAAACAAGATTAACTTCAATTTTAAACCCATTAAAGGGGAAAAGGTATAATGATAATCAAATAAAAAAAACTGCGTAAAAAGAGATTATGATTATGAAGATTATCGTCATCATCACTATAATAATAATTGGCTCCATCTGTCTCAATGAACCTTAATTCTAAGCTATCAAGATGATGCTAAGACTACATGAACACAGTAAAACTACAAATTGCACCTAACTGAATATGATAGTGCAGAGGATATTCTTTCTTCAAGCAAAGTCTGACAATAAAAAAAAAACAAACAATCAAATAGTACCCCATTCTCTTTCTACTGTCTCAGCCGTCCCAGTCCACATTTAACACAGGTATATCCGTTTTGATAGACTTCGGTGTTCTTTTGGTGGTTTGCAATATGTGAAATTTACCAATAGAAGACATCAATCATTTCATCCACTATTTTACTCATTGCTGAGCACGGGAGGAGAGATAGGTTCATGCCTTTCCAAAGGCATCAGTGCAAAGTGAAAGCCGAGTTTCACTGTCAGAATTTGAACTCTGCTCCCCGACCTCATTTTCCGTACTGATAACCACTTTAGCCACCAAATGAATGGCCACCCGAACTATACTTCAAGTTCTCAAAAACAGAATCTCCTAAACAATCAGATTTTTTTTCCAATACAATAATACATTTTTAGAATATGTTGCCAAGTCATGCTAGAAATAGCAAGAGTGTACAGAGCTTAAAAAATAATTCAGATAAGTTTAAAAATTATGGAGAAAGCATGAACTTACAGTGAATTTTAAGAAATCTATCAGATGAGATTTCTATGAGTATCTGAACTGTGAATCATGTCAATTTGTACATGTTGATTGTATTCATGTTCACTTGGATATACTTTTATGAAATTTGTATTTGTTTTGAAGTTGTTGAGTAGAAATTGTATTATAATGATACAATAATGAATAAATTAGTACATAAAGACGGCGTTAGACTTAATCACTCAGTTGCTGACTGTCGTGGTGGCAACGCCCAATGACAATCTGCAATATAGTTGCTAGCACACCATATTGAAGCAGAGGAAAATTCAAGAATATGGAGCTGAAAAAAATTGCCCATAGTAAGAGAAGTGAGCTGCAAAATTATCGTGACATTTGCTGGAGGCAAGGGAATGTTGTTTGCACTTGACGGCTTTCCCTTATTCACAAGTCAATTACTTGGATATAATTACGTGGAATATACATATCAGTGCGAGTTGTTGACCGCCCCATCGATTGGACGGGGCTAATGTATTGAATTCATAGAGGATTATGAGACGACAGCTATACAGTGCAGCCCTGACGTAACCTTCTATTTTTTCTGAAATAGGAGAGATGTTGAAAATTGATCTGAGCAGGATTGTACCCCACCTTGTTAAATACACTGCATACCCAGAAATCCCACTGCTGGGGTTCGTAGATGTGAGTTTCTTGATACTTGTTTGTATTTCTTGGTTTTCCTTTTAAAATTCAATGGAATCTTAAGTTTTGTCACACATAACAGTTTTCTTGTATAACCACGAGAAAATCAACGGAAAGCTGTTGTGATCTGAACAGTTTTGTTAAAGTAACAAGAGCAGCTTCTAAAAAACAAAGACGTAAACGACATGCGAGAAAGAACTGGACAAGTTTCGTGCGTGAAAAGAAGATATCAGATCAGACTGAAGTAAAGAGACTGGACAGAATTTTTTTAGAACAAAATTCCTATTCGTCCAGACTTGGACAATAACCCGCTAGCTACTTCCCTCACTCCACTAAAACTGGCTGTTGGCCGGGAGAAATCTGAACACTTCCAGCGTATTTCTTCAAGTGACTATCCTAATTCAAATCTCCATCCTCTAGACGCTGTCATGATGGCGTCTTTATTATAAGAGCCAACCAATGATAAGATATAACTACTTTGAGGTAGTACGTTAATTGGCCAAGCAACTCAAAACTCTCTGTAGGAGAGTGTGATTGGCCGACCGATCCGACATTAGATTCCCACCAACACTAGCAGTTTTCTTTCTTGTTTGGTGTACAAACATGTTGACACATTCCTTTCCTTTGTTTGGTGAGCAAACACGTGTTTCACAGCAATATTGATTGAATCCGCCGTGTTGCAACCGGAAACAATTCTTAACACGCTGTATTCCACATTACACAAACCTTGCACTAACTTTGATATTATGTATCCAAAGATGTTTGTTAAATGTAAAGAAAATTCGCAAAGTTATATTTATCGCAATATGCGTTTCGTCAAATTCATTTCCTCTTATGTTATGAAACAAAAACCTTTTTGTTAGACTAAGAATTATAATAAAATGGTCACTATTTTCGAAGATATCGTTGAATAGTAATACATTAAAAGTAGGAAACATTTACTTGTACCACTATGTAGTAATTTACTGGTGACTGGTTATAGAAGGGTAAACTTAATTGAAACATTTAAACTGCCTCATTGAGTTATATATTTTCTGTGTTTTGGGAGTAAAATTTGGATTTATTTGTGTGCTAGATCTTGGTGTCTTTAGGACAAGTGCTGACAATCCTGTCTCGCATTCCAATTAGCAAATATCAAATAAAGGCGCCTGTCTGGGTTTCCTCTTTTTAAATTTCAAAATCTTAAGAAATCTACGTTTTTTTTTGTTACACTGAAATTTCTCGAGTGTTTTATTATTTGAATCTGCTCGAGCAGAGAACATTTTATTTCAAAAGAACACAAACAACTTGAAAACAGTAACTACTTAACGCATACTTTTCGCCCAGAAGGAAGTGGCAAAAATAATATTTGCACAACATAGAACCCCCCCACAAAAAAAAAGAATTGAGTGATATTCAGGAGGATATTCTGTAAGACTCGAAACAGCTCACAATTATAACGAAACAGTCTCAATTTATAAAGTTTACGATGAATTGTAACAAATTAAGTGTAGCATCAAGAGTAGCACTATGTCGTAGTTGACTGGTAACTGTTGACAAATAAATAAAAATAATTTATGCTACAACTACCTTATATAGGTTTATGTTTTGGGTGTAGAATTAGGGTTTATTTGAGCGCAAAACCATGTTTCATCTTTAATAAAAGTTCCTGGTAGTCCTGGTCATATCAAGTCCCTCTCGCTGCAAGCACTTGGAGCTGTCATCCCAACGCATTACACTCTTGATATTCCACTGAACTAGGTGGATTTACCAAGCATTCCAATGTCGGGGGTCATGCATCAAAAACCATTCAACTGGTGGTTTCTTCAACCTTATATTCACCATACTTTGCAACAATTTCTCTAAAATGAAAAGTGAAAGCCATGCAAGGTACACATGAGACAATCACGCTCAACATCACTTAGAAAGATGACAAGACAGCTCAGCACATTAGAGAAAAACAGAAGTCAAATATCATAGAATTAATCGGAACACAAGCAGCTTAAAACTTGATTCGACAAACTCGAGTGGCAATGAGATGGTCATGTTGCAAGAAATCAGACAACCCATGGACAACACGACTCACAATTAGATTCTAAGAGATAATTGGTAAAATTTTGACCGGCAAAAAATAAAATGGCCCGACGAACTGGGTGAATTCAGAAAATATTGTCTCCACGACGCGTATCATAGAGAGGTTTGGAGAACTTTGGGAAAAATCTTTATCCAACGAAAGACACCAAGAAGAATGATGATAATGATGATGATGATGATGGTGATGTAATTAAGACACAGATAAGTGTTAACGGAATATCTAAGACATTGTATTCTATTATTTGTTTAATTTGATCTCTACTTTTTTTTATGAGAGCACAGTGTCCATACACTCTCCGAATGCTTTTATAAACAGCCAAGAATCAGGAAGAAAGAACTCCTGTCGAGACTTGAACTCGTATCCCACACCCATGTTTATCACCATGGATGCCTCGATGATCAGGCAGCCTATAAATCTGTTGTCATTTTGCCACTACATTCTCTATTCCATGTTTGATTTTTGAATTAGTTTATTGGAGGTCAAGAAGTGAATCAAACCAGAGTGTTAGGATACCCCCCAAACCCAAACAAACAAACAAAAAAATCCGACAAAAAAATGTAATGGAGTAATTATAGAAAAGATTTTTCATCATAAATCAAAGAATCTCTCGTCTGTTGTTGTGAATGGTTGGACCTTTCAATTCAAACAATTTGTGAAGGTTTAGCTCAGAGTTATTCAACCTTTCTTAGCTCACCGCCCATTTGTTTTGAGGAGATAAAACATGCTAACGCCCACCTGAAATAAAGTATGATATAATAAAATATCTTGACCGCATAGCAAAGGAACTACTTCCCACTTGAAATTGCAAATCACCCGTCCGTGGGTGGTTCCACCTACATTTAAGACCCCTGGTCTGGGCATTTGACGGATTTTTGCCATCCTGAACTGTGGTTTTTTTAATTAATCTAAGAAGAGAGAATTTTTTTTCCAAGTTTTTCTCCAAGGGAGAATCATCGAAACCAAAATCTTAGGTGACATTAAGAAAGCTGAATAAAGTATCGTTCGATATGGAGGTAAGGTAAGGTAAGTTTTTTCCCTTACGCTGATTTCAGCTTCGGCCGTCTCTGCTTAGTCTTCACATATCACATTAACTCGGCTTGTTCACAATAGGTGGATTAGACTTAGATGTTACAAGCACCCAAAATGACGTCACTCACTTCAACCTGTGCAATTTTAGACATAACTAGGGGGATAAATAGAATCATAGATTTCCCAAAGGCTTTACTGCAAAGTGACCACAAACTTTCTCAGCCGTCTCTGTGTCTCTACCTTCTCAGTAACCCCACAACTAATATCAGGAATGGAATGATCAGAACATTAAAGATGAAGATTTTATAGCAATAATGCAAGGAATAATGAAAGCACTTTATCCAAAAAATATCGACAACAATTGGAAGGCTGGAAAACGCATTGGTCAATAAAGACAGTTGGACGAATAATTCAAGGAATAATGGAAGTATTTCATCTCAGGAATTTACACAAAACGAGAAAAGCTGGAATGTAATGATCAAAACTACAACGATAAAGACACTCGTCTGAATAATTTATGGAATAGGAGAGTAATTTTACCCTAGTTTTGAACTAAGAGCATTACGTAATCTTTCTTAAGATTACGAACATCCATGGATTACGTAATCTACTCTGAAATTTCGCAACGTACCAAAGGATTACGTAATCTCTCTTAGGATTACGAATCTATCGCAGTGTTTTCTCCCCAGTCCATGACTCGAGGCAAAAATCCATTTCTATTCGGAATTCTCCAGACACGGCAACAATAAATACTTCCCATTATTTTACCTTGTCTCTTATTCATTCAGTGTTTTGACCTTATGGGCTTTAAACCTTGCTAATTCGGAGATACAGTGGGTTTAAGGGGGTCTGTTTGAGCTGGGCATATATGCACACACGCGTGGACGTTATACAGGAAAGAGTTTTGGTTTTGAATACGACAACTGCAAGGAATGGGTTGACTTTTGGGACCTTGATCTGTTTATTCCTGCGTTTCAAAGCCTCCAAGGAAACTTTGATCTAGTTTAGATAAAATACAAGTTAATACACCAAAATGTCCATTACTATTTGTGTATACGTCTTCGTATGAATTGATCTCTCATAGTCTGTTCATATCTATATATAACAGCTTTTTCGTCTCTTTCTCTCTCACACACAAACTCTTCCTCTCCCTGTCTGATAATGGCAGTTTATTTGAATGTATTTCTCTAAGTTTACTTATTTACATCTATCTATCTATGTAATTTTATTTTCTCTTCTCTTTCTCTCTCTCTTTCTCTCTCTCTCTTTCTCTCTCTCTCTCTCTCTCTCTATATATATATATATGTGTGTGTGTGTGTGTGTGTTTGTTAGCATCTGTGTATGTCTCATTTGATAATCTTTTTCATTCTCTATATTTCTTTCTTTATACAAAATTCAGTTTGTCCCTTATCAATATCTCAAGAACCGGTCGTGTCGCCCAGATGCAATTCAGCTACCAAGCCGGATCTTTACTGCATATACGTGAAAAGAAATTTTCCCGTATGGTTACTCAATTGACAGTGAGATGCCTTCTCTTGAGTTTCTTATCAGAGACATTGACGCATTCACCAAGCCCATTCTTCATTGCCGAAGTTAAAATTGCCATTGAAAGAAATTTTCTTGATACCCAAACAGGATTTTGTGGCTTTTTTAAAAAGCAGGAGGGACGTTGAGATAAGTGTGTGGGTTCTCAAACGGAATATTTTGAATACCACGAAACCCTTGCTTTAATTAGGCTAATTCTTTGTTGAGAAGAAATGGCTGGATTCTTTCTAGTAAGATATCAGTACGACCCTGATAGTGGAAATTCATAAAAGTATCTCACGAAAAACATGTATGCACACAGTCCCATCATATATATATATATATATATATATATATGTATATTGCTTTGAGAAGAGAGAGAGAGAGAGAGAGAGAGAGAGAGAGAGAGAGAGAGAGAGAGAGAGAGAGCATCATTAGAGGGAGGAGTCCTTCTGATGGTTTTCTTCTTGTCAAGATGGAGAAGAAAGGAGAACTAAAGACGACATGAAATGAACTGATTTAAGTCTTTTTTTTCAAAATAAAAAAAAGAATAAAACAAGAAAAAATGGTGGAATCAAAATTTGAGGGAGGCGGAAAAGGTTAGACGAGTTTGTCTGGAAGTTAAATTAAGAGAGAAAAGATGAATAAAAGTATGTAAAAAAAAAACTGGAAGACGTGAGGAGTTCAGAAGACCCAAAATAAATAGATTATGACAGATCTCTCTTTTTCTCTCTCTCTCTCTCTCTCTTTCTCTCTCTCACCCACACATATATGTACATATATATTCGCCATAGATAAGTGAGTGTTTAAATGTAAAAGATGATGAAAGTAGCAGAATGGAATGAAGGACACACACACACACACACACACACATATATATATATATATATATTTATAAATATCTTACTATATATATATATATATATATATATATATATATATATATATATGAATCTTCGTGTGCGTATATATATATGTATACGAGAGTCTGTTATCTTTGTTTATCTCTTTTTCTTCCTCTTTTCCACTTCACTTCCATAATTCCGTACAAAAAACACAATCATACACTTATATTCACTTGTAAGAAAACTCAGCTGCATGCATAAACGCACATGGGACATATGCACTGAGATTAGATTTGTCTGGGGAAAAGCTAGAATATACACCAAACATATATAAAATTACTCCATGTATACTTATATGCAAACATAGATACCTACGTTCTTACACACCAACCCACACATATGTACTTAGCTGACAATTAGTTGAAAAAACACTGACATGATCACCGTATCAACTTTATCAAAGTGGTAAGTTTGAATGAAACAATATCTAAAATATCCGGTTATTTTAAGCAATAATGTTCTATGTTATCACCACGCATGAGAGGTAAACGCCAATTATTTTGGAGTAGTGAAAAAAAGTAATGTTCAATTGGATTTATATAATCGAAAAATCAAAATTAGGGTGTGTTTGCGGGGCTTTGGAGGATTTCATAAACATGGATATATAAATGTTGTATAATAAAGGACTTTTTTAGGGTTGTGTTTTTTGGTTATTAAATTGTTATTATAGGGAATTATTTTGTTTGTATGGTTATTATAGAGTTAGCAACGTTGAATCAGCTCTGAATCGATTATGATCACGTTGATTGATCGATATTTTATGTTGTTTTAGATATCATTTGGATGAGTGGGTGGATATATTGGAAAATCCTGGTCTTTTTAAAATTTTCCTGTATTCTAAAATTGACGCGGGTTGTATGCATTCTCTTCATTTGATTATATTTTTGAATGATACTAATAAACAAAATTATAAAGTATACACCAACCTATGATTCTTTTTATCTTATAAATGGAAATGTGGATTACCTATGGGATCACCTCTTAGCTATGTGATAGCTTGCTTTTTTAAAAAAATTCAAGAATCAGATGCTTTTAAAAGGAACAACTTAATATTTTCTTTATATTGATGATGCCTTGGTAATAATAATCATCATCATCATCATCATCATCATCATCATCATCAATCTGTCAGCATCCATCGTTGGACATGGACCTTCCACATATCATTAGCGCTGCCGTGCTAATACTTTCTAAACTTGTCTAGCCTGTCTCGCCATCTTATTTTCTGCTGGTCACAGTAGCGTATGTGATCTCTGAGGATCTGTATCGTGAATCATGATGTCCAGCAGTTGTCTGCAATTCTTGCAACTTGACCAGCCCATTGCCATTTGAGTTTTCTAAATGTAAAGTTGAATATGATCTTATCCAGTGCACGTTGCCTGGTTCCCAGTTTCAGGGACAGTCTTTTGGTTAGGTTCCATGTTTTAGCTCCATCAGTAACTAACGGGAGGATGCATTGGTTTTATACCATTCTTTTTAGGATTAATGGGATTTTCTTGTTCTTGGAAATTGGGCTGGCTCTACCGAAGGCTTGTCACTCACTGTTGGATTGCAAGCCTTCGGTAGAGCCAGCCCAACCATCAAGAACAAGAAAATCCCATTAGCCTTGATAATATACCAACATAAAACAGAATTAGTAAATTTGATAGAACGAATATACATTGTAGAATCTACAGTAAATTCCTCAATTGAAAACACACACACAATAAAACCTTACTTTTCATAGACATTGTATTGCAAAGAAATAACAACAATTTAGAATTAATCGTTTACCTCCAATCAACTAACAACAATGATCATTTAAAATTTTCTAATCAAAACAACAAAAGATAATGAGGCATAATCACAGGAATTTCATGTGAGAGCCCTGAGAATCTGCAGTCCCCAATATCTAAAAGGAGAGTTGGAATACTTCGAAAAATACTTAAAGAACCTCCAATTCCCATATTATTCATACACAATTTTAAAAGGAAAGCATTGTAAATTTACAAAAACATAAATGATTATACAAAACGCAATGACAATGACTATAAAAGATGTATAAAACTACCAAGAAAATCAATAACAAACAAACTCGGAATGAATTTAGTAAATATAGACATGCAATCTAAAACTATAACTTTAGATTAAAAACATAAGCAAGACGCTACACAACGAAAATATCATTGAAGCTGCAATTAATCAAATACATATCGGTGAGACTTTCAGATCTCTATAAAGAAACGCATATACAAATATCGGTGAGCATGAAGGTTAGATGACAATCTCAATGGCGTTATTAAAAATGAGCCAAGATTTCGACCCGAGAAAAGAGCAAAACATAATCAATTTCGAAGCAAGCTAGACACATCCAATTTTCCTCATCTAAAAATAACCATACACTCATACAATAACTGACCATTTAATAACACAAAAACATAAGCATAAAAATTCCTCTATTCTTCAAAAAATGTTTATAAAATCTTCTATGGCTTTTGTTCATTTTTTGTTTCGATTTTTGAATATGTAAATCCAATTATATCTTACGACTCCTTCACAATTTCAAAATACTCAATTTGCCAACCACGTGTGGTTATGTCATAAAACATTATTAAAAAAAACAACCCTGAATATTTCAGATATTGTTTCACTAAAACTTACCACTTTGATAAAGCTGAAAAGTTCAGCATGTTAGTGGAATAAATTTAAATTTGCATACATCTGTTTTTTTTTGTTTTTTTCAACTTATTCTTCACTCAATTCATACTGTCGGATATATCATATCCACAATCAGATTATATTTAGACATATATATATATATATATATATATATATATATATATATATATATATATATATATATATGTGTGTGTGTAACAGATTCATGATAAAACATATGATGGTCTCCACAATGAAATTTAATGTACAATATTTGCTTTAAGATTCAAATAATACTGATGAAAATAAATCCAGTATAAAACAAGGAATACCCTGAACACAGTACATTAACCGTGATTGGAAAGTAACTGACTTGCATAACAATATCGTAGAATAATTTGGCACCGTATAAAATTCATGAGATCTCTAAAATAAGAATGTTCAAAGTTCATAAGATTTTCTCTCTTTCTCTCTCTCTCTATATATATCTATATCTATATCTATATCTATTTATATATATATATATGAAGCTGATACAGCATTTTGAAGCGCAATCTTTTGTACGATGTTAAGATACGTAAATAGGGAAATGGGTTCTACGTGAACTGTCTAAAAAAAGATATCTTGCAATGTTGAAACATTATCATATTTTTTTGCTCAACGCAGTCAAAGTTCTTTTTAGGAAACGAACAAGGAAGGAAAATGATTTTTATTTAAGGAATCTAAAACGAATGAAATCGTGGTTGCGGAATAATCATCAGCACCACAAACTACGCAGCAGGGGAAATATCTTGTACGTTTGTTAGTTCTCAAAGGAATTCATTGATACGAATTGCGGGAAATGTGTCAACGCACTATACTAGCGTGAGTAATTGTCTTCTTTCAATAACGCATTGATCCAGTGATGAAAACAAATGCAACATCGCAAAGATGACACACATCGGAAAACTTATACATAATATGGACAGTGGAATGAGAACAATCGTCCCCCTTGTATTGAATAAAGTGTTGAGATCGAATTACCGAGCACAACATACACCTAGAGAAAGCCGGCTAGTTACACATGAACTTCTAGGGTTAGTGTACCTCAATTATTTCTCTTTTGACCAGGTATAAGTAGGCATGGTTTCGGCTGTTGTTATTGTTGCCAAAGTGACTTTGATTTATGCCAGAGGCAAATCAGTCAAGCATGATTTAGAATTTCAATCCTTCAAGATTAATCACAGAAGGGACGAACTTCGACAATCCACACAGGCAAGCAGACATAAAAAGCTTATTTTGTGGCTTGGGGATGCTCAAAAATTTTGCATTTAAATTAAAGGTAAATGCACTTGAGCTTTATCGTATTTTGAATAACGGGGAACGCAATACAAAATATTTTTCTCTCTTAAAACGGAAGGGTGTGGGACATATATTCGAAAAGCTGGATTTATTCTGAGCTTGGTAATCATCATTATTCAGTAGTTGAGCCAAGCAAATATCGATAATGATGATGAATTGTACTGATTGTGATTTTTCTCCTTGTATAACACGCACTTCTCAAAAAGAATTGAGCTGAAAATACAGGTGCATGTTATTCACGGAACATAATTGTTATTCATATTTGTATTCATAATTGCATACATAGGATAATGCAGTTTTCATTCGAAATTGGAGCTCATTCGGGGTTGCAGATGGTAGCAGATTCAACGTGGTAGAAGGCGTTAGATTTTTTTCTCACCTGCTTTGCTTTCAATAAGAAACTGGATTTTGTAATCAACTTATTTGGGAATATGGTCTTTTCAGCCACGTGGTGTCACCCTGCACAAACCTCTCTCATGTCACCTAGTCGCGAGGAAATCTAATTCCCAGAAGTATGAAGCCTTTCTTTTCCTTTGGGTTATCTTGTTACTCTTCTTAGTTTTGCATTTGTTCTAATAGACCAAAACAGGTAACAAAACTGCCAATGATGTTCTCTTCAGTTTTCAAGTGAGTTTGGCTGGCTGGCTATGAACGTATGTATGTATGCATGTGTTGTGCGTACAGGCCACACCAGCAGAGTTAATTGGCTGAAAATTTAAACATTCACACCACATTATATTTAGAAGAAATAGTTTTTTTAAATCACCCCCAAATGAGTCTCCATCAGGGTTCAATTTACAATGTAAGTTGGTGCTAAATTTGACCTTTAGCTTATATTCATGTTGTTTATTTTTGTTTTCGATCATTGCCCAACAAGAGGCGAGAAAAGTAAGTCATACAGGAACTGTCGACCAAAATTGTCAGCAAAGCTGTCAACAAAAGTACCTTCAGTTTCCATGCTGAGTTTGGTTGGCTAGCTATCTATGTATGTGTCGAGAATACAGGTTGAATCAATGGAGCTAAAGGGCTGAAAATTCAAAAAATTACTCCTCATTATGTCTAAAAAAGGTCTTTTCTTTACCCTCCTAAAAAACTTTTTAGTTGAGGTTCAATTTGCTAGATTGGTCCTTTAGTTTATTTTGACACATGTTTCCGGGGAAGTTTGAACAATTTTAGTGATCATCGCCCAACAAAAGGTGAGAAACGTAGATTATTGATTGATCACCCTTTTTTCCAATGTTTCCATTCACTTTCCCCCAACACCACATATTTACAATTGACGTTGGTCACTTTGTAGTTTCTATTGACTGACTAACCAGATCTTCTTTATCATTGTTCGCTTTTTCTTTGGTTTTCCTTTCTGTTTTAGATGCCTCAGGTGTTAATGAAACGAACTTGGGATGGGAGAACTGTATAGAAAGAGAGAAAAAGGGAGGAGGAAAAAGAAAGATGATAATGGAGAAAGACAGAATGAAAGTTAGTTATGAAGCATGAAAGACTAGAGAAAAAGTGGCTGTGAAAGAAAAAATAAGAAAAAATAAGAAAAAAAAAAACAACCCAGAAACTAACATGAAAATGCTGTAAGAGATGGAAGACTGTAGAAAAGAGAGGAAAAAGTGAGAAAGATGACAATGAAAAAAGACAGTAAAAAAAGAAGAAGTAAGAAAAATGTTAATGAGAAAAGGAAGGAAGAAGAACGAGAGAAAGAGAGAAAGTGAGAAGGATGATAATGAATGAAGAAAGGAAGAAAAAAGTACGAAAGATGATAATGAAGAAAGAAAGGAACGAGACAGAAAGAAAGAAAGAAAGAAAGAAAGAAAGAAAGAAAGAAAGAAAGAGAAAGAAAGAAAGAGAAAGAAAGAAAGAAAGAAGAGAGAGAGATGGTAATGGAGCATGAAAAGAATAAGAAAGAGAGACTAAATGAAAAAAGGGAGAAAGTTGATAATAAAAAAGATAGGAAGGAAAGAGAGAGAGGGAAAATGAGAAAGATGATAATGAAGAAAAAACAAGGAAGAAAGACAGGAAAAAAAAGGAAAAAGTGAGAAAGATATTAAGGAAGAAAGAAAGGTAGAAAAAAGTGAAAAAGATGATAATGAAGTTAAGAAGGAAAAGGGAAGAAAGAAAGAAAGCAGAAAAGCATAAAAGAAAAAAAAACAAGATAAAAAGCACGGTCTGACTAGTGGCTGAAATAGTTGCGTATTTTCCACTAAAAATCAGTTTTTGAATCCTAAAAAATCAGACACTTTTGTGATCCAACGATCATTGAGAGAAATGACTTATCCACTAATCACTCTTCTTTCCGGTCTTTTAATTGATCACTCCAACGTGATATGTTGTCAAGAGACGTTGGTCACTTAACAGTTACTATTGAGTGACTAACCATGCCGGTTTCAGTAAATATCAAGACAAAAGACATTCAGGTTGACTGTTAGTGAAAATGTCTTCTAAAAACTTCTCATGTATTTCGATACTTTCAGTTTATAACTGGTCAGATTATTCTAGCTAGAAGACCTTTTCTCTATATCTTGGAAAGTGTTATGTTTCAGAGGCGCCCCTGCCTCTCTATAACTGGCTCTGTCCGTCGCTCGGTCTATCCCCTTTCCGTTTCTCAGTAAGTTCAAGTCATATTGTCGAAAGGTGTGTCTTGACAAGATGCTTCTTACTTCAGAAAGTCTTCAATTCAGGGTTACGTGATCTGGTAACAGTAGAGTTTAAACTTCATGTTTTGAAATCGAGTAGCTATTTTTGGTCAGATTTATTTGAGATTTGATGGGAGGGTGTTCCTTGATAAAATTCTTCTTATCTAAAATTAACTCCTACTCAGAATCACATGATCTTACGATTATTGTTTTTAAACTTTATAGTGGACAGACACCTCATTGAAACTTTCAGTTTTTGTTCCTTGCTGGAAGCCTTTTTTTCTCTATTTTTCTTGAAAATGATATTTTAAGAAAAGTCACCTACCAAACACTTGGGTTTGACTTTTAATCTCCCCATCGAACGTATAACATCTGAGCTATAGATGCCTCGTCCACTTTTTTCTGATTGGTGTCCTTGATCTTTGGCTCTATTTGTACCCCGGAAACGCTCCATATGCAAATCTGTCAACCATTAAAAAGCAGCCGGAGCAAACTTCAATCCAACTTTTATTCTGGCTGCAATTTTGTAAAGTGGGTATGATAAAAAAAAATATTATTTAAAACGTGTATTTTTAGTGTAAATATATCTATTTATAAGAACAAAATAATCCCTCGCATCTTCGTATCATACAATGTCGCATATGTGTAAAACTTGTCTGTTAGGTTTAGTCAGTAAGAGATCAGTCTACCAACGACTTGGTTGTGATTTCAAATCACGGTAGTGGGATCTTCATTCTTTATTATTTTATATATCTGCCCCGGTTTAACGTAATTGGGCGGTCATTGAGTGAAGAGTTAACTTCCCTAAATTAGGTAAGGATCGTTGTTGCTAAGTTAGAAAGATAAAGTCAACTCCGGGTTCGGACTGGGGTCTGACAAAATAATGACAGTTAATCTACAAACGATCATTTTCCCGTCAATTTTAGGCAGTAGTCAGTAATTTCACTGATATCAGCCTTTCGTTGGGAGGTGTCGGTGGCCCAGCTGTTAGAAGCTGGAAATGGAATCGACGAGCAGAGTAAACTCTCACTGTGACAGATTGCATTCTCTTCAGACTAATGCCTTTGGGAAAGGCATGAATCCATCTCTTCCAGTCATGAATACTTGTCACCTCTATTCCAATTGCCACATATCAGAAACTGTGGAGAAATCCAAAGACTAGCCAAGAGAGAAGTTGCGATATGTGATACGTGGGTAGGGACTGGCGAAACCGTAGCCAGCCTAAGGGCGAGGTATATCTTATTTTTCTGCATTCTGCTCCAGGAATAAACAGCATGAGATCCGGGGTTCAGACTCTTCAATACGTTTTTTAGGGTAAAGGTTACGGTTAGGATTAGGGTCAGTGGTATCAAAGAAAGTAACCGGAAGAATAGGAAATAATTCCACACATCCATTAAAAATGGCAGAAAGTAAATGCCCAATTTCTTATTGTAGTTACACTGTGAATTGAACCCATTCCTCCCCGTGAAACCTTTAAAAATCAAAAGGGAGAAGAATCTAACAAATAAATTCAGAGCCTCGGCTGTAAAAGCAAGGTTGGTTGCACTCCGATTAACGATGAAAAAATCTCTCTTGCGAATTCCGTAACAAAAGCACTTTCAAAGTTCTATTGTTCTATGAAAATGCATCTGACTATCAGTTGACCAGAACCACATGAGATTTTCTCAGCTTAACTTTAATAGTTGCCTGATCTGATCAATGAATTCTGTGGATAAAAAATACAATAAAATTGGAGTTCATATTTCAAATGATTGATCGAATGTATCGGTGTTGAAATACTGAAACGAGAAAGCATCGACATTTTAATCAAATCGAATTTTCATATTCCAAAAGTCTTTGGTTATTTACCGAGAAACTGTCACATGTCACATGTCATGTTGGGGGTGATCAATAAAAAATTGGAAAAAAGGTGATAAAGGAATCACGCTCTTTGTTGAGCAGTGATCACATGAAATTTTGAATCCTCCCAAAGAGCGTGAACGTCGCTGGACACAAACAATTTAGCACAAATTTATATCTTAAATTAAATCCCAACTAAAATATTTGGTGGGCAGCGGTTGAAAAAACTGTTTTTCTTTTGGGTATAAAAAGGAGTAAAGTTTAAGATTTTCAGCACTATATCTGCATTGGTGCGATACATTCATAACCAGCCAGTTAGAATCACTTAAAAACTGGAGAAACTTATGATGACTAAGTTGACAGTTTTGATTGATGGTTACTGATGAAATGTCGAATGCAAGGCTGCTATTCAAAATTAAATATTGATGTAACTTTTGAAATCACGCGTTAGATTTAATATTTGTGATATTACGGGTAGAATACATTTGACAGATACATTCAGGTTCGACTATGAAATCAGATTTCAAGACAGATGCTTTTATATGTAGAAGGTGTTAATATTTCTATTGAAACTAATGATGATGGATATACTGAACTAATATATTAGGAATTGCATATTTGAAAAAATTGACCGGACGGAACATTGAGGTACCTGCATCAAAAACACAAAGGAGCTCAATTGTCCAACTAAAATTTGGAATATTCAAGACTTGTTTCAATGTTATTGACAAACGTTTCCCAATTTTTTTTTACCTCCCCTGTTTAGAGAATATATTTCATCAGTACCTCACCGTAAAGTCTGTGAAAAATGATTCAATGGAAACTAAATTCTAATGAAATTTATTTTTCAAATCTTGACATTTATTTAGGCTCAACTATGAAATCAGCTTTTGAGACATGCCTTTTTGTACAGGAGGTAATGATTTGTATTCTTTGCCCCCTGCCCCCACTACTGTCTCTTGTCCTCCTATCGCCCCTTTGAGTCTTCAAGTACCCCTTGAGCGCTCACTTTGGCAATCACTACCATAGACAATATATTCACAGCACGGACCAGATCTAATCATAAATTGAAAAAAGACCAAGAAAATAACTGATGAAATAGTGTGAGCATTTATAGAGCTGACGAAGAAGGCTGAACAATACATCAACCAAAACGTTAGGTCATACTTTCAAGAACACAGAGAAAGAATTCAATTATTGTAACGAAATTTGGAGCGAATGGTATTTATTCTCAACACTTTGAAATTTCCACCTATCTTAAAAGGCTATTAAAATTCACAGCTATAGAAAGCACCCAGAGAGAGAAAACCTCTACCAACACCGTGGTCATGTAGCTTAATTGTGTGTAAATCTGCTCAAACATTTAATACGACCTTTCATATCCTATTGCCCACGCCCTTTCAGAAAATATCGAAATCAGTTGAGAACCTCCGGACAAAGCGCGTGGACAAACATGAAATTTGGCGGCATTATGTGGTTTAGACATATAACCTCTACGCAGAGGAAATAATTGTGAAGGGATATGCTCCAAAATTTGATTAGTTCTTGTGTAACCTATTTTTCACCCTTTCACAAAATGTTTTTGAAATTTGTTCATAACTTTTTGAGATATCGTAGGGACGGTAATGAGTGTATACTTAAATGTATTAAAGAAAGCGGAAAATATCTGTCAATCAAAAGATGATACCTGGGCCGGTTCCAACAGTTTACCACACCTTTCACATCCATTGCCCACCTTCCTACAAATTTCATTCAGTTCGTAGATGTTGTGCGGACAGACGAACCAATAAACGAACCAATAAATGAACCAATAAACGAACCAATAAACAAACGAACGAACGGATAAACAAATGAACTAATGGATGTACAGGACATGACCAAAAACATTTACTTCTTTTCAACTACGTTGACAGGGGTGAATGGTCCGAATTCCCCCATCCTGAAAAATAAGATAACGTGAAGCAAAAATTCAGTACGTATCATTCAAATGTCTCATGATGTTTATGCTCTTCGTTTAGATTCACCTGCGTCTAAAGCGGCGAACGCTGTCACTGACGGACGAGCAGAGATGTTACGTCTCTTGCTTGGTGTTGTCTATGTTTTTCATCTAAATCTGGATGTTTTTGGTTGCGTCTAGATGTCACAAGTTGATATATTGATAATTTTTAGAAATATCCGAGCGATAGCTCGTGTTTACAGTCGACTTTATGACAAATGAGATCGAAAAATGTCTCCTACAGTACTATGATTACGATTGAACACTTTTTCTAGCTTCAGTAGTCGCTGTCCTAGTTGATTTAAATTTTCGCCCAAAAATGGGTTGACTTGAGATCAGCTCGTAGTTTACGATTTGAATTATTCAATAAATAATAAATAAGGATTTAAATTAAAATGAATGCCTATTTTGCTTTGCTAAGATCTGTGAGATATGATAAAATAAATTATATTTTTTATTGAGCTTATAGCAATAAAACGATTATATTTTTAATAATTCAAGCAATATTTTCATAAAACTAATCTTGTAGATTAAAGCTACATTTCATGAATTAATAATATGAAACATATTTCCAAGATTCTAAATATGGAGGATCTAGATGATTTTTAATGTATTTCTGGCTCAATTTTAGATGTAAACTCAACAATAAAGTAAGCATTACTATCCTTGCCAGATCTTAATGTAAGAAAAAAAGCTAGCGCATCTATGGTCTAATTTTCAGACTTGTTAAATTCTCTGCTAGGTACTTTTCAAGTATTTTCCGAACTCAATAGGTGCTGCGAAAAAGGATTTTCCTTTCGCAGCCTCTGCCTTTGTATTTGCCTCTTAAAGATTGGAAGATTAAGATATGAACGCAAGACAGTCGGAAATTATTCCTTGACGAACTGCCTCCCATCCAAAACAAAATAAGAAAAAGGAGCCAAAATGATATCTTTATTTACTATTGCCTAAACATTGGAAACATTTTCTTTTGACTTTCTTTCTCTTCACTCGAATGACAAGAAAAAGTTTTAACTTTGTTACGTGCTGTGTTCGGAGTGAGAACAAAAAGTCTTAGAACTGGAGAAATATTCATCATTCTTATCTAGTTTCAAATGTTCACACTATTCTCTTTATTTCTTTCAAAGTCAATTTGTCACGGCTGGATGTATTACACTAAATGTCCAAAAACCTAGGTTGAGATGCTTCTAATGGACTATTCTTTAATTGTAAAAGGTTTAAACGTGACTTGACGTGCAGGATCAAAAATAAAAAGCCTGAACGTAAGACCACAGATGCGCTAAATCTTTTTCTTGCGTGAAAAATATCCAATGACAGTGTTATCAACTTTGTTTTCACGTCTTCAAGTACCTAGAAATGTTTCGATTTTCCTAATATATATCTAATACCCAGGGATGTATATTACATACTATTAATGAATTGATCTAGAACATTTATTTCATAAAAATAGTACTTAATTCATAAAAAATATTTCTCATTTTATTACTATTAATTGAATAAAAATATTTCTTTGGAAAAAAAATCTAAATAGCAGTTTCTGGTATTTAGACGATATCAAAAAACATCTAGATGAAAAACAACTAAGTTGACAATACTAACGAAAATATACAAGGAAGGACTATAATATATATATATATATATATATATATATATATATATATATATATATATATGTGTGTGTGTGTGTGTGTGTGTGTGTGTGTGTTAAGAAATGGATGCATTCGATCGAAGAAATGGACATATTTGGTCTGACAGAATGAATAATAAATTGCATCATATAATACAGAAACATTTGAAATGATATCCAGTCATTAAATAGTTTATGTATCACACACCATACACATCGTAGATAGAATAAATGGTTACTCTTGTGTTGAAAGAAGCGAATAAACCGAGAATAAAACGAGATGACAATTTTTGTTGAAAGCAGTTATCCAGCCTTTGTATTACCGTTGGCTAAGTGTATTGCTACGTTGAAGTTGCAAGTGGCAGGTTCGATTCCTGCAGCAGCCCCATTTTGTTTAATTTGATTGTGGTAATCTATGTCATGTCTTTCCGGCAAGATTTTCAATCTCATTTCACCATCATACATCTGGTCCTCCCCTGCTGCTTTCACTGTCCCACAGGCATCTGAAGTCCGTTCTTCTGCCTATCGAATAATTTCTTTTTTTTTGCATATTTGTTAGAAATACATAGCGCTCCATCAGATGATGATTTGATTTGGTGTTTGAGCCATACGGTGATAAAGTTTACAGATATAAAATCCAATTATCCTCATTAGCTTCTAGTGTAGCTGAGGTATTGTTCGATAAGTTTTTTTCCATTGTTTCTAAGTTAGCAAATTTGCCTCTATGTCATGAATTGCTAAACGAACGTCTTGTTCCACAGGCAATAGTTTGCTGCGGTCTAATGATTTAATTCTATATCAATAATTATTCATTTTGTAGTTGAAAAGCCACTCTGATTCGCCTATATATCGTTTAGAACAACGTAGTAGCAGCAGTAGTAGTAGTAGTAGTAGTACTAGTAATGATGATGATAATGATAATAATATTTTTATTTGTACAAAAATACTTGTGGTAAATTTTGTAAGTTTTTCAAGTTATAAAACTGATAATATGTTAGTGAATCCAAGTTGTTCGAAAAATTGAATCATTTTTTGTGTCTGACTGCTATTGATTACGCTATTGAAACCTATTATTTCTGTGATGTTTTGAAGTCTGCAGTAAGCAAGCATACCTTATTCTTAAAATATATCTTTCAATTGTGACTCCAGTATAAGGATGTCCTTAATTATGTTCTTGATTATCCATGTTACTCGAGGTATAGTGTCATTGAATATTGTTATTATAGGGATGCGATTCGATTCCTTGTCGTTGACATAAAGGAATCTTTCTTAGGAATCGTATCAGCTTCATTTATATGTTTTCCGATTATGGTCCTGACTGTAGCCTCTATTTACAAATTGTTGTTTCAGTTTATCATTATGTTTCTTAAATTCTCCATTAATGGATCAGATCTTTCTAGATCTAAGTGCTTGTGAACAAGGTAGGTTTTCTTTGGGGGTTTGGGGATGCCAGGATTCAGAGTCGAGATAACTGTGAGAATCAATGGATTTTGTTTTATGTGCTGTTCGTAATTTTTTGTTTTCATCGATGTATATTAATGTGTCTGAAACGGCAAAGATATTTTATGTTCAAATTTGATAGAATCATGTTTCATTTTGAGATTGCATGGGAATTCCTTCAATTCTAATCCATCCCCTGTGTGTATAGAAATTCAATGTACTTAATGTAGAATATACAGTCATTACTAAATTGTTGGTATATGAGTATTTATTCAGATTTTCCCATGTATGCAGTTGCGTTTTACATCTATTGTTACTAGAATTGCCCGTCGTGGTACTTTATCAATTGTTTTAATTTCATTCAACAAATATTTTGTGTCCATTTCGTTGTATTTGGCAATGGGTCGTCGATAATGATTTACTTATTCAGATAGATTTCTTTTATTGCTGTTGATTGATGAAATTACTGATTGCTTTTTGTGTATTTTGGGAAACAGGTAGAAGCGGGTATGTTTGCAATAAACAACACTATTATTAATGGTAAAATGATAAGCAATGCGTTCACATTATACCTACGTACATATGTATAAACAGGGAGAGAGAGAGAGAGAGAGAGAGAGAGAGAGAGAGAGAGAGACAGACAGACAGACAGACAGACAGACAGAGTGGCAGAATTGGGTGAAGGAATGAAGGAGATGTAGACACAGAGATAGAGGTGTAAGAAACAGAGAGAGAGAGAGAGAGAGAGAGAGAGAGAAAGAGAGAGAGATAATGAGAGAGACAGACAGACAGACAGAAAGAGTGGCAGAATGGGGTGAAGGAATGAAGGAGATGTAGACACAGAGATAGAGGTGTAAGAAACAGAGAGAGAGAGAGAGAGAGGGGGGGCACAGAAAGCGTAGATAAATAGACAGCGTAACAATTTCCGACACGAACATAGAAGAATCATAAACACAGCCACCGCGATCAATTTGTTTCAGGGAGAGAGAAGGGAGGGAGTGAGATACATCTCTATTGTAAAATCATTAGCGATGTTTTTACATTATACATATGATAGCCCTTTTCGATCATTAACGTTTGCATTGATTTCTGACCACCGACAATCCCTTCTCCCCTTCATTTACAATGGATTTTCAGGTAAAATAATAAACGATGTATTCACATAATACATATGATAGCGCAATTCTGTCAGGCAATGCCTTTCTTCTTGATTTTCAATGCACTTCTTTCATAAAATTATCAAAGCACCATTTGCATTATACCTTTATTAGCCCTACTCTTTTAGCGACATTTGCATAAATTTTTGACAAATAACAATTTTCAGTGCATTTTTATTGTAAAATCATTCGCAGTCCATTTACATTGTCAGTCTTCTTCTCTTTGTAACATTTGCATGAATTCCTGACAACAGAAAATCCTTTTCCCCTCATTTCAGTAATAAGTTCATATTATGCATGTAATAGCTCTTTTCTTCCATTGACTTTAGTATCAATTTCTGACAATTGACAATTCTTTTCGGTTTTTCATCGAAAGGCATAACGATCAACTGTTGGAAATTGCAAAACAAAAATTCACATCAAAATTAGCAAAATTCGGTGGTTAAATCATCAAATTCCACTTTTAACCCTTAAATTCATGTGAAAGAAAGTAACTCCTAAATAAAGGGGAGTAACGTTTGGTTGAGATCACTTCCTTTTCCATTTTTTTTGTATATTTCCTCCAATTTAATCATTGGGGGGGGGTCGACAGCGATTGCAAACGTTTCATGAAGCTAGGAACTAAGCGTTAATGTTACTGCACTAGTTCTAATTTATTCAAAACGCTGATCACAAACTCCAGCTTCCACGGACCCAGAACTCATCATAAGTGGGTTATTACCAATTTTTCGAGGAGGGTTGGGGGAATGAAATGTACCATTTGTATATTCTAGGCACGTGTTTGAATTTGATATTTTGCTTTAGTTTTTCTGCGGAATAGATAATTGTGAAATGGTCAATTTTATGAATTAACCAATTCAGTTTACTTGCTAAATGTACAGAAGATTTTGGCACCTGCTTAAATCGTTTGCTTTTAGTATGTGCTGTGTTCAATCATCATCACTGCGCTTTCAATATCCTTAGTTGGGCAAAGACCTTTCATTAAATCTCTCTATCATAGGCATTGCGGAGCTGGTACTTAATTAATTTACCCCGCTCATCATGCAATCTTACTTTTGATGGACAACAATTTTGCATATGATATCTGGGGTTCCACCTTTTGAGTCAAGAAGTCCAGACATTCTTGTAACATTTCCAGCCCATTGACATTTGAGTTTTCTCATGGTTTCTATTATATCTCAGACTCTTATCTTTCCTTGATATACTGTGCTATCTTATGATCTCTGTATGAGAGCTTGGGCATAGTACCCTCATGTACACGTTGCATGGTCCTCTGTTTGAGGGTCAATCTTTTGTTTAGATTCCATAAAGTGTGTTTAAAAAAGAGTTGACACGTTTGAAACATTTATTTCTGGATAACTACACATGTTGGCAACATGAAACCATGAGAAAGAAAAATCTAGGATTTTTTTTTCTACTTTCAAAATTACTTGATATGTGAACCACTTGTCACACGGCAATCCACGTACGATACGATGGAGTGGGTTTCGGAAGGATTATCGGTATGACATTTACAGTGTGACAAATGGTATAAATATCGAGTCATTGTAAACACTAACAAAATTTCACTTTACTGTGGTGCTAATTTCACATTGCAAACAATCGTGTTTATCCAGAACTAAATGTTTAAATAGTGTCAAATCTTTTTGAAACACCCTGGATATATATAGTCAGTCGGGTAAATGAAAGATTTTGTGTATTCAATATATCCCATGTGTGATATAACTGTTTACATAAACTATTCGTAAATAAGTTATTCAAAGTTATCTTTCATTCATACGAGGTGGTATTGGATATTTGTAGGACCCTACGTGCATACTAAGATCAACAGGGGTATCTAAGTAGAACGCACATTTCAAGATCTGTCGAATGTCGGTTCAAAAGTACTATAATTCCCCAAATGTCTTCTTGTCCGCCTGTTATCGCTTACCTCAAAGACGGTTGAAGCTATGAACACAGAAGTTTTTGAGTTTACTAATGAGACTGCAGAGCATGTTTTGGCATAATGATGTTCTGAAACATAGCCTGTTTTTGCCTTGTCTAGGAATTTTCCGATTGCACCTCGTATAGTAAATGTGTGGGGAGGAGCCTGCCGGGGTGGGGTGCAATAGTTAGTTAGTCTGTTAGTCTTGTTAAAGGGGAATTTCGCCAAACGAAGCACTGGAAACAAAGTTTTGCAAATATCTTCCTTTGATCAAATTTCTATAAATATTTCCAGTAAAACTGTTCTTCAGGAACTGATCTTAAAAGCAGATACTTTCGGGGATTACCACCAACATACACTGATTCACTACTGTTTTACAGTTCATTTACTTTTTGTATGATTTTTCAGATCTAATATTTCTAACACATGATCTGCACTCACACTAAAAGAATTAGCATCATCTTCAGTAGCATCATTCTTATCATTAAATATACTTTAAAGATTTACACAAGATGATCAGTGGTTATTGCTGGGAATTGAATAACAGTAAGTCTCCTCAAATCTCCAGCTCTTTTTTGAATATTCTTTCAGGCTCCATGACCGCAATCTTATTTATTTCTCGATTTAAAAAAAAAACTTATCCAATCTTGGTTTTAGTTTTTTTTCACGCAGTTTCAAGTGCACCAGCTATTGTGGGTATGGCCTCAATCTTCAGAGTCAATAGTTTTCTCAATTCCAGAGGAAGGTCCTGGTGTTTTACCAATTTTCTGCTCACTTACGTCTTCATCATTTGGTCCGCTGGCACAACCTCGGCTTCAAACTGGCAGTTTCCCTTGTTTACGAACATATGATTCATTTTTTTGCGTAGATGATATTGTTGTTGTTGCTGTTGTTGTTGTTGTTGTTGTTGTTGTTGTTGTTGCTGTTCTTCTTGTTGTCAATATCATTATTATCATTATTGAAATCGAGGAATGGATTTTAAAAATCCCCTTACTTAATACAAGTGCTGAATCCCCGTCCTGAGATTATTATTATTGTTTACTTCTTCCGTTTCTAAGATCTCTAAATATCATATCAAAGATTCAAAAACGAATTAATTCCTTAATCCTAATTCTTGATGTTTTTTTTCGTTTCTCTCTCTTTCTCTCTCTCTCTCTCTCTCTCTCTCTGTCTCTCTGTCTCTGTTTTCACTAAAACCGATAAAGATCAACGTTAGAGTGAATCTTTCAAATAATTTAACCGACTTTTTTTAAAAGCAAGCAGACAGAGCAACATCCACCCCCCAACTCCTGCTTCCTCCATCACTCTCCCCCTCCCTCTTCCTCTCTCTCTTTCTGTCTTTCTCTTACACGTCATTTCTTCCTTTTCGATTGCACTCTTTCTTCATCACCTTCTCTAACTCTTCCTCCTTCCACTTTTTCTCCATCTCACTTACTTTTTCTCTGTCACTTGCTCTTTATTACACACACACACACGCACACACACACACACACATGCACACACAAACACAAACACACAGATACGCGCACACACACACACACACGCACACTGTCATTTTCTCTCCCACTTACTCTCCGTAACTCCCTCGAGGTTTCTATCCCTTTCCCTTTCTCATTTTCTCTCTCACATATTATTTCTCTTTGTCTTACTCATTCCCCCTCTCTCTTTCTGGGTTGTTATCACGATTTACTTCCTTAATATTTGCGACATTTTTTCCTTTGACTTCATCGATGTTTTCTGCTTGAATAATTCCTGTGGTTCCCAATTAACAGAATTCAATATTTGCTTCGGAGAAGAAAAAAACATCAATTTCTGACAAATTACTCAGAAAATAGAAGCATAAATTCTTCCTCACCGTCTGATTCATGTTTGGACTCCCTCCATCTCTTTTTCTCACCCTCCCCTTTCATTCTCTTTCATCTTCCTCTTCTCTTTCTCTCTTCCCACTCTTTCCACCTCCAACTCTCTCCTCATCGTGCCCTCTCTGTCTCCATGTCATCTCATATTTCTCTCCCTCTCTAGTTATCTATAACCTTTTTGCTCGGTCATCGTCAGTTTTAATCTCTCTGTCTCTGTCTCTCTGTCTCTGTCTCTGTCTCTGTCTCTCTGTCCCACTCCTTCTTTTATCAATCTCTCTGCCCCTCTCTTTCTTAACCAGGCTTGGACCCTAACCTATGACATGAGTATGAATTACCCATTCCAGCTGCAAGCTAGACTATCGTTTATTATGACATATCTTACAAGGGAACAACTCCAAAACTGAGGCAAACGGAGATAAAAAGATTGAACTTTGTCCCCCGGCACGTGTGTGTATTAAGCAATCATTGCAGATGTAAGACAAGCCTTTTTGATTACATAATATCTTTTCTCTCCTTCTTTGTTGTTTGTCGTTCGAATAATTTACGTCGTTCTCAATCAATATAATTATAAAACTCCTGTTCTAGAGTTGAATTTATTTTCCCCTAGTAACAATGATGAAAATAAAAACAACTAAAATTTAAATCAATATTTTGACAAAACTGAAAGGCGAAAAATTATAATACATTTGTTTTAAATACTTGTATTTTCCTTATTGTCCACTTAACAACATTGTCCAATTTTGTATCCATATATTCATCTCACACACTAACATGCGAGATAGCTCATATATCTAACATCTGTGTTCTTTTTACTCAGATCATCTGGATAGAATGTCTTGTTACTATCATGTCATGATGGTTGATCAAGAAGAAAATGGAATGGTGGGCATTTTGAAAACGACTCAGCCATAACAACTTTGGCTACCCACGCAGATAGCTGTCAAATTTGAGAGAGGACCAATCTCTCGCTCTCTTACACACTTACACACACACACACACACACACATATATATATATATATATATATATATATATATATATACATATATATATATGTTTCTTAATAATATGATTGAGAAACATAAAGGGCAGATATGGACAGTAAATGAACAAAAATGAGAATTTGGAGGTAAAGTTGAGCATTTTCATAACTGGCAATTGTTTAGCTAAATGGTAAGGGCAACTTTACGTTGAGGTGGTTGCAGGTTCTATTCAAGCTGTCTTGGCCAAATGTTTCATTCATCCTGTAACAACGGGTGATCATTTCGAACAAAATCTCAAAATAATATAACGTATTTATAATTATTTCTGTCCGTTTATGCATCCAATTCTCACTTATACAAATTTTTAAGAAATAGATTTTTAATTTCATATATATTTGAATGAATACATACACACATTTATGCACACACACACACACACACACACACATATATATATACAAATATATTTGGTATATATATATATGCATGAATATATATACATATATATATGCACACACACACAAATATATATACATTAGGAATATCAATTAAAAAGACATGTACCCGATGAATGTGAACATATCGCACCTTTTCCACTCGTCAACAAGTGGTCATATGTTTCTTGTGGATTCTTAAGATAACGACGTACGGCTGGTTGCTGACGAGTGTGAGACGAAAAAAATGTTAAATTCAGTCGGTACGTGTCCTTGTAATTATTATTTCTTATATATATATATATATATATATATATATATATATATCAATAGCCCCATTTACTGCGATAAATGTTGAGCACTATGGTTAGACATCTACAACAGACAAAATCTGTTCATTTATTTTCTGTTGATTATCTGCATACACACACACACACACACACACACATCTATATTTATATGTATTCAAAATGACAGACAAGGAGAATTTTTTTGATCATCTGATTATAAAAATCACAACAAAAATGACCCTGCGGCAGGAATAGAATTTTTTCTTGTATTCGCAAAAGTGAACGGATGTTTGGTTCAAATAAATAGAGATATTTTCCAAAAGACAGAGTGCTTTGGGCAGCAAGATCTGCCATTTTCAGTATCAGGTTTGAGTTGTACTGTTCAGTTTTACAGAAGAGTTGTATCTTGTTTGAAGATATTTTTTTCCCAATCTTATTCTTACCTTTAAATTCTACGTTTGGAAAATATCTATATTCATTGAAACCAAAGATCCCTTCCAGAAAAGATTAGTAAAATATTAAAAGATGATTCTTGCTTGTTATTTTTAATGAAAAATATTTTAGCAAAAATATGCTGCTAAAGTGTGAGTGTGTGTGTGTGTGTGTGTGTGTGTGTGTGTGTGTATTCACATATATACATATAAATGCCTTTTGAAATGAGCTCCGGTTGTTACATGGAAAATGAATCAGGTGGCTGAGACAGCACGAATAGAAATGAACAATTCTTGGTCAAGTGAATTGTTCACCGTGTAACAACGGGAGGATATTTAAAAAAATACAATTATCTGCGTTTGAAACAAAACAGTGCAAACACGGGCAGTGAATTAACAATATCAGAGGTGTGGGTATGATGCAGTTATTTGGGCTTTTGCCTTTTCGTAGGGCTGTTCAGCTCTATGGTAAGAGCAATGCTACGTAAAAGCGATCGCAGGTTCGATTCCTGCAGCTGCCTAATTTTTCTTGAATCGTTAATTCATATTAATGCTGTCTTGGCCGAGTGACTCCTTCTCAGTGTAACAAAAGGAGGTCATTTCAAATAAGGCTTTAAATATAATGCATTTATAAATTTCTCTATATTATAAAAAGCAGTTTATAATTCATTCCGTCGGACCAGATATATCCATTTCTGAAAAAAAACAAAAAACAAAACATAACCGTTGCATTGGAAGAGACGAATAGACTGAGAATAAACAAGATGAAAATCCAGGCTGTAAGCAGTTTTTTGAGCACTGTATTACCAGCATATGATTAAGTTAGATCTTTGCAATGTCGAAGCAGCTACCCTATCGGTGGCAGGTTTCGATTCCTGCAGCGGCCCTATTTTCTTGGGTTGTTTATTCTATTTACGTTGTTTAAATAGATATACATATTAACCGTGTAACGACGGCAAATCATGTTTCTATGTAATATAACGCAATTTATAATTCACATTTTTATACACACACACACACACACGCACACACACACACACACATATATATATATATATATATATATATATGTGTGTGTGTGTGTGTCAAAAAATGGATACATGATCC
>OY735208.1:16456319-16501319 GCA_963457665.1 Thysanoteuthis rhombus
GGAAGGGTGGTGAGGTCAAGGAGCTACATAGGTATCAACCTTACAAGTTATCAAAAATGTGTTGGCTTTGATTTCGACGAGAGGTATCACTGGCTAAGGTGAATTTTTCCTATGGGTCTGAGTGACTTTGAAGCTTCCATTATTGAATGTATCTTAGATGTGGGTGTGAGGATGTCATTAGTAGGAGTTTTGTGAATTAGAGTTCTGTATGATGAGGGTTGTTAAGTTCAGTATTTAATCCATTAGGATACAGAGTTTTGAGTTTGTTGATCCACATATCTTCGTGTTTCTCTAGAACTTTAGTTATGTCAATTGGAGTGTTTTTTCTTTCTTTTTTTTCTATG
This sequence comes from Thysanoteuthis rhombus, assembly GCA_963457665.1. Lineage (NCBI taxonomy): Eukaryota > Metazoa > Mollusca > Cephalopoda > Oegopsida > Thysanoteuthidae > Thysanoteuthis > Thysanoteuthis major. The sequence goes on from OY735208.1 coordinate 16,456,664, forward strand.
ATGATAAAGCTAGCACCCGTGGCAAAATTGTGGCCGGGTGTACGAAAGTGTAGTTCTACGGGAAGTGGGCTGCAATTTTTTTGTAACTTAATCCTATGTCTTTAATTGTTGAGTCCAATATTAAATTACCACCTGGACTTGCCTATGTATTGTAACTTACATCTATTGCACTCTAGAAGGTATATAATGTTCTTACCACGGCAGTTGGTGCTGTGATACATGTGGTAACTCTCTTTTGTGGTAGTGCTTGTGAATGTGTTAGTGTACTTGAAGTAGTTGCAACATAGACTATTTCTTATGTCACAAGGTTTGCAGAATTTAGTTGTTCTTGGGATATTTTTGTGTACGACTTTATACATATATATATATATGATTGTATTGTGGATGTGAAGTGATCCGACTGAATGTAGATGAAAGTGTCAATTAGAAAGTAAAGTGAAAAACTCAAGAGAGAAGTGTTACATCTAAAAAAAAATCAATTATTATTCCATGGCTGCACTTCGATGCACTTCGATGGAGGCCAACCATCTTTTTCAGAGGAAAATGTTTGCGGCAGTTTTACAGACAAAAATGGGCTGTTTACATTTCGATACCGAAGAGTGGGACGTGAAAATTTCTGTGTTTGGTGGATTGGTAGGAGCGGAAAGGGATACGATTGTATCAAAAAATTTTCTCTGAAAAAGATGGCTCGCCCCCGTCGAAATGCAACCACTGAATGATAATAAAATATTTGAATTATAACACCTATTTCTTGGGTTTTTCACTTCACCATCCAATTGTCAATTTCATGTATCTATCTGTCTATCTATCTATCCGTCTATCTATCTATCCGTCTATATATATATATATATATATATATATATATATATGTATAAAGATCAGCAGTCATTATAAGTCCAATGCTGGACAAAGGCCTTTCCCATCCCTTTCCATGACTAGCGTGATTGCGCTCATCTCTACTATGTCATAATGGAAAACTTTTCTATCTTATCTCTCCATCTTGTGTTAGGTCTCTTCCAACTGGGTTTACAGTCCACAGGTCTTTTAGCCCTTTCTCACATCTGTTGTCCGTTCGTCTAACTACGTATCCTTCCCATCCCCATTTTAGTTGAATGATTACTCGTCTGATATCCTTCACCCTGCCCCCATTTATATCCATATTGATGTTCTTATTACTTAAAGTTATGCCTAACATTAATCTTTCTCTTTCCTTTGTCCTCTGTACGACTCTGAGTTTGCTTTCAAGAGGTTTCGCAAATATCCAGTTTTATGACCTGTACGTCATCACTGGTATTATCATTGATGTATACTCATGTATACCCCATGTTATAGGCATATTCTGCTCTCCAGTATGTCTCTATTTATACCAAATGCTTCCAAGCCAATCATTATGCACCATCTTATTTAATACATGATGCGTGATTGAATTAATACTCACATGCACGCATAGGTCTAGTGTATACGCATACATTCACACATACACGTATACATATACATTCACCCGCACGTAGACATTCATACTCACACAAAGACGTACACTCACGTCTTACATTTTGATTACGTATGAATTTTTAAAAAACGTGCATTTAATAAACTAGGAAAAACACTGAAAACAAAATATATAAACATTAAACCTGCCAAGACTTTCTCGGAGAACCGAGAACTTTTATTTCTAAAAAATCCTTAAGGTTACCTGAAATACATTTCGAAATTCGGCAAGAAAAATATTCAAAAGAGTTCGCAACATTCCTCCCAGAGATTGAGGATTTTACATTTTAGTTCGTTTAATATTATTTCTTCCTTTTCAATACACTTTTCTAATATTCCGTTTTGGCTATTTTGACTCTTTCATCATTTAGTATATTTCATTTTCCCTTTACTATCCTTTGTACACTTTTTCTCTTTCTATGAAAAAGGCAGCTTTCAATTTTTCCATTGCTTCTAGTTCTCTAAAGTTCAGCTTGGCAAAAATTGTGACATCTAAAGCACTGATTCTTTCAAATTGAGTCGTGAAGTACGAAGGTAGAACGCGGAAATCTTCAAGAAAAAAGATAGGAAAAGATATGGAATAACGAATTTCATTTTATTGAAAAATTAGAAATAACTAAATGAATAAAACATGTTCAACAGATTGGGGAACAGGAGAGAAGGAAATGCATTTGGAGAAGAGAGGAAAATATTTATCTTTTATGTTCGTTTTTCGTTTCTATCTCAAGTTTAAGTTTTGTTATTTTCTCATATTTTAACGGATATGAAAAATTCGTTGTGACAAATAAGATTTATTAATGGCAATGGGAGAGGAAAGTTAAAGCGGTAAGCAATAAGTAGATAAGAAAATGAAAAATAAGCAGGAAGAAAAAGGAAAGGAAAGATGAAGATCTGGAAAAGAGAAAAATAAAAGAATTGAAAAAAAAAAAGGAATTTTGAAAGGAAAGCACAGCAAAAAGTAAAGAGGATTAGATTTAATAAACGGAGAGAAAGAAAGAATGAATAAAAGGTGAAAAAAAGTTAAAATGAAAGAGAAAGAAGTGTGGAGTTACGGGAAGAATAAGCAAATAAGAAAAATAAAAAAAGAAATAATGTAGGAAGGTGGGGTTAAGTAGGAAAGACCGATGTATAAGAAAGAGGGGAAGAAAGAATGAGAGGAAGAAAGAAATGATGGTCAAAATGTAATGAGAGAAAAAAGGTAAAAATAAAAGGAAAAAAGAATGAGGAATAAAGAGAAAGAAAGAAATAAATGACGATGGATTCGGAAACAAAGCTACAAGAAGAAAAGAGTGTGAATAAAAGAACTAAAAGGATGAGAAGAAAAACAAAGAGAGATGGTATCGGAGAAAGAAAGATAAAAGGAAATAACAATAAGCCTCGGAAAGACGACCAGAAGAAATTTAAAAAAAGAAGGAAAGAATCGCTAAAAAGAAAGAAACAGAGATACGAATGAGAAGAAAAGAGACAATTGTCTTTCAAAAGATTGGTGCGAGAAGAACGGGGGAAAGGTTGCTGAGCAAAAGTCTTTGGAATAAAATCTGTTAATCTGATTATTGGTACATTTCATCTGCGCCCCTGTTGGTTGTTTCAATCGACGCCAGGGGAGGTACTGGGACGGATGAGGATTAATTCTTTGGGATAAGCCATCTTGGATGAATCCAAAGTTTTCTGCGTAAGTCAGTAACCTCAAAAACAGCCAATCAGCGGGTCGATTGTGACAGACGATGTTCGTTGCAAAGTGTGACTCTAAATGGGTGCAGAAGAAGGAGGTAGTCCGAAGCTGGGGATTTTGAGGTCCGGGGTATTGGTTCCTTGAGCCCCTCTTCAATATTTACTGATATTTGTTACTGTATAATGTTGATATAAATGCAGTATCTGAACTAATATTCATAGATTTCTAGTGGGGGCACAATTTCGTTTTCCTATTTTTAATTTTCACATTTTTGTTCTTTTTGATTTCATTTCTCTCTTCCCTTTTTTTCTTCTTTCCTTTTCTTTCTTTCCTCTTTTTCGATTTCTTCTCTATTTTTTCGATTGTATCCATGGTCCTGCTTTATCTCTACATTTTCTACCTTTTGTTTCTTTCCTTTTCTTCCTTTTCTTTAAAAAGTACCTTCCCCTTATTTCATCTCCGGCATCGTGAATTGTTTTTTCTTTCACCTTTCCTCGCCGATATTCATGTCTCTTCTCCGAGATTTGCATTTCCTTTTAGAGACTGTCAATCAAAACCGTTGAAAAAAAAAAACTTTCAACATAGGTTTCTTTAGTTTTCAAGTGAGTTTGTCTGTTTGCATGGCTTATGACTTGAAAAAAACATTTTTGTTTCGTTTTTTTTTGTCTGTTGAAAATATTCCCCTGCAATACGTTGGGAGTCAGGGTGGTTGTTCAGTTTGTAATGTAAGTTCATGCTAAATTCGCCCTTTTGATTTTTATGTTTATTGATTATTTATTTTTGAAAGTAAGGATATTTTTGGTCACTTCTTTTCCCAACTTTTCAATTTAACCCCCAACACGACATGTTGCCATAGGACATAGGTCACGTGGCTGTTTATATTGAGTGACTAACCAGACCACTCATTTCTTTTGAAGATTTTCCGTTCAACAAACGAATGAAAAATCCTTATCTCTTTCCTCCGAATCACCTTTCTCTTGTAAGTGTAAAACGCATTTTATTTTTCAATTTTCCATTAAGCACACAGAAGAAAGAGCTTTTCTCGTTGTAAAAATAAGTTTTTCTTTGCCAATATGTAAAAGGTGAACAAAGTTCACCTTCGAAATAAGACTTACGAAATGAAAAATATGTGGCCTTTACATTCAGTTATATTGCTGGTCTCTTATCAAATCCCTCGTAGAGACCAAGAGCTTTCTTGCCAATTTAGCCTTTAAATACGTCTCTCCTAGCCTATTAGTACATACTGATATTTATTTTGCTTTTCTCAGAGAGACACAAGGCCAAACTGAAAGAGTGTATGTCAAAAATTCTATTGAATCAAATTTCTTGGATAAGGGTATCTGCATTTTCTGAGAATTAGCTCTCGGGTCCCCGGAATCTTACTTGGATTTGAAGAACCTATCTCTGACAACTGTGAAAAATGCTCAGATACACCGGCTGTGGATGTATCTTTCAATAAAGAGTGCTGTTCCGCTTGATATATACCTGCTAATTTCATGTTCTGGGCGACTCTCTCTCGCTCTCTCTCTCTCTCCCCCTCTCTCTCTCTCTCTCTCTCTCTCTATATATATATATATATATATATATATATATATATATATATATATATAACCCGACAAAATGTCTATATATATATATATATATATATATATATATATATATATATATATATATATATATATAAATTTATGTATGTATGTATGTGTATACGTGTGCATGCGTGCATGCACATGTGTGTTCATATGTACAAGGTGAGTGAGAATTAACTAATATAGCGGCATAATTCTATCATCGTTTGGTCCTACGCATAACTAGTTTGACTACAGTCGACCAATGAATGATAAAGTTATCACCAATTTTGAATCGCAAGTTTCTTTTCATCCCCCCCTTCGTTTATTGATCCCCACAGTCGTATTCTGCCAGATTAAACTTACTGAATCTCAATTCATGCATGTCATATATTATACATACAAAGTAAATCTTTATTCATGAATCATAATATATATATATATACATATATATATATATATATATATATATATATATATATATATACATATATATATATACGTATATACGTATATATATATATATATATATATATATATAATTCAACTAAAGTTATATAAGCATAGATGCATGCATATATAAAGCCGTTTTTTTTTAACTGATTGACTTTCATTATTTGAAGCTCTTTGCCCCAGGAAGTGTCTGGCTATGATTAGAAATTAGAAACATTTTTTTATTATCCATTTGTGTTTTTTATTCGTTAACTGTCTTCCTGTAACATAAGTGAATATGTCTGAATGGTGCAGTTCTTTTCAAAGGATAAGCAAAGATCTACAGAGAGAGAGAGAGAAAGAGAGAGAGAGAGAGAGAGAGAGAGAGAGAGAGAGAGAGAGACAGAGAGACAGAGAGACAGAGAGAGAGGGGGGTTAGAGAGAGAGAGAGAGACAGAGGGGTTAGAGAGAGGGAGTATGTCAGTCAGTCAGTCAGTCAGAGAGAGGCAGGGAGTCAGCATCAGCCAAAGAAAAAAAATCAAATCATTAAAATCCACGAACCCTCAGGAAATTTTTCTAACTTATTAGAAATTGGAAACCATCAACAAAAAACTGTCAACATGGGCTTCTTCAGTTTTTAAGTAGGTTTGGTTGATTATGAGTATGTGTCGTTTTGGCTGGCTGTGTCACTAAAATTGTCAGCATGGGTTTCTCCAGTTTCTAAGTTTCTCTGGCTGATTTATGAATGTGTTACATTGGCTGAATAAGTAGGAATGTGTCACGCGTACAGGACGCAACAATGGTGCTAGAGGGCTGAAAATTCAAGTGTTTACTCTGATACCTAGAAAGAAAAATTTTTTATTGCTTTTTGAAACTTTCTCCCGAAATAGGTTTCCAGAGTGGGGTTCAATTTACAATCTAAGTTTATGCTAAATTGTTTTGTTTGTGTCTGGCTGTGTTCACGTATGTTTTTTTTGTTGTTGAAAATTTGGACTTCATAGGGATCCAACCAAAGGCGAAAGGATTTACTTATTTGTTGATCATTTCTTCATCTTATCTTTTGATTGATCATCTTCAAATCGGCATGCTGCCAAAAGATGTTGGTCAAGTGATGATTTCTTTCGAGTGATTAATTATACCTGATTTTCTCACGACTGAGTGAATGCAAAAAGTCTTCAAGTTGAACCTTCGATGGTACTCGAGACTAATTCAATGTGTTTTGACTGGAAATTTTCATAGAAGCGTCACATCTTTTTCATTTATATGAATTAATATTTAAATAAAAATAAATTGGCTTTTTAAAAAATATCTTTGAGTTTTTGCTTATTCCTTTTCATCCATCTATGTCTGTCTCTCACTCTCTCTATATATGAATATACATAGAAGAGGGCAGAGAAAGGGGTAAAGAGAAAGAGAGAGAGAGAGAGAGAGAGGGGGGTAAAGAATAATTGATAGATGAATCGATGAATGTTCTTTTCATTGGATAAAATCGAAATACACCACTCAATCTTATTTCTTCCACAGTGTAAATACCCCTGGCCATAATTTTGGCACAGACGCTAAATTTACGATCATCAAAAAAAAAAAAAAAAAATGAAAGAAAAAATACATCCCTCGACACGACTAAAATTCTGGAACTACAAGAAGATTATAAAACTTGAGACTCTCTCTCCTGACGGTCACAATTCTAAACTTAGGACTAACCACACCGAACTCTAACCCAATAATCATCTCACACCTAATTACTCAGTTTTCCAACTCACTGTCTTTATACCTGCACCTAATATTATATTTCTACCCGACCCCTTAACTCCATATCACACTTCAATATAACTATACATTTATCTTATGAATTCTTGGGATACTCAAGAATAATTTCCAATATTTTACCCCTATCATTACCAACCCCACCTACCGTAACCAAGGACATACTATCAATACATCTATAGTTCTACCCCACCATTGACATCCATCTTGTAAAACTATGCATATAAGTTCTCAACATTGGACCATGACCTACATTCCCAATAACCATAAAAAACTGTTCCTAACAATATTTATCACCCTTGACCAAAACAATCAATAAAATACCCATAACTGCTGCTATTTCTTCCAACAGAAGATCTAACCAAATCATCATATGTTGCTTCACATACAGAAAACAGTCCTGATTATCTACTATGGCTTCCCATGGATTTCCATTTTTGATCCCTATATCTGGTTACAAAGCAAAAGATTTGACGCTAAATATGTTTCCTACGGACACCTAAACTTTCAACCACTAAATGGTATACATATGCAACTGAAGATGGTTTTGAATAGTTTACTAAATAATAAGTTTGTAAATTAATTAATCAACAAATACATTCTCCATATACTTTTACTCCAAAGTGTGTCTGATTCTCAATAGTTCATATATATATATATATATATATATATATATATATATATATATATATATATATATGACCTATTGGGAATGAGACAAACCCTGGAGTAAAAGTATATATTTATATGCAGAAAGATAGGGAAAAGAGGGAGACTAGCTGATTTTTTGGTATCTGCAGAATATCCTCGCGTGTCATCAATAATGGGACTCCCTGAACAGTTTATATTCCTCCATTTATTGGAGAACTTCTCGAATGGCTTGTACTTGGCACTGCACGCACACTGGAATGAAAATACCGAATAAGTTATGTATGCCCCCGTCATCTTAGTTCTGAAATGTTTTTGTAAAAATTGGATTTGTGGGAGAAAATGACTAAAATACGATCTGAAGAAAGAAATCTGAAACAGCAACAGTAGCACTGGATAACCCTACTAAATTCACCTCACGTACCTTTCTTTCATATTTCATTTTCTTTGCTTAAAAATGATTTTCTAATTTTTAAAAAAAACAAAAACAAAAAACATCTTCTCTGGATTGCCAAACAAAAGAAAATATTTTTATCTTGTTACTCGAAATATTCCTAAATTAGTTCAAGTATGTTGGCCAGAATTGAATTCTTTTTCAAAATTTGAACAAATTTAGTAGCACACCTCTGCAAATCAACATTTCAATTTACACTAAATCTTTGTATTTTTATTTCCGTTGTCTCAACTGAATTAAATTTCATATTTCTTGTTGGAAATATACCATTTCTGTCAGGAAAGTATCAAGCCATTTTGAATACCTCGGGAACCAGTTGTACGGTATTGATGCAATTTGGCAACCAATCAGAGGGTACCTTACGACACAGGCATAAACAGAAACTCTCCCATGCTGTCATTAAGTCAACAGTTAGACTCCAATAAGTGAATTAATATACTGTATGACTATCATATTTACAATATACTTCGTGTGCAGATTTTGTACCCTAATCGAATCATTTACGGCTGTGATTCCTCCCACTTACCGCCAAGATTTCGCCCCTACCCCTAAGACTTCTGTTAGCAGTCGTTAAAAAAAAGAGATTTTTGACCATGGATCGGATCAAAAAGGATGCAACTAATCACCTGATGGTTATCTCGAAAGAGGACTTTGCAGATTATTTGGAGGAGTGGAAACAACGCCTGGATGAGTTTGTTAGGTTACAAGGAGGGTGCTTGGGAGACGACTAAGACGCCATCGTCATAGGTGCACTAGATTTTTTTTGTTAATATTAAATCTCTGGAAAGTTTTCGGACATACTTCATATTCCCAACACACTTTTTTTTGTTGTTTTTTGTTCATTTGTTTCTTCTTTTTTTCCAGGGCTCTGTTTTTTATTTGAAAAAAAAAAATGTTCTTCATTATAACCTTTTTTTTGTCCATTCTCACCTTCCAGCAAATCAATTTTCTGCTTTTACCCTTTTCTTTTTCTTTCAGAATATTTTTTTTTACTCTCGTCCTTCCTCCAGAACTTCTCAGTCTTTTCTTCCTTTCTGTTAAATTTTTTTCCTGCTTTTTTCTTTTCATTTGATATGATCTTAACTTCTTTCATTCTTTTCGGCGTAATTTCGTTCTCTCTCTTTTTATTTTTTTTTGTTTCTTGAATCCCTCCAGTCTATCACTTTCATTTGACCATTGTCTTTTTTATTTCTTTCTTCCTTTTTTTTTTATTGTAGAGGATTTCATTCCCTTCTTCCATATAACTATTGTCTTTCCTTCTTCTTTTCCACTCATTATGATTGTCTTTCCCTCTCCAATTCAACTCTTGTCTTCTTTAATCTTCTTACACACTATGTTTTCCTCTCTTTTTTTCATTCGTCTCCCTTCTTTTCCATTCCATATAATCGTCCTTCTTCTTTTCATTCGTCCCTTGTCGGCAAGAGGCAGATGATCAATCAAGAAAAACAAAGCCAAACGAATACTCCTCCTAATGCAATTAATTGATCAAAATTTGCGTAAGAAAATTGCTATCCCCAACAGACAACTGATATCAGACGGTATTCTCAAAATAACTCCTCAAGAACTAACCCTAACCCTCTGACCTCCAAAACGAACGGATAAACAATTTTGTGACGTCACGTGCTTTCCAATCAAATCGGATAACTTAACCCCGTGGGGGAAGGCTCACTGATCAGTCAACCACACTAACTGTTCGTCATGCTTTGCATTGATTTCTTCTTATGACTAACTGCACTATGAAGCCAGCTTTCAACAATTTCGTGATCATATTTTCGCTGATTTGACATTTTTATTAGTGATGTCAAGCAGCGTTTCTCTCTAAGTGGAAATTATGGTAATGAGTGTCATTGATGTGGTATCAAAGTGAGTGCCACTTATGATTTTGTTCCATGATATAATTTCTTGGCTCTACCCGAAACTGTTGAATATCGAGATTTCACACGTACATATACAGTATTGTCCATAAGTGAGTTCATCCTTACTTTTTCTAATCCTAACATACGAGATATCATAAGATAGTATTTATTACCGGACTCGACAGCATTTAAACTCTGTGGCTAAAAATATGGATATGTAGCAGACCTCAAAAGTCCAGGGCAGTGTGCTGTGGTCAGATGAGACAAAAAAGAATCCACTTGGGCCTGATTGCCTTAATTGAGTTTAGCGTTGTCATGGCAAAGCGTACAAGGAAAAGTGTTCGTTATCAAAAGTCAAACATGATGGTCTGGGCTTGTTTGAGGCCTAATGGCCCTGGTGAGCTACATTTCAACAACGGAATCAAGATAACTTGAGATTATATCAATGTACTGGAAGGAAACATATCTTTCATTCGAATGCTTTGGAAGAAGAGATGTATTTCAGAACGACACTGACACATAATATATAATTGAACACTTGCAGAATGTATTGAAACGAAAGAGAGAAAACCAATGACTATCCAACAGGATAGATTGGAAAGAACGTATACTGTGGGAGTGGGAAAATCCAGTTGCTGCTTGCGTAAATTTAATGCGGTCATAGTCATCAAGAAGAAGAAAATAAAGGAAGCCACGCAAAATATTGCAGGGCTGTACTTATTTTGGGAGGCCACGCATTCATTTTTTTGGTAACAGATATTCATTGGTAGAATTTGGTAATAAATGAAACTTAATGTACATATCTATGGGTGATGATGCATACAAAACATTGATACATAGATAATGACGGTCAGCAGATTAGTCTCGAAAGCTTTGTTAGAGAGTTTGATCCTCACTATCGCCTTTTGTCAGATTAAACTAAGCAAATCACTTCATCCATTTATCTTAACTCTCCGACAACCTGATATCTCTCTCTCTCTCTCTCTCTCTCTCTCTCTCTCTATATATATATATATATATATATATATATATATTTAAATTCTTATATGATATTTTCTTCAATAATCTTCTCTCTCAATTTCATCAAGTTAATTTTATCCAAATAATCTTTGCGTCAAAGAAATATTATTACACTTTGTCGTCAAATAGAATGTTATAGATATCAATTAGCTTTTCTCTTACAATTGTTTGGTAATTACCTTAGATTGGAAGAATAAGCGCCAAAATTATTTGCACATTTCATCAGCTTATAACAAACAAGTGAAATATACACAAATTACTTGTTTCTAAGTATAGAAAACAGTAAATAAGTAAATAAAGTAATTCAGCCTTAATGGTTCAATCACCCTCCATTCGACCTTCTAGTTCAATTCACCTCTAGTATGTTTCCATTCTCTCTTTGGTGAATCATTCAACAGTTTATGAAACACTGCATAATATTATTGATAATTTCGAAAGGCATTCTCGATGTGATCTGCCTATTATTCAATCAATCTGCTGTGCTATCAATGAAAGTAACCGGAATATCCATACCTCAAATATATGAATCACCGTAGCCTGTGCGAGTACCAGGACTGATTATCTAAGAACAATTATACAAAATTATCTTAGAAGAGTTGATCTTTAATCTGAAATTATTGTGAAAAATAGATATGTTAAAAATTATCTAAAAAATACTACCACAAGATTTGGGCATTGTTAGTCTAGAATGACCATAGAGATTCCTAAAAACCCTCTTTTCAAAAAACAAAACAAAAAAACAAAAACAAAACGAAATAAAATAAAAACGTTTTTCAGTGCGGAGTGGTGTATTCATGCAAATATTCAAGGTTGTAACCACAAAAATTTGGCTTTGATCACCCAGAAACACAAACCAATTGACACATTGAAATGACGAAGTGAGAAGAAACCATGGCCCACTTGGCTGTTTCGTTGGGCACACCATTTATATTTCAATAACAGTAATGATTAAAAGTGGAATTTATAAAAAGTTAAATATGGATTTTTCTTTCCGAATTTTGAATTGAAATTTGTTTAAGTAGGTTTCGCAATTCATTCCGTATGGTATGCATCGAAAATCTGGAAGGAAATCGATTCAAGAATTTGTGTAACGCTTACTGGCCGAAAAAAACAATGATATTAAGTTTATAATACATAATATGAATGACCAATTGTTCGTGATAATATAAATGTTTCATAAACACACTCATGTGGCTTAGAAAATAAGCACATTAATCAGTAACTGTGTGTGTGGGGGGGATACAAAGACTCTTGCAAAACTTATTGAAAATATTTTTTTGTGAAGAACACCCAACCTACACCGGAAGTCGTTACACTTGATTTGCAAGCCATTTTTGACTTTGTCCTTCTTGAGGTGGTATTTACCAATATAACTTCGTGTCAATTTCTCTTACATCAGAACATACTGATACACTTTCTCTCTCTCTCTCTGTTTCTGTCAGTCTGTCTGTCTGTCTCGGTCTCTCCCTCGCTCTCACTATCTCTCTGTCTCAGTCTCTCTCTGTCTCTGTCTCTGTCTCTGTCTCTGTCTCTCTCTCTCTCTCTCTATATATATATATATATATATATATATATATAGTGTATGTGTGTGTCCAGGTATTCCTGGGCACATCTTTTGGGCTACAACCTTAAAAGCTTGCATGAGTACGCCTCTAAGCACCTTCTAGAAGCAGTTTTTTCTTCAAAGATTTGTTTTCAGGGGTCTCTATGGTTAATTTGCCCCAATCAACTATCTTGCTCTGGTATATTTTTTCAAAACTAATTTTTAGATATAGGATATATCTTTTTTATAGATATTTTTAGATAATTGTTTTTAGATAATTATCCATAGTACATACACAGGTTACGGTGATTCATTCATGAGAGGTGTGGATATTCTGGTAATTTTCATTGATAGCGCTGCGGAAGAAGTTCACAGTGAATTGATTGAATAATATACTGATCACATCGAGATAGCCTTTTGAAATTATCAATAACATAATGCGGTGTTTCTCAAACTGTTGAATGATTCACCAAAAAGAGAATGAAATCATTCGAGAGGTGAATTGAATAAAAAGGTCGAATGGAGGGCGATTGAAACATTAAGGCTGAACGATTTCATATACTCGGATATGTATCCTGTTTCATAACTGAAAGAGAAATCTCTATTAAAAAAAATATGCATAAAAAACTTTTTCCTGAAAATCTAATTCAAAGTTCTTAGACTGCTGTTTATTAAATCTATTTAAGCTACAAACGTTCGAATGATTTTTCTGTTTAAATCTTTTCTCATACTTAGTCTGTTTTGAGGATGTTCAAAAATCATGAAAAAAGTAAAACTCACGATACGAGATATTTATGCTTTTTGCTCATGACACAGAATGAATTTATACACAAGGGAAGATAATATGAAAATGATAAAAAAATGTCATTGGTGACTGGAATTCTCTGATGACCGTGTGAGGATGAATAGCATTTAGTTTGGGAAGCATTGGGTGAATACATCAGCTTCGAACTAGCACTAAAACGATCCAAGGATGGGACGAATTCTTGTGAGGGTCACTCAAAAAATTACCCATCTATTCTTTAAGCACGCCTCTAGAAATTTATGTTTCACATAAGTTTTTTTAGCAAAATATAAATAAATATCAAATCCCTTATTTTTGCTGTAAGATTCACTTATTTGTAAACTAAGCGCACGATAGGAATTTCTGGTATCTTCTTACAACCTATACAAGCTTTTGACATCTGCTGTTCCAGTAGAAGAAATGAAAATTCTGTTGTCTTTTTTAATAAATCCCTTCTGTGATACCACTCGTCATGCAAATAGTATATATATATATATATATATATATATATATATATATATATATATATATATATATATATAATCACTAATATTTATTATAATAATGATAATAATAATATATATATATATATATGTTTATATATATATACATATATATATATATATATATATATATATATAATCACTAATATTTATAATAATGATTATAATAATAATAATAATAATAATGATAATAATAATAATAATAATAATAAAAATAAAAATGGATATATAATTCGACGGAATGAATATATACATGAGTAGCACTAGAAACTTCATTGCTCGGATAGGAGGCTTATTCTGCACCTATGTATGGTTTTATGGTTGTGGAAGACCAATACAAATATCTTTGTTCCCAAAGCCAAGTCATTCAATTTAATTCATATATTTACATACGCACACACACACATATATTTATATATATATATATATATATATATGAGATTTTCTTTCTTAGTTTTCATTTCTTTCTTGTCTACTCATTTGCAGGCGAAGATTATTTTGTCCACGATGATATTTGATAGTCATTACCTCTCACGATCCTTTCCTGAAGACAAGTACGCCTGAGTTGGATCTTATCGATTTTGGGGGAAGATGGTGGTCGGAGGAAATCGGTTTCATGTTTACCGGGCGACATCCAATTCCAATTTTCTTGCAAGTCCAAGGAGAATTTCCGTTTGCCCGTCAGATCGATTTTTATGCAATCTTCGCAGCGAAAAAATAATGTAATCGGTGAACTCTAGTCCATCAATGAAAAAATATATAAGATAGGTTTGTAAAAAAAAAAAAAAGAAATTAAACTTGATGAAAGGTAGAAAGTTTCTCTTTGAATTAACAGAGTTTGCAGTTAAATTGGTCATGTCTGAGTGATTTTTGTAAAGTTTCTGATGAGTTTATTCAAGCTAGCCCCAGTCTTCTCGACAAAATTCTAAAATGTCCTCCATTGGGTAGTCTACCCGTCATCACATAAAGATACGGGAATCAATTTCAAATATCCAATGGAAGACTGAAAAGACTTGAATTAAAATTGAAAGATTATATATATCAGTTCATATTTTTTAAGTAAATTGTGAGATAACAGAGAAAAAGATTTTTCCGTTGTTTGTGACATTTGATTACATGGTTTAATTTTTATCAAAATGGATAAAGCTATAAATTCTTTGAAATTAGATCTAAAAATAAAAAACTCGATGTATGTCAACATTTCGTGCCTTACACCGGTTGCAGAACAGTGCTTGAGGCACAAATGATGATATACACCAGTAAATTTTCATGCACACACACACACACACACACACACATATATACATATATAGGTGCGTGCGTGTGTGTGTGTGTGTGTGTGCAAGTGAAGTGTAATAAATATACGGCAAGCGTTTGTATACGTGTTAAGTAGATATTTATTCAAAATAGTGCTCGAAACCATCGGTAGAGCTGCGATAATATGAGTAATGATTCAATTCAATTGTTCGTGAGAGACTGATATCTGGCTAAACCTTTAAAAAAGGGGTTCTATAGCCACACCGAAGAGTTGTAATACAACGAAATAGATGTCTGTGGATGACACAATAATACTCACAATGTATATATATATATACATATATATATATATATATATATTTATATATATATATAGGGAGAGAGAGAGAGAGACAGAGAGAGAGAGAGAGAGAGGGGGGCAGGGAGAGAGTGTCCACGTCTTCTAGCTTAACTACTCATTTCAGCCGTATCAACAAAGGGGTCGAAGATCCTATAGCTAGATCTACCATCCGTCAGAAGGAAACTCAGATCCCTGACCATGGGGTACCCCCCGCCAAAATCTCAGTTTGCAAGGACAAGTCATTCATTATTTCATTTGTCTTTGCAATTTTTTTTGTTTTTTAGATGTATCAAGTAGAAGTTAGCAAAAGTAGGGTCCAAGTGCTAAGTCCATAGTCACTCTGTCCTTTAGTATGATTGAGGGATAGTTGAATATGTTTTTTTATGATGAGTCAATGGTTTTTATTACTGGTACGTTTGTGAATAAATGTTCAACGTCAACAGAGGCCAGGATTTCATTGCTGTTTTCTTTGTGAATATTGCACTTAGTTAGTTTGTTTAGTAGAATTCACTTGATATCTATTACGTATGTATGGTGAAATTAGTTGGTTGATAGTTTTAGATAGTTTGGAAATATGTGGTAGGGACTTGGAGAAAGGTAGGGCGTAGTGGTGATTTGGTTTATGCATTTTGACATTACATTAAATCAGAATAATCTCGTTATTCTTTTTACTATTGTTGTTGTATCTGTTTGTTATGGCTTCAGCAGTCTTTCATTTCGAGATATGTAGCAATCAGCTTTTCTTCTTCTGTTTTAGGATGTCTTATTTCTATTTATCAATTACGTTGAATTTGTTATTGTAGAGGGAGTTGCATTCTAAATCGAGTAAGTTTTTCTGCTGATCAGTGAGTTGTTGATTGGAGAGGTTGATGAAGTTGTCGGAGGAGTTTGGTAGGTGTATGGTGCCTTCGTTATTTAGTTTTTTTTCTGGTTGACTTGTTTATGGGAATATTGGTCATCTTTTGCTTTGAGGGTCAGTCGGTTTTCTATTCCATTATATTTATCTGTTGATGTTGCAGACTTTAGGCTACTGTTGGTTTTGTTTATTTCGACATTCAGATTTTTCATAACTTCCGTGGCTTTGGTAAGCTGTCTTTCTATTGGATTTCGAAGGAATTTCTGGATGTTGAAGTCGTACTTAGTTGCAGGATCGTTTCATTTGAATATTGCTTATTCAAGAAGCATCCTTTCTCATAAACACGTATTATTGAAAATTATAATCATTCTTTGTCAGTTCACTTTTTAGTCTTAGTGTTAATATTTTTGTTCCTGGGTAATGTGTGTTATGTTCTGATCGCTTATATGGAAAATTACTGAAAATTACTGTGATTTTCTTCAGACTTCGTTTTAGTTTAATTAGACTTGCTACTAATATTTTAAGTCTTTTTGTGTTGTTTTCCAGAATTTTTGTGTTTTTAGTGAATATTTTCCGGATATTGGAGGAGGGGCAATCGTGTTTTTATTTCAAATGCTGACAAATGGAGCTAGTGTCTGATATGTGGCTCGTTCATCAACATAAGTCTTTTAACGTCTGTTGTTGGACATAGACCTTCTGCAGGATTCACCATACTTCTCTTTCGTTGGCGTTGCGCAGCTAATACTTTCTGAATTTGTCTAGCCTAGTTCGTCTCTTTATCAAGTAACCAAACCAGCTGGATTCACTTGCACATGTAATCTCACGAGATCCATGTTGTGGGACGTGACGTCTGTCGGTTGTCTGACGGTTGTTCTTGCGACATGGCAGGACTGTTGCCATTTGAGTTTTTTTAATGGATTCTATGATGTCTCCGATTCCTGTCTTCTTCCGGATATATTATGCTGTCTTGTGGTCTCTCCATGTGAGGTTGAACATAATTCTTTTATGTGCACGTTGCATGGTTCTCAGTTTGCAGACCTGTCTCTTGGTTGAGTTCCATGTTTCAGCTCCATAGGTGACTATTCGGAGGATGCATTGGTTGTATACTCTCTTTTTTAGGATAAATACGATTGTCTTGATTTCGAAGGTTGAGCTTACTCTGCCAAAGGCTTGCCATCGTAGGGTGAGTCTTCACTCCATTTCTTCTTCTTTTGAGGGTCTCATGGAGATTCACTGTCGTAGGTAGAGATATAGTGGTTTACCTTCTCCAGTTCAGTATCTTCAA
Organism: Thysanoteuthis rhombus; assembly: GCA_963457665.1. Classification (NCBI taxonomy): domain Eukaryota; kingdom Metazoa; phylum Mollusca; class Cephalopoda; order Oegopsida; family Thysanoteuthidae; genus Thysanoteuthis; species Thysanoteuthis major. The sequence continues at coordinate 16,474,137 of OY735208.1, forward strand.
TTCATATATTTGTGTTCTTATTTCAGACGTGGTTGTTGCACATGATCTTCGTCTTGCTGAAGTTCATTATCTAATAGAATAACAAGTTACAAAAGCAAAGGAAGTTATGGAAACCTGAATGTCAAAATAGATAAACCAACCTAATGTCTGCAACATCAACAAATAAATACAATGAAATACAAGCCAACTGCCTGTCATAGTAAAAGACAACAAGTATTCTCAAGCAAGTCACAAAAAACTAAGAAAACCTATACAAAGGCACCATATACCTATCGAACTCATCTGACAATTTCTTTAACAACTAACGGACCAACAAAAAGACCCAACTGCCATCTCTATGACAAAGTCGAAATAATTAGGAAAAAACAAAACAAAAATTCGATTACTATACCAGGACATCCTAAAATTACAAGAAAAGCTAATAAGTACTCATCCTGAGATTTCTACAAAGCTTTAGCCATAACAAACCGATACAACATTATTAAAAAAAAATTACACTCTTAACTAACAACTCACGAAGAGCTTACAAAAAATTACCAAATTATTCTGAGATAATCATTAAAAAAAAAACGAAAAAAAAAATCTTATCTGTGCTAAACAAACCTATCATAACATATTCTAAACTATCCCATAAGAATGAACAAAAATCAAACCAATTAAGTAAAAGTCAAAATCAATTGACATTTTTTTATCAGCGATGCTGAAGTTGACTCCAAACCCCCCTTCCCTTCAGAAAAAAATCCTGTATAGTACACACCTAGATACCTATATGATAATGTCAAAATACATAAGCCCAAATCCTTACCCTATCCAAAGTCTCTACCCAAATTTACGAATTATTTAAACCCATCAACCAACTAATTCCACCATACCTACCTAATATATATAACGTAATTTCTACTAACGAAGCAATTCAAGTCTTACATTCACTAAAAAGTTAACTGTGGAATCCTGGCCTCTGTTGACGTTGAAAATTCATCCACAAACGTACCAGGAACGGAAACCATTGAAATAACTGTACAAAATATAACCATCCACCTTACACCCGTCTTTCGCTAACTTCTATATGACACATCGAGAGAACAATATTTTCAAAGATATAACCGAACCCACTATTTATTATGCTGACAACGTCTTAATCTTAGCTAAAAACAAACGAAATCGAAAAACTAAAATGAATATTTCAGAATAGTTCAGTTCTTGATTCCACTTCTGAACTATACGACAGCTCAATTCCCTTCCTAGATGAATAAATCGAGTCTGATAATGCTAACTTCATCACTTCTCTGCATTAAAATCCTCTGGCATTACCTTCTGCCAACTAGACTTATTTCACTGTAACCAAATATACCCTAACTATCGCCTCAAACGGAAAAGCTCTGCAAGATATTAAGTGTGAACAATATAGATGCAAAATGGGAAACTGACACCAAATTTTTTAAAAAATCTGACAAAAATCTGCATATTATCCGATTTTAGTAAAATTTTCGATATCTTTTTTTTTTTAAGGACGAATTCAGAAAAACATTTTTTTATCCCAAATATCAGGGAAATATATTTTTCAAATGATTCTTACCATTTTGATGATTTATTTTATTTATTGCCGTTTTCATTTAATTTTTATACACATTTAACAAATAAATCCTTCGAGATATTAATCATGTTTACAATTTTTAGAAAAGCGCCCTGGGAGTTTTACTTTGGGAATTAAAAAACAGGAAAATCAAGTAAAATATTTTCTTCTCAGCAATTCTTTTCAGTTTTATTCGATTAATTATAATTTTGATTTTTGGTCTGGGAAAAACATTTCACTCAATATTAAAAAAAAGAAGATTTTTTATCGATTGAACTCCGTTATAGCAGTTCCAGAGTGATTTTCTAAAGAAGGTAAACAGAATTAATATCTCAAGGGATTTCTCTGTTAGATGTGTAAGAACCAAAGAAAACATCAGTATGAAAAAAACCCCTAAAACAATGAAATGAACGGCAGAAATCATATGGGAAAAAATCTCCTTTTTCAATATTTGGAATAAAAAATATCAAGAAAATTCGTCCTTCAATGAATACGTATCGAAAATTTTTATTACAATTGAATTATATGCTGATTTCTGCCGGATTTTAAATTTCTCAGGTATCGATTTTCCGGTGAAAATCTTGTTTATAATACTGTTACCAACAAAATATAATCCACAAATACAATCCACCATTCAGTATCTGAATTTTACAATTTGCTATATGAAAAAAACAAAAAAAAACTAACAAATAACTCCTCTCGTTAAAAAAGCCGTGCCCCCTCCAAAAGCATACGTTGTATACCAATTTAAATGCTCACGGGGTGGGGTTATTCACATCCAACAATACTACATATATTGAATAAGCAACAAGAACAATATCTAGAAGACTAAGATGTCACTTATTAGACACTTGCTCGATTTGTCAGCATTTAAAACAAATACAATTGCTCTTTCTCCAACATCCGAAAAATATTAACTGAATTCATAAAAATCCTAGAAAAACTCTTACATCATAAAAAAAAACTTCAATTTTCAGAAGCAATTCCAACTAAAACAAAACAACCCCAAATAAACAAAATCTCATTTGAAATAGGCGCCAGTATACTGAAACGCCTATAAAAGAATAGCATAACTTCCATTAACAGAGCAACAACTTAATACAGACTGAAATGATGTAACTATCACGAGTTAACATTAATACCGATAAAAGTTGAAAAAAAAATACTCACACAGCAACGTTAAAACCACCCTCAAAAAGACTAGTGATGCTCAAAAGTACCCAGGATGAATAAAGTTAATGTAACACGAATTTCGGAAAAGTTTGCTCTCTTTCAGACCAATTATATGAAACAACATCAGAAAAATAACTAGAGAAATGAACAAAATGCTTACACTTTTCGAAAATAAGTATATGAAAGAAAATATAAGTTGTATATGTCTATATATGAATATCCATAAACGTACAATATATATTCGTGCATGGATAAATGAATGGATGGATCGATACTTACTAAACTTAGTCTAGTCCGACACAAGGCCACAGCACTTGGATATCACAATGACAGTGACTAAACAAGCTTAGGACCCATTACCCTACGGCGGACTGAAAACTCACTCACGGCAATTCCGATTAATTTATTGCTGATTAAATGATTTTTGTACACTGAAGTTCCCATAACTTTACGACGCCTTCTCAAAATGTACTTATCCATGTATACAAGATAGCACTCGTGAATAAGACTGTGCTACTATATTTTGTTCTCTGGAAAAAAAAGTACATTTTCTTAATGATTTGACAACGGGAAAATTAGCACATTTTAAATCACATAAAGTAAGAAAAGCAACTATCTACCTGTAGATATCAGTTTCCTGGTTACAAAATCTATGCTTGAGGGGAATAATAGCCATTTTCTATAATTTTTACACATCAGCAATCAGAAAATAACACTTTCTAACAAGGAATTCAATTGCATTTCACAGTGTAATCAGACCAAGCAAGGCAGAAGATCACTGCCTTTACATTTCTTGACAGTTACAACCAAAATAAACCTGCATAATGGAGTCACCTTCAAGGCATCTGACAGATGCATGGTATGATGAAAAATACAATATTGACATCATATGATCATAATATATTCTTGGTGAGATTAACTGGATATCATTTTGTCTTCAAAGAATTATGACGGATGGGATCACTCAATTGCTATAAGTGGATTAGTGTTATGGGTTCAGTCTAATGTGGCAATTGCAGAGTCAAATGACAGTCTGAAAGCTTCAAGGAACCTTCTCCTCTTTCAAGTTACCTCCCAGAAATCTTAAATCAATTTTCTATTACCTCCGAAGATGACATTAACCCGATACCTGTGCTCTTCAGATTATTCTCCACAAGGATTTAGCTGACACCAAGTCAGTGTCCATTCCAAAGATACATGTTTCGAAGGACCCGGAAGTTATTGTGTGTAGCAGCTTGCTATAATTATCATATGAGATAATCTACCGTCCAGCGTCCGAAACTATGACTTCGAGGTATTATAGTTACACCTCCTCAGTGTTGCCAGTTTGGATATTTTATATCCAGATTCATTTAATTCTAAAAATTCAGAAGTCAAGGGTGATATTCAATCGAAACTGTAAAGTAAAATCAACAATCTATATGTTTAAAAAAAAATTATCCTTATTAGATCCCTGTGGACCGCTGATCGGAAAAGCTTTAACTTGTCTGCCTTCTAATATATCTGGCAGTGCACGCACCCAGACAGAAACACACGAGCTGATTTGTCTTCAGGTGTAGTAAGACCATGTATTCTTATGATTACAACTCCTTGAACATTTCTTAAATCAATCGTAAACCAGGCGATTGAAAGGATTTTTTGGCCAGCAATTACAATCCCTGTCTTTTTCACGCATCAATTAAAACAATTAAATATAGAGGTAGATTTAAGTCAATATCAGGCTACCACCTGGTGATATAAAACATAAATAAATATAAATTGATAAATGTTTTGAGGAGGTAATCTGAAATGGCCGGGGGCATTTTGGAATCATCTTCAAGCTAAACCTGGATGCGATTTCAAGTTGCCGTGGAGAAATTGAAACAGGGATAATACAAAATTGTACTACTGAACTATTTTTGATGGCCCACCTTGAATTGCAACCCACCTTATATAGTGACTCTGAGAAGTTGTATTGGGTGCATTATTGGGTTGTTGTAGGATATCCGCTCAACAAAGAAGACAACGCCTGTTCAAGTTGGCAAATAAATACAGATTTGTACTGAGAATGAAGAAAAATAAACTTGCCTTTTTCCATGTACATAACATACCTGAGGAAATACGTACAATGAAGTGATTGTATGAAAAGTAACAAAAAGTAAAATAAAAAACAACAAAAGAAAACAAACAAAAAACAAATCTTGAGATAATTGAAAGTACATTTTTAGCTGCTTTGGACAATTGAAAAAATTCGATTAATTTGTTCTTGTTTTGATAATATTGTAAAATCTATACTCATTCTATAAATTCCCCATCGAGAGAATATTTTTTCAATTAAAAGAATATGCAGATTTCTTCCTGATATGAAATTAATTTCAATTATATTTCCTTCTTTTCTCTTTCTCTTCCTTTTTTGTATCGTGAATTGAACGAAAACCTCGAAGAAAAGAGAAAGAGAGACGTATGGTATGCAAATCGGGTGACTTCGCTTTCTGTTCTTCTTTGGTTGTAATTTTAGCCGACTGTCGAATCGATTCTTTGTTATTTAACGACAGTGCATTGTGGGATATTGTAGACAGTCTGTGTGACTTGCCTAGATTATCTCCTCTTGATTCTAATTCTCCCAATTACTAGTCTCCATCAATTTCTACGGGTAGCTTGACAATGGGATTTGTTTTATATCACATGTGCTGATTCTTCCAGTTTCCTTATGTTCAAATATGGTAATCCTTTTCCTTCCACATATGATTTACTCTCACCGATTTTCTCAAAGGTCAACTGGTGTACCTAGGGGAGGGTCTGCATTTACTTTTGTATTTTCTATCGCAGAAATGAGTACCATTAGGGAAAAATAGTTTGATATCTATAACTCTTCTCAATCCGTCAACAGATATTAGACCGTGGTGTTTGTCTTTACTTGGACTCTTTTGTGACAGCTCTAGGATAATTGCCCCGTTAACAATTGTCTCTGAATAATTACCAGCTGACAATAGCAAAGCAAATACTATGTTCAAGTTTGCCGTAATGAAGTAGTTTACCATATAAATGATCACACCCATGGGGACTTTGTTCAGATGGCAAATGACAAGGATAATTATTCGGGATGGAGTTGTCTTGAGGGCAATTGTTTCGGAAGCATTTATCCTTGTACGTTATATAACAGACAAAAGGCTTAAAAGAAAGTTCTTATGATTTTTCTTTAGGAAAGTTATGTTCACGAATTTTAGCTACCATCCAACGGAGTCTGAACCGTTCTCTTCCTGGCCAGCAACCAACTGACTCCACAATAGAAAAGTCACTTCAAGATGATTCGTAGGCATTTAGCGTTGCATAATGATTTTTGGATGGACGTTCTTTGTTCAGACGAAACAAAAATTGAATTTTTTGGCTACAACCGAAAAACAGTAACCCCTAAATAAAGTATAGGGATGGAGCTACCATGGTTCAGAATTGTTTCTTTTTCAATGGTATGGGGGTACGTCCCGTGATTGAAGGAACCATGAATGGAGAGATAATCGGTTTGTTCAGAACAATTTAGAGGTGCTTCAGTGGCCTAGTCAATCTCCTGACTTGAATCAAATTTATTGCGATGCCTGAAAGACAAGATTCATCAGAGGGACCCAAGAAACAAATGATTTGAAGATCTTTTGCAAGGAAGAGTGGGCTAATATTTCAAAAGAATGTTGCAGAGGACCTTTGAAGTGTTGCGAGAAAAAGTCACCTCGGCGTGAGTGCAAACCAGGGCTCAGTAACAAACAATCAAAATATGAAATCCATGTATCCGAATAATTTCTTCCCACCGATACTTCGTTCATATTTTATTAGATTGTTTGTTAATATGTATTCATTCTTAATTATTGATGATTTTATATCAAAATACATCACTTGTGTAAGTTTTGAATCGATGTAAGAATTGGAAGTATATCGAATGAGTATTGTGCAAGTGTCTGAATCCCACCCACTGTGTGTGTGTGTGTGTGTGTGTGCGTGTGCGTGCGTGTGCGTGCGTGTGGGTAGAGTTGCATTTGTTGATCTCTTGTCTGTTATCCCATTGTCCTACCCAGAGAAATAAATTCACCCGTTTCGTGGACAGGGCAAATATCCATTGATCACTAGAAGTAGTGAAACTTTTCACTTGAAACATCTGTTTTGTATCTAAGATTGAATCCAAATCCTTCCAACTGTCACGCTTTGGCTTTACCATTACCCAAACTCTTGAATCGCATGCAAAAGTTCGAATGCAATTGTAGAGGAATGAAGTGTTTGATGTTAGGTAGTTATATCAATCGAGCAGAACAGAAAATCTTGACCCACAATTCAATATTCTCCATTTGATGATGTGAAAGAAAACGTCAAGATATTGAATTCCTCTTTTATAAAAACAAATCATTTAACAAAACGAAAACCTCTTTTGTTAAAAGAAAGAATAATAATGTTTGTAATGGTTATTTGATTTTTTTTTAATCTCTAAAGAAAATACATTATGGGATAAAGTAATGAAACACCTTAAAAAGTAAACATGCGTTGAAGATAACAATCTAAAAAAATAAATGATAATCAGGAAATGGGCAAAATATTGTTCTTAGTCTGTTTGTTTGTTGGTCTGTTTGTTTGATAGTTCCCTTTTTTTCTCTTTCCGTATTTTCGTATTTTTTTGCTACAAAATTCAAAGCGAAAGGATGTCTGTTAAATTAGATAAAACGCAGACTTGCAGCACGATAAAAAACAACAACCAAAAAACAAAAAACAAAAAAATACACCCCCACGAAAAACCCGGAGGGGAGCAAACGTATTTACAGACAAAATCAATTCTTTTTTTTCTTCTGATAACGCCTTTCAGATAAAAAGGAGTAAAATTATTATCAGATAAAATATTTATGATTAAATGAATGCTTAAACGATAGCTCTCACGGAATAGAGTCCAGGTTCTGTGATGTAGCTTTCAGATAAGATATTAATTTAGATTTATGGTTATATGTCATTTTATTGCAGATTATCTGACTAGCGGAAAAGGAAGAGTGGCTGCAGACCGGGCTTTCCGTTTGATAAAGAATGAGTAGTTATTTCCAAGATGGTCTGTGTCAAAATCGATATCATATGCCTTCAAATAACTAAAAGGAGGGGAAAAACATTTCAATATGCTGCATAATGTATTTAGTTCCAATATTCAAGCTTTTGTATAGGATTTTATTAATACAATTGTTTTTAAGTAGTCCATTATTTCCTTAATGTTTCCTTTGGAAAACTACCATATTCCATATACAGAGGAAGCCACTTACTGTGATCACTTTTTTCACAGTAAATAGCTGATAACAATAAGCAAAAGATATAAGAATTGGAACAATTTACATTCATTGTTATTAACTCAGTGTTATGTTATAAAATTCATAGTTATAAACAACTTTACATAATAACAAGCCTGGTAGCTGCAGGGCAACACTCCACTCGTACTTCCATTCTGACTGAATATGATCACTGTTTCATTGAGTATACATAGCATCGTGAATATATACAAGAGTTTTCAGTTCAGTTCAGTTGGTAAGGAAGCCACCTAGCAATCATTCCGTCGTGATTTCAAATCGTGTTGGGGAAATGTTTTTAATTTTGCATATCGTTTTGGTCTAATGCAATGTGATAAACAAACAGTGAAAAGTTCAATTCCCTCAATCAGGTGAGGATCAGTTCTCATTCTTATTACGAGGGGAAAGTCAACTCCTTCTTCGAGTCGTCGTCGTCGTCGTCGTCGTCGTCGTCGTCATCATCATCATCATCATCATTCTTTTAACATCCGTCGTTGGACATAGTCCTTCCCCAGGATTTGCCACACTTCTCTATCATGGGCGTTGCAGAGCCAGTACTTCCTGAACTTGTCTAGCTCGTCTTTCTATCTAATATTCTGCCGGCATCGGTTGCGCATGTGATCTCGGGGGATCCATGTAGTGAGTCGTGATGTCGATCGGTTGTCAAAGAAATATTTTCTTTATTCATTTCAAATAAAGTCTGTTGATTGATTTCGACACAGGAAAGTACAAAGTCTGCACGGCTCAGCGTTCTTGTGAATCATTTTCTGTTGATTGGACCTATTTGACCCCGTTTTAGGGAAGTTGGACCCTGTGTCACTAGATCAGCTCTGAGCAAAATCATGAACTATATTACAAAAAGTTGTTCTATTGACAAACAGAAACAAGGTATTGAAGCCGAATTCAAACCAAGTGTGGTTCCTTAAATCCGTCAAGATATTCTCCATGTTGCTTTGAGTGTGAGAAGGAACCGAATAGACCCAATCTTCTCCACATTTTACATGGTATAGGAAGATTATCGCTCTTGATGGTATTTAAGACCAACCGTTTGAAAACGAAAATTGGCTCAAAAGACGAATGCAAGCCTCCCTGACCTGTTCTATATTATATTTGATAATGAGTTTATAAAACTAAATGATAAATGATAGATAACCTGATCGAAAGGTGTCTCTCGATAAGATATTTCTTACCTAGAAGAATTTTCCTCTCGGGGTCACGTGATACGGCAAAAATATCTTTCTCAGCTATTTCAAGTCAATTTACTTTAAACTTGCTCCAAAAGTTGTCTCTTGATGAGATGCTTCAAAAGTCTTCCACTCTCGATAGAAAGGTGTCTCCTGCTGAAAATGGTGAATTTTAGAGCGCAACGAGTCTTCATGACATCCTCAAAAGAAGAAATCAAATGAAGAAAGTGAAACACTCGATAAAGCGAATTCAACCTTCAAAAACAAAAAATCCCATTAATCACAAAAAAATATTAATGATTCGTCCCGATAGTCACGTATGGAGTTGAAATATGGATCATAACCAAGAGACTGACCCACAAACTGAGAACCTTGGAACGTGCACATTAGAGAATCATGCGACATTGAAGGGAGAATAGTCCGAGACATCATAGAAACTATTAAGAAACTCAAATAGCAATGGGCTAGTCACGTTGTAAGAATGGCAGACAACTGAAGGACATTGAGAATAGCAACATAGATACCTAGATATCTAATGCGGAACCGAAGCCGGCAAAATATGAGATTGCACGACGAATTGGACAAGTTCAGAAAATATTGGCTTCGTGACACCCATGATAGAGAGGTGTGGCTTATTCCAGGGAAAGTATATGTCCAACAAAAGTCGATAAAAGAATGATGATTATGATGATGATATGCTATCAAATACGGAATATTTAATCATGGTAAACATTATATTGTTTGCAGTGATACGTTTCTGCGTATGTATGTGTGTGTGTGTGTATGTGTGTGTGTGTGTGTGTGTGTGTTTGAATGGGCGTATCACAATTTCTTCCTTGAATCATGTAGGTTGGAAAATCTATAGAAGTAATCCGTAAATCAATAAGAAAAATGTTATTTTACACATAAATATAAGTTTTTCACCATAATCTCTCTCCATGTTAATGCACTCAACAAACTGAGCGAGTATTATATAGTAAAGATCTCAAATCAGGATAACTACGTGTTAAGATGTGAACTTATTGATCCATACTCGTGAATAGATTTATCTAAAAAAGGATAGTTACTTTTTTTGAAAATAAAAAAAACTGCCAGCCAAAACTGTCATCAAAGCAAAACATAGCGTTCTCCAGTTTTTAAATTAGTCTGGATGGCTGGCTTCGTAATTATGCACGTATCACGCTCATAGGTCATACTAATGGAGCTAAAAAAAATATTTGAACTGTTGATACTTATTATGTAAGGAATTTTTTTTTTGTTTTTGAAAACCTACCCCATCCCCATATGATTTAATTTGGAATGTAACTTTTTTCCTAAATTGATCCCTCAGTTTGTGCCCATTAGCATTCGTACTTTTCTCCTAATTCCAACTTTTTATAAGTGATAGCTGTTCAACTATAGGCGAGAGGTTTAACTTACTTATGTATTAATCATTTTCGAATTCTTATTGATCAACACAGCATGCTGCCAAAAGACATTGGTCACGTGTCAGCTTATATTGAGGGAATAACCAGAACTGTTTGTCTCATGCATTGGAAGCAAGCTGTTGAAATACATCTGCCTGCTTTTTATGTATCAGATCCTCCGGGTGTGATTTGTTAATTTCTTTTTTGTTGTTGATGCTTTCTACGCATTCAGAATCTGTTATGAATCATGAAAACGTATCAGATTTCTTGGGGGTAGAGCCCTCGCTGACACCAACGTATTATTTGCCTGGGCTCTTTCTTACCCGAAATCCTATCACCTAACAACCCCACTGGGCTACAGGGGATCATTGCTGAGAACGCACTCCCAGCGCTGTTATTTGTTCTACTTACCAAAACCTATCAAAAGGGCAAGGTCGTTCCCCCCCACAAATATTTTACGGTTCATCTATGTAAAGAGACTGATACTGATATTGGGGCTTTTTGCTTGTCACCACCAAATGCTGACGTCAATTTTTTTAAACTACGGAAGCCAAAAAAAGAAACAAAAACCAAATTTTCATAAATAGTAAGAATATTTGTATAAAATGTATTTCGTTAGCCTTCCTCTCAGCACAAATGGTTTAAAGGTTTGAATTTGGGTTAGAGTTTTGCTTTTGTGGAGACAAATGAAAATTTGGGTCTTTATTAGCTAAAACGAGAAAATTAAAAAAATATGGACGTCATCTTTTGACGACGAAGAATCCTAACAATTATTATGTTGAGCTTATTACTGCATTCAAAGCAAAATTGAGAGGGACGCGTGGGAGGCCCGACTCTGCCAATCATTAAAGATGGAAGGTCATATTATCCTTTAAAATCGAATCGAAAAAAAGTTGTTTTTATCTGGGCTTGAACCTTAACTACTGGCTAAAAGAGGAAATCTGCCTTATTCTCTACTGTCAGGGGATATAATGGGCTGAGAGCTTTCTATTGTCACTGCCTTGGTATACGAAGCAGTTACAGTAGAGTGGTTGAACCAAGTGTTCAGCCATCCACTCTCTTTCGTCAATCATTGTGACATGACATTGTCAAGGTTGGACATAGCGTAAGGAGAAAAGGTTTCATGCTTTTATCAAGAGCATTAGTGCATTGCGGCCTCAGCCAAAATTCAAAATATTTCCTTTTTTACGCTTTATGCGTCTGAATTTTCAAATCATGGATGTTAGCTCTTCGTCGGTGCTAAACGAAAAGACCAAAAGTTATTCTTAGATCCCAAAGGCTATATATATATATATATATATATATATATATATATATATATATATACATATATGTAGAGAGAGAGAGAGAGAGAGAGAGAGAGAGAGAGAGAGAGAGAGAGAGAGAGAATTCCAACGCTAGAAGATTTACCCTACACTGAGATATTATAATTAAATCTACAGACCATGGTATACCGAAGAAAAATGAGCTGACTAATTGGAAGTCCGTAGAATTGGGAACAACATACATGAACTGGATACAGGCGTCCATTTTTCAAAAGGCTAAGATTGGAAAATACCGACTCTAATCATTTGGAGTAAAATTAAAGAGTACATCAGTAAACTACAAATTCACACCTCCAAAACGTTGTTTTCGCTTAAAGTTGCAAACACCTAGAACAACCTAATTGAAAAGACAGTCACATCTAAGAATATCAATATTTTCAAAAATAATCCTAATTTTGATATCGTTTACGCCAAATTTGACTACGAATTCTCATATTTGTTAAATTCCATCCCAACTCAACCGAAGCTAGCTTAATGATGCAATTAACTTCTGTCAAAAAGCCAATTTTGAGTACATTCAAGTACACAATAGATTTAACTAGCATATGTGTAAATCCCATTCATGATGAAAGTGCTTGGGTAACACTGTAATAAAATGGCAAAGATAACAGATGACAATCAGAGATAACCCTGTCATTAAAAACGCCGAAGAGTATCAGGTTACATATGCAAGAGAAGATGATTTTATCTTTTTTATTGAATAAAACATTTTTTCATTACATGAAGCATTATCAAGCAGTAAAAAGAAAATAGTATTGAAAAATTAAAAGTGGTTGACAAGCTTCACTGATAAAAGTGAATCAAGATTATATTTCTATGACTAAACAATTAGTGTAGGCGAAACAATGATGAGTAGAGATAGGCAATCAGGGGACATAAAAGATGCGTTTAAGGGATAGATTAGATCTTCTGCCGAACGTGGTGACTCCATTAGCTAAGTGGATACTAATATCATAGACGAGCTTCCAAAGGTAAAGGGATGCGAGTTCGAATCTCGCCTCGAGCTCATTCATTACCATAGGTTGATAGTCTATGATCAAAATCAACTAAAACTGTTCAGAAGAACACAACCATTTTGATTTTTGAATTGATCATCACCAATACGGCATGATGCAAACATCGAGATCTAACACAATAAGGTGATAAAACAACTACACTGGCACACACTGTCGGATGCAAGACTTATATAATACCCGTACTTGGCACGTCCAGGGCTCAAGAAACTAGATCCATCATCTCCATCCTTATCAGCCTTTTAGTGTCCGTCTTGGATACTAACCTTCCCCAAGAATCCTCAGATCTCTCTATCATGAGTGTCACAGAGACTTTCCAAACTTGTCTTATTTTCTGCAGCATATGATATCTGGGGATTCACGTTGTGTGTTGTAATATTGAACATGAACAGCCCATTGCCATTTGAGTTTTTTGATGTTTTTTTTCCCATATTTCAGTCTCTCAATGAGAGGTTGAGCTTGATTCTCCTATGTGCCTGTTGTGTGATTTTCAGTTTAAGAGTCAATTTTTAGGTTGGATTCCATGTTTGGGCTCCATAGGTCACTATCAGGAGGATGCATTGACTTTAGACCCCCTTTTTTTTAGGACTAGTGAGATTTTATTGTTATTGAAAAATGTGCTTGCTCTTGTCAACCTAGAGTGATTCTTTGCTTGATTTCTTCTTTTGAAGAATTCATGGAGATTCGTTGTCCTAGGTAGATATAGTGGTCTACTTTCTCCAGCTCTGCGTTTTCGTTTTTCGAAAAACAATTACCCGGCGCACTTGGGAGATATTTGCAATCCCATGCGAGTTGAAAGTGCCGCGTCAACACTGAAACAAAATAGCAGAGATAGCAGATGTCAAGCTAAGATAATTCAGTTGTTCAAAATGCAAAACTGTATCAGGTTACGTTCGCAAGAAAAGATAATCTTGGAAATATTAACTTGAATTATTTTTTTTTATTACATGAAACATTATTGATTCTTGACGAGTATTTTTCGGTGAAAAACAATTGGAAATAAAATGAAAAGATAATAGAAAAAATAATTAGGCATTTTTAGTTCAGCAAATATTGAGAAAACTTATCGTTAAAGATAAATTTGAAAAAAACTAGCCTGGCTGCTCCATCGTTGAACTCTACTCCTACTTCTACTCTGACTGAAGACGATGACTACAGCCTTTTCATTGTATTTGTAAGAAAGAAAAATTATAAATATGAACATTTTTTGACAGAAATGCTTTCATTTTTTTTAGATTAGAATAAGCCCTAGCATTTCTGTAAGATGAATTCTGTAGATATCTATGACTTGTCGGTTTGGCTCAGCCGAAATGTTTATATCATATATTGTTTTGTTTCAACGTGATTGGACAGGCAAACAGTGCAGAGTTCACTCCCCCAGATTTGGTGAGGATTACTGCTGTTTTTGTTACCGAGCAAAATAAAGTCAACTGAGGCATCTGAATTCGACTTGAGTTTGTAAAAAATTAAAATAAGTCTGGTTAGTTACTCAATGGAACCTGTCACTTTTCCAAAGTTTTTTGGCAGCTTGCCATGTTAGGGGTGATCAATTCAAAAATTGAAGGAAGGGGCAATCAACGAATAAGTTACTTCGCCTATTTTTTATCGGGCAACGATTACTAAAGAATTCCCCGATATAAAAAAAAAGACAAGCGTGAATTTAGCTTATAGATACATTTCAAATTGAACCCCCATTTGGCATGGAAATTTTCCCCCAAAGCTTTGACGTAATAAGGGGTAAATGTTTAAATTTTCACCCTTTAGATCCATTGGTACCGCCTTTACATTTGACACATACATACGTAGCCAGCCTGTTAGCCTGTCAGACTACACTTAAAAACTGAAGAAACCTATGTTGACAGTTTGTAATATCAGGTTGTCAGAAGAAATCAGTAAAATTGCAACATGTTACAGAAATCAATATTTCGTCAATAAAATTGTCTATTTCCTACATTTCGCCAAATCAGCAGCAGCAGATCGTTGATACTCGATGCTTTCAACCGTAGCTGTGGGCTGTTTAAAGGTGGGGTTCGTTGCAAAAATGTGTTCCTTCAAATAAAATGAACATCACAAACGATTTATTGCACTGTGCTCTCCTCCCTCATGTATTCAAACAGTCACATTTATCCAATCTCTGCTACATACACATCATTCATGCAATTCATTTCAGTATCCAGACAGAAGCGACTGGGAAAGAATCTCAAACTAACATACGTAAAACACACACGCACATATACATGTGGATGACTCAATTGGTTAATTATTATAATCAATAAATATATATATATATATATATATATATATATATATATATATATATATATATATGTTGTCAGTGTAGGCTATATTTCAAAAGCTAATCATGTGAGCCATTGATTTTAAGTTTGTTTCTCGTTAGAGGCTCTAGATAAATAAGCTTAGACCAAGGGTTGATTAGTTACACTAACATCAGCTATTTTCTCTATCTCGTCCATGTTAAACTTGTCACCAAATGAGGATAGCAATAACCGATATTCCCCACCTTTCAGTAGTTTGCTTTACGCCACTTTTTCAATTTTATGAAAAAAAAAGGGGAGAGGCAAAAATAGTGTTCAGCGTTGGTTGTGCTAGAATCAGTTATTGATGCAGTGCGCATCGTCTTCCTCTTAGCCTAACAGGCAACTTCATACCATCACCAGCATTTCGGTGGCCTCTTTCAATCATAGGAATTCATAGAATAATCATTCAGCCATGAAACTATTTTCCCTGGTTTCCTTTGACCAATACTACTTACTACACTGTAAAATGACTATTCTAGTTTTGATTCAATGAATCAATAGAGGAATCTTCCGATGTTTCGAGTTGTTGCAGAACAATAGTCTGAAAAATACTGACCCGTGGAATACACTAGATGTTAAAGAATTTCCCAGACCAACTTCAAAATCTCTTATCTAGCACAATAGTGAACGGCTCCTCTCGCCTGGTGGTTCTGAATAGCTGGACGCAACTGCAATACCATTGACAATGATGGTTCAGAGAGGCGTGGTATGGCTCTGCGTAAGCAATGACAAGCTATGTCAAACATGTTCAGTATTCGTCCTCTGATCATGCCAAGATTGCTCTAATATCTCCACAACATTAATTGCAGAAATATTTTTGCCCAGCCAGGACTCCACTCTAAACGCCATCATGTCAAACTGCTCGCTGTTGGTAGGTGAGTAATCAACCCACCTCCATAATCTCTTTTCAATGATAAAGAAAGAGGGAATCACAAATCATTGGTTGACTCTCTTGTGCAGAAAAGTGTTTTTACTCCGTCAAAAAATCACTGTACTGTCGTTCAGTGCGAATTCACTTATGTTTCGAACTGCATGAATTTTAGCTTTCCCTTTGAATCCCATCAAACACCTAGAACCGTTTCTGGTAGTTTCCATTCCATTGAGATATTTAGAACCGTCTTAGATCTACCCGTCTTTTTTCTTCATTTTATATTCTTTTAACAATAGTCCATTTTCATCACATACAAATTCTTTGTCCAAGACAGTGTTTCTTTTTCGTCGAGCAAGAAAAAAAAAACGTTTAAATACTGGAGTTTTCTCAAGGTTTGTAAGCGACGTTTGTTGTTGACATTTTTGTTATAAAACACTGATCAAACATAGGGAAAACATTCTAAAATATCCTTGATATAGTGCAAATGATGTTGTTGTGATTTTTTTTTCATCTAATAGAATTCAATTTGATACAAGACTATAGGAATACAAACCTAAGATGAATTGAACTCGCGTTGCTAGCGAATTGGTCGCTGAGACAGGCATGTGAACCATCGTGCTGTGACTGCTCAGTTAGTTCCATGGCAAACTGATTCTGATATCATAGTCATGACCCAACAAAATGTTTTTGACGAAAACTCAGTCCTAAATAATTCATACACAACCATTTTGAACGTGTATATTTCTGTAATACACATTTCCTCTACAATCTGAAAATTTTTTGAGGTAGCGTAAAACGAAGAAGCAATTACCATTAATTTTTATTGAATAAATTCTTGGGAGTTATCAAGACCCTTCAAATGGTGAGAATGGTATGTTACGCTGAGTTGGGAGAAGTTTTGTTGGCTGGAAGTACAGGAGACTGGGGTGTAAGAGAGAAAGAGAGAGAGATATGAACGGAGTGCATGCTACCTCCCTAACTACACGCTGCTAAACCGAAGCTGGGAACTGATTTCGCTATTCACCTTATTAGCTAAAGCAAAGAAGCGGTGCAAACTTTCGGAAAGCGAGGGATACATGTAATCCACATTTCAAAAGTAGAATACGAAATTTGAGATGTTACAGAAGGGTAAGAGAGAATTGCACCCCCCTAATGTACCTCTAAATTTTAGTACTGTGTGCAAAAATCGTGAAAAATGTCGTGAAAATGTCATGAAAATTTATCACTGTGGGAAAAGTTTGTGCACACTTTTTCGACTTGAAGAATCGATAATTTGTTTTTAATAAAGGCTCTATCTGCAGGATAATAAATCATTTGAACGTTCATTAATTCACTTTATACACAGGTTGCTAAACGTGTGCACCTACGCTCTTATCTCAGAAGGAACAATCTTTAGTTCTGTTTGTTTTCCTCCTCGTTATCTATTCGAACATTACAATATCTGTAGAAATCGGATGCAATCATGTTTTGCCCTCAAAGTTAAATGGTAACACCCTTAAGAGAAGAGTTTTGTGGCTATTTGCACTCCAAAGCTGAAAATGTCCAACGACAAACATTCTTTTAGTGGTCTTTATTTCCCTTAATATAAAATGTCATTTTGTCCCGAAAAAGTAAATAAATTGGCGTCAGACAAGCTCAAAGGATAAAATAATAGGTTTGCCACAGCCATTTGGCTCTTTTCTGTGTCCCAAATGTCTGAAAAGAAAAAAAAAGACAATATAGTTAGAGAGATTACGATGGTTAGAAAGAGAAAAAACTCAGTCAAAGTATGTATAGTGAACATACACACACACACGCGTATATATATATATATATATATATATATATATATATATATATATATATATATATATATATACACACACTTAGACCACATATATATATATATATATATATATATATATGGATATACATAAATACATGATACATATACATATATATACATATATATATATATATATACACGCACACATATTCATATATATACGTACACACATACATACACATATACACAAATATGCACATACACACATATTTATACATACATGCACATATATGTACAAATATGTTTATACAGAAACATATAATTCTACATTTGCACTTGCAGACTACGAATACGATTAACGCCCTGGATAAGTTGCCGAAAACCACCATTTTGGCAATCATCGTTAAGTGGAATTGATTTTATCATAGCGCAATTAATCAAGGGTTATTTAAGCCATTGTGATGTGAACATTTTGAAAATAGTTGATGTCAAATCAGAAAATTCACCTAATCTTCAATTCCTTCTGCAAAATTAATAGTTTATATATATATATATATATATATATATATATATATATGACATCTCATTGTTACATGGGGATTCAGTCACTTGACCTAGACAGTATTAATAGGATAAAAAATAAAGCAAAAGATGGCAGCTGCAAGAATCGAACCGGAAAGCGATAACATAGCGTCGCTCTAAACTATTGAGCTAAACAATTCGAAGGAAAAGGAAACGTTCACTTTATACCCTATCTCCTCATTTGGTTCAATCATTATCCATGTCTGCACTATTTGTTGCTAATGCAGACAATTATATCAGCAAGAGATGGATATTTTATTTTATGAGCTTTTTATATCATCTGACAGCCGATTTGAAATGATCATTCGTTGTTACAAGGAGAATTTGCCAAGGAGAATGTTGGCTTAGACAGCTTAAATGCAATAAACAATGAGTTTCGATTCCAGCACAGTCCCATTTTTCTTTAATTATCTGTTTTATTTACGCTGTCTGAGCCGAGTGACCTCTCACTCTCTCTCTCTCTCTGTCTATATATATATATATATATATATATATATATATATATAGAGAGAGAGAGAGAGAGAGAGAGAGTGAGAAAAAAGAGAAAGAGAGAGAGGAAGAGAAAGAGGGAGAAATTTACATTCTTGTCGTTACTGATTAATTGTTTGCATATATATATATATATATATATATATATATATATATATATATATATATATGAGAGATGTATATGATATAGACATTAAGAAGTTAAATGAGTCAAGTGAGTACAGAATGGGGAAATTAACTCTTATTTAGTGTTCTGCACTAATCTCCTAACTGCAGAGGTAATGTCTGCTTTTAAACTCAGCATCCAAAATTATAGCAATTACTCAGGATTGAACAACGGTCACTTTTGTCGAGGGAAATACCGAACTCCTTCAGTCAACACTGACATACTCACACATTATATATATATATATATATAATTCCTGTCTGCATCTGTATACAAATTAGAAGCAATGATAGCCTCTTCGTGTATCTACATATGTATACTTAGTACTGCTATGAATACAGTTACAAGTTTATACAATATATTTTTCCGAGTTTTCCATAATTGATGGTGCTTTGTCAATAGAAATGTTGCTAACTCTATGTTCTTTGTTATATCACTTGTATGATTTTGTAAATGTAGTGTTCAACCACGGAATAGGGTGATAAAGAAAACAGAATCACAGGGATCAGCCTTCATAAAACTAGTCATGAACCGTCTGCTATTCTTCAAACTACTCAAGCCACTTGGGACCAGTAGGATATTTGTGCATTGTACCATAAAGATATACACAGAACATCAGACTGTCGAAGTCATATAACGACCGGGCCACTACCGGACAGTAAAGACCCCCAGTGGCATCAAAGTTGTTGCAAACAGAATCTGGAGATATCCTTTGAGAAAGCAGAAAATCATGGCTCGTGATATGAATATTTCGGCCAGATCAGTGTCCCGGATGATCAAAAGTGATGTCGGACTACATGCCTATCACCATTAAACTGGGCATATGCTAACGTCTGCTCTGATGAATATCAGAGAGCAGAGATGGAAACTGTTGTTTAAGCAGTATCCAGACGATTGTCAAAGAAAGAATCTATTTTTACTGACGATATTTTCATGGCTTAGAGTGCTCTAATCGCCAAAATTATGTGTCTATACTGATAATTCCAACGAAGCTTCTGAAGTCACTGACGAAGTGAAGCAAGACCAGCATTGCACTCCAGTCATGCCTTGATGGAGAGTGAGTTATGAAGACGTTGCCAAGTTTTTTTGTGAGCAAGGTATCAAGATAACTAAAGAGAACTGAATGTTCCAATAGGACCCTGTCCCTGCTCACAAGGCAAGAATGGCTCAACATCGACCCAGGTTCAACGTTTCAGACATCATCACTTCTGAAGATTAGCCCTCTGGAAGTCGAGATTTGAATCTGCTTGATTATAAACTGTAGTAGGAACTGGGAAGGGCTTGTAACAAAAGACTTTGTGATGTCTTGAATTTCCTCGGGCGGAAACAACCAAAAATTAATGAGGAATTGAGTGTCTTTTTCATTTGCTTTATTATTCCGTGGGCATGTTTCAATGCATTTTGACAGGCACCAGCCATCTTCTTCAGAGGAGTAATTTCAGCAGTTCACAGAAAATTTTGCTGTTTACGTGTTTGAAGCCGATGAAAAAAAATATAAACCCTCTAAATGCATTGATTTAAAAACAAAAAAGCACATTGATACAATATATTGCAAAACTAAAATACAAGGAATTGGCTAATAATCAACCATTCATTTAAGAAATGGTACAAGCACACTTATACCACCCCTTCGAGAAAAAAGATTAAATGAAAAACAACTCCCTACTTTCACCCAGCCCCACATATACCAAAACCTATCGATTTACACACACACAACCTTTCAATTCTATAATGAAAAATAAACCCAAACTTTCCTAAGAAAAGACCATTTTATCCCAGCTCCTATCTTCCAACTGCCCTACTTATCCAAGACAAGCCACGGATACAGGGAACATACATCCATTGACCCAATCTCTTATATGCCATAATGATTTCAAACCAAATTTTACTCTCACCAACTCAGATACAAATATCTCCCTTCCAGCTTCTACTAGACAACCAACCAACACTATCTCCATTTATTTCCTCGGCCTCAGATATGTAAACAGCAAAATTTTCTGTGAACCACTGGCCAGTACAATTTTTTTCTAAAAAAACAAAAAAAATTGCAGGCATCCATGCCGTAACATGCACATAGAATAGTAAAAAAAATGAGATGCAAAACTTACTATATAAGAAAAAAAAAACATGACGATAGACCAAAACTTTTTAATCAAATATTGAATAATTCTATTTCTTTGAAAGTTTTCAGTGGAAAATTCCTATTCGAATTTCAAGGGAAAAACTGTTTTATTGTGATTTCCATCATTCCATAGTCAAATTTACAAAGTTCCACTATGTCAGACTCACTTGTACCTCTTCGAAAAAAATAGTTATCAAATACGAATAGAAAAAAAAAACAAAAAAAAAAACAGCAATAGAAAAGATGATTCTGATAATGTCAAAAAATGACCCAGAAATTGTTTTTTTATTAGATTCGATAGATACTATTCCAACTGTTTCAAATGACCCTGATTGGCCTCACAGAAACAACAACGACAAAAACGTTGCAGTGAAGTACTATCGGAAAAATGGAGTATTTATTTTTATAAAGGCCCATACGTTGGAGTTGACAATATTTTGTTACGGGCAGCGGTTACTACCTAATCTAAAAGATGCAGGTATGAAAAAGTATGATAACAAATATCACCTATGTGCAAAACTTTCTCCCTTCTGTAGGTGAGTAAATATCGACGAGTGTAAGAGCGATATCGATCGTAACCGTGAGATTATTAAAGGCAAAAATAGTTTCAGGTTAAATGCTAAATTTATGGCCAGTTATACGAGTGAAATTGAGTCCAAAACGTATATAAAAATATCATTGAAAAATTATGTACATGGCACTTTCTGACATTACTCAACGGAAAACAACTAAATCTTGATGAGACACATCTAAAAGAACATATAGTACAGGAATAGAATTACCTCCCTTGATTTCGTTGCTTTTAGGATACGTATTTCATTTACAAAAGAGTAAGCCCGGAACCGGGTGTTCTTTGTTCATGCATTATTATAGGGTGTATCTCGATCTTCGTGCCAAAATTGGAAGAGATTCGTTGAGGAATGGCGACGTTACAACCCCAAACAACTAAATCTAGATGAGAAACATCTAAACGCAGGAATAGATAGAAGTTACATCAGATATTTCCCTAGGGGAGAGCTGGGCCCTGATTTTCTTTGTTCATGCATTATTCTAGGGTGCATCTGGACCTTGGTGCCAAAATTGGTAAAGAATCGTTGAGAAATGGCGACGTTGTTTCAAGACAAACAAACAAACAAACAAACTTTACCGGTTATTATCTAGATGTAGTTACATGCGTGCATGCATGCATGCATTATGTGCATATGTATATGTGTGCGTGTGTGAGTGCTTGTGTGTATGTGTGAGAGAGTGGATGTGCCCGTGTGTGTAAAATGATGCAGAAAAAAGTATGAAAAAAATTGAGACCTATCAAAAAGAGAAAACGAACGAAAATCGAGAAAGAAGATGAAAACACGGAAAAGAAAAGATGAGAAGAATCGACACAAAAAATCTTAGCGGAAAAAGGATCCCTCTCCTAATGATGCTAACCAGATGAAGAAAGAGGTCTTGTTAGTCACTCAATAGAAAGCGTCAAGTGACTGATGTCTTATGGCAGTATGCCCTGTTGCAGATAATCAATGAAAATTTTTTTAAAAAGGGGTGATCAACGAGTGAATGATAGTAAACTGAGAAAAGAAATAGATAAAAATTGATATGATTTTGTTATGATAACAACGATTATTTGTGAGAATCACAGCATTGCTATACTAAGTCTCGCAGAGAAATCAATATCTGTGGCCTCGATAGCATCGAAGCATAAAATTAACGCATCAGAACTGAGGTTCGTTTTTACTTGCATCTTTTTTGCACTTGTCATGATAAAGGATAGGTTTTGATAAAATCTGCGTTGGTGATAAATTTCATGCTATATCGAAAGACCTTTCCACGGAATACAGATCTTAGCCAAAAGTATAAAAAGACCGAAGAATACCACAGAAAATTGTACGCTCTGGTCATCACCGGATTGATCAGATCAGGTCAACATGATCTTCAGATTTGGAGCAGAACCATTTACTCAACGTATATTTATCATGATGCATGCTCATCGTAACCCATTCGGATCTTTCTTATCAAATTAGATCATTCGTATGAAACTGTCAACCAAAACTGTCAACACAGGTTTTATTCAGTTTCAAAGAAAGTCTTTTATCACCATATTTTTATCTATGTGTCACACCTAAAGGCTGCATCAATGGAGCTTGGGGTCTGAAAATTTAAACATTCACTCATTATTTCTTGAAAAGACGTATATACTTTTTGCTTTTTGAAATTTCCCCACCAATAGGGTTTAGGTGGAGGGGGTAGAATTTACAAAATGTTAAAGCTGAATTGGTCCCTTATTTTGTGTCTGGTGGTGTTCAAAACTTATTTTTTGAAAAATTAAGACTTTGAGTGATCATCACCGAGCAGAAAGCGAGAGAAGTAATTTGTCATTATACATTTATATACCATTAAAAAATCATAGATATACAGGTTTTCCACGCTATCCGATAGTAGTGCCTCCTCAAATAAGCATTTTGTAAGCCGAAATGAGAATATACAATTATCATTTAAAACGGAAAACTTTTGAGCGTCCCCAAACCACAAAAACGGTTGAGATGCTATGCCAGGCTGGATCATCTGAAAATGTAGTGGTGGGGGTAACTGGAGACTTGGGTGTAGTACGGAGAGAAAGGGTGCCTCTATAAGACACGCTTCAAAACAAAAGCTTAACACAATTTTCGCTTTTTGCCTTTTTTCGGGAAGCCAAAACAGTGGAGCAAAGTGAACTCTCAAAAAGCTGGGACTTCCTGTATTTGAATTCTATTAGATAATTTTTATTCAGAAGAGAGAGTATTGAAGTTTCAGTGAAGGGTCTATTGCTGAAAATAGTGGGTACGAGATACTATATCAGTTAGAGTACTGATATACTATATTTGTTACCTTTAAGAGAAGATGTGCATGGTTATGAAGAGAAGACCAACAAAATCCCACTCTTCATTATAAAAGGAAGATACTTATCTCCAAATGAGGCACAAGGAGCCAATAAGTAAACTCTAAGTATTGTTTAAACAAACCAATCAGATGACGATATCTGGTCAGTCAATTTGATCTGAGCAAGAAATGCGAAACATGTTCCTTTGTGATACTTCTACTGCGGCTTTTAAAACTTTATGACGGTCAAACAACGATGATTAATATATTTTACTGAACATTTCCAAAAATCCCGGGGGACAGGTTTCTGTGACTGCTGGGATATATAAGTTTCACAGATCTCCTTTGGCCGTCTACTAATTCGGCCATTGAGCCACTTAATAGGTTTATCTTGAAAGGGTCTGAATACCCCGATGGAATATTTTCTTCCTTCACGAAATCTATTTTCACCGGGGTGGTAATTCAATTTTCATGGGCAACACAGCAATATTTTCGGATAGGTTCGTTAAGGACCTTCGATACTTCATCATATATCCCTGGGTAGCTACAAAGCGCATGTAAGCAACCAGCAAGGATGTGCTTTAGGCTAAAAGTTCTCCCATATGTATCACAACGGTCAGAGTGTTCTGACTTCTTAAGGGTTATACATACTATATATATATATATATATATATATATATATATATATATATATATATATATATATATATATATATATGTCCTATATAAACTAGTTCATGTAAAAGTGTGTCTGGTCTACTATCATCAGAATCTGAAATTCACTTTGGATTGCGATATATTTCGCTCTGTTCGAAAGTCTGGACCATATTCATTGCGAATGAATGACCAAGACTTCACCTTCTCATTAGAACCACTAATGGATCAATGGCATGTAAGATACGGTTTAGTAATACTGAAAGTGTTATGCAGTAATTGGGAGCTCGATTATGAGCCAGACGTTTAATTTTCAGCTTGTTCCGAAACAGTAAAAAAAGAGATAGGGGAACAGAATTGAGGCAATCTTGACAGTGAAGAGGGTGCCCCAAGCACCAATGTGAGATATACAAATACATCAGCCAAAAAGCATATCCTCATCTTAATATCGCCTTGAGGCATTGTAAGCATCATAAGGATGAGTAATGGATCTGTAGGTTGTAAGGTAATAGAAATCTTGATCGCGATTCTCTTGGTTCGCTGGTCGTGAAACTGATCATGAAACTAAACGGAGATTAGTAGTATTGATGACAAAAATACAACCTTCCTACTACTTCAAACTACGCACTATTCATGATGAAAGAATTTTGTATTTTTTCCTAATGAAAACGATCTCAATCTAAATATATCTGTGAATCGATTTCCACTGGGATTAACGAATTGCTCATACGGAAGAGCAAACACGAAACAACAAAAAAACAGATCAGGACATAAGTATAGCAATGGCCAGCATCCCCATCTGATCCCCGAGTATAGATTGTCTGATCACAATCCATTCTCTTTTAAAATAATGGACATTGTTATTTTCTTGATTTGCTGTCTGTATCGCTTGACTCTCTCATTGAGGGCTAAAAATTTTACTGATAAAAGTACCCCCTTCCAATCTTTTATATCTATGGACTTCTCAAAACAAATAAATTTACTATTATTTTTTCCTCAGGAATTAGTAGAAATTCAAAGATATCCATGATTTTTTCTCACTTGTATGTAGCATTCGTAAGAAACGTTATATATACGGGAGACATTGAGTTAGATTCAGATAAAAGTATTATTACGTATTTACATATTAAACGTTGCTTCTTGAATACAAAGATGAATGATGGTATGAACAGTATATGTTTACTCATAATATGACTCATCTGAAACAATAACCTTTCTCCAAAGAAAGAACCTCTGGTGATTGTATCCAATCTTTTTCTTAAAATCCTTTTCAAGTATACTGTTCACAAATTCAGTAAAAGCACGAATTAAAGCTCACATATTATATGTTTTCATTACAGATATAAACTTCAAAATGCTTGAAATGATGATGATCTGTAAGAGAAATGTCAGGTGAACATGGAGGATGCTGCAAGACTTCATATCCCAAATCTCTAAGCTTAGACAACATCATCTGAGAGGTGTGGGTTGAGTTACAGTCACTTTCATTCAGTTCACGTTCGCACATTTTACCAACTTTTAAACCTTGTTATTGGTAGGACCAAGACCTAAATCTACTGAACCAATGCAGATCAGTTCGCATCGTAGTAGTGTTCACTTGAAATGCAATGTTGTTGGAATCAGCAGTTTGGACAGCAGTATGTCCTAATTTGAATTAATTCTAGAAATTTTCTGGGTAAACATTGATGTTAAGGACTAAAAGACCACCATTAACAATGAAAAATATCTCAATAAGAATTTAAACTGCAAGAAGACAATTGCATGAGTAAATCTTTCGCTTTAAACATTTTTCTACTCCGCCTTTTTAGCTCCAATTAAAAAAAAACTTGAACTTCAAGTTAAAAAAAAAGTAATTTCAAAGTAAAAACCTCAATGCTCCTCAAAGTGGGCGATGACGTCAAAAGCGTACTGGGGCGTCGTGAAGGCTGCTGTGAAACGCCGGATGGTCGAAACATTTAACACTATGATGGCTTCACCGCCAGCCAAAGTCACTCAAACAGAGTACAGATTGCGCTATCTCTGAGAAAAAATCGATAAAGCAATGGTTGCAATTGTCCCACAGCCGTGTATGAAACCATACAAACATGTACAAAATCATTTCGTTCCATCTTGGCACAACAAGATCTCCAAATAGAGGACAATGTGTGAACTGATTTTAGCTTTTAATTATCTGTTTTCCTTGTTAAATTGTTCTTTAGTTTATGTCCATGAACCAATAAAATATTTCTTCACTCGAGCTCATATTCCATCGTGTAAAACGAGATGGATTATTTTAAATTGAAGTTCCATTTTCCAAAATTGAAGTTACACCTATTCAATTTGAAGTAAAAAAAGTATGGTTATTCCTGTGTAAGGAATTCACAGATTTATCCCAATTTTAACGAGAAGACTATTTTAAGAAAAAACTGCT
>OY735208.1:16506319-16608819 GCA_963457665.1 Thysanoteuthis rhombus
ATAATGAAGATAGGAAAAATGAAGCAATTGTAGATATGGATATGAACGGGTCGGAATAGATAGATAGATAGGTAGACAGATAGATGAAAAATGAATAGACTGGAGAAATGATCGATTGACCGATTTTTCATATCATTAGCAGTTTTGTTTTATATCCAAAATATTCATGCTCTCACGTACTTAAACTTCTATTTATAAGCATCTATATTGACAAATACAAAATACGCCAAAATATCATACAAACATATGGCTCCAATTAACCTAGAAAATACACATTATAGCTCAATAAATACACTAGCACCAACATACACACATACATACACACACATACTTATGTATACATATACATATAAAAAAATTCATGTGCATAAGTTTCCACCAATTTTGCCGTGTATTGAGTCTCTTTTTGGGGGGATGAACGCAAAGATATTTTGCTCACACCTGAGATACACACACACACACATACATACACACATTTACATGCCTGACATGCCATGCGTACATACACTCACACACACACCTGGGATAAGCATACATACATTTGAGATACACATATGCACATGCACATGCATGCACACACACACACACAGATATACATAAGGGTTCAAAGAGAAAGAAATGTGCAATACGCAGTTTAACTCTTACTTTCTCATACGATATGCATACACACACACACACACACACACACACACACACACACACATATATATATATATATATATAAGGACATAAACGAGACAGGATAAAAAAGAACCAAGAGAAAAAAAAGCATAAACATCCATCCAGAACAAATATAAACTCGATACCGAATATGTATTTTTACACAAATCAATCGTTCATTTTTCATCTGCTTCTTTCTACTTTTTCTTCTTCCGATTGTCTTTATTCCAATCAAGCAGGTTTTTTTTTTCGTTCAGTATTTTCCGAGATGGCAGGCATCATATATAGATATATAAGAGTCAGAAATAAAAAGTCTGAGAGCTGATAAATACACGAGGATATATCCACAGCAAATTTGAACTCGTATCGTAAACGTATTCTAAGTATATTAACTTTTTCTTTTACGTCTGTTTCCCAAACTTTCTATGGACTTCATTCAAAGCAAGCAGCTTTTTTTGTCTTTGATTTCTCTCCTTTCCTGTTTTTGCCTTTTGTTTTTGTTTTGTTTCAGGCTTTTTAGGATGGCAGGCTACGAATAGATATGCCTTAATGAGGTGTATTCATATTTTTAGGTTTCAAGTGCAGTTGTGTTTTGTTTGAAAATGAGCGGCTGCGACAAGAACCATTTGCCTTTCTTTTTTTTTAATGGATCAAGAAAAGGCGAGAGTAGACTTCAGTCTAAAATGGCCACCAGATTCTTGCGTATTTTTAGCTTTTGTCGATTTTGTTTTCTTCTCTCGTTTTCGGTTGAGACACATCAACAAACGACTGTACTAAATGATATCAAATAAACAAAATTTAATTCTCCAAAATATTTTTTACAAATATTCCTTATCATTATCTCCATTAGCGATGTAGTCGACTCAGTTCATATGGTCCAGTTATAATTAGTTGCAATACGTGTTGGTAACCTGTAGCAGTATCATTTCCTTCTTCTGTTCACCATTATTACTCTTATCATTATCGAAGAACTGTAACCACTAAAGGTGGTGGACGTTTGATCACCCCCTTTCTAGATATATACTCATGTCTGCATGTTTTTGTGTTCTAGCGCTCCTGACCAGACCATTTTGTAAACGGACTTGATTACTTTATTATTATTATTATTATTATTATTATTATTATTATTATTATTATTATTATTATTATTATTATTATTATTATTATTATTATTATTATTATTATTATTATTATCCATGGAAAATAATTGATAACGCCTTAATCGTTGATATTTTTGAAGGAAGAAGAAAAAGAAAATCGTTTTAAATTTTTAAGATATGATATAATATAATAATTTCTATACACATACGTATATCTTCGACAGTCAAAATTCAAATGTAAAAAAAAAACTTCCTAAACGTATATGGTGTGTTCTGTAATGAAAACCGAAATAGAATTTGAACATCAAAGTTCCAATAGCGCGATGCCTTTGAAAAAAAGATTTTTTTTTTTAAATTGGAAAAGCGAAATGTGTGTTGTGTCCAGGAAAACAAAATATAAATTGGAAGTCACACATTGATGTCGCAATAAATGTGGCGTATTTCCAAATTTTTGG
Organism: Thysanoteuthis rhombus; assembly: GCA_963457665.1. Taxonomy (NCBI): domain Eukaryota; kingdom Metazoa; phylum Mollusca; class Cephalopoda; order Oegopsida; family Thysanoteuthidae; genus Thysanoteuthis; species Thysanoteuthis major. Next base: position 16,508,535 of record OY735208.1, read on the forward strand.
TAAACAATTACCAAAGAGTTCAATGTGAATATGACCCAGTTCACTAAAATCATTATTTAAGACGATTGGTCTATGAGTTTTTAGCTTGAATATCTCTCTCATGGTATGCTAGAGCGTCAAATCCCCCCTTCTGTCTCTCTCTCTAGAACATGTATCAAGAGCTCATTATCGAAACATATCAATAAAAACAAGACCTGCAGTTAAGGAAATGTCTGAGAAAACACAGTTCAATACAGAATGTAAAATTTATACTGAATTAGTTCCTTAGTTTGTGCCCGACAGCAATCCTCCTTCATTTTTTTGTTGTTGTTGAAAGTTCAGAATTTTTTGGTAATCCCAAACTAACAATAGGTGAGAGAGGTAAAATTCATTATTGCCCTCATCCTTATCTTTTAATTGATAACCCCCAGCACGGTGTGCTGCCAAATGACATTGGTCCTGTGATGGTTTCTATTGACCAACCAGACATATTCTGACTATTATTTGTTATTTTAACATGGAGCTTTCTGATCGCTGTCGATGGGGAATGAATGTTAGCAAGTCTTGCCAAATACGCTATCCTTTCTTGGACTTCTTGCTAACTCCAATAGTGACATGGTTTGAATCATCTTGATTTCTCTAAATTTTTTCTGATCGACTTTGAAAGTATATCTGCGATCGTTACCACTACTACAATCGTATTATTCTTTTTATCACTAAATCTGTATATATCGATTCTGTTACTTTCCTTGAAACTTTCGATATCATTCTTTGAACAGACTGGGATAGATGGATACATAGGTCGATATATAGATCGCAAAGGACAGGTTGGGATAGATTGTTAGATATGAACAGACTGGGATAACTGGATATATACAGAGACTGGAATAAATACATGAAATATATTCGGTTGAGCAGATATTAAATCGATCACAACTAGAGGTCAAACGACTAGGAGGAAAAATATCCAGGACTTTCATATATCTTAAAACATTTTTATTTATCATTGGAGGTGGCAAAAAAGTCTATCCTTTTTTTAATATCTGCATGTGTCTATGTGCTTATGTGCTTGGATGTCTGTGTGTTCCAGTGTTCCTGGCCGTACTGTTTTATCTAGAGACTTGGAGATTGACAACAGTGCTCCACTAGACCACTCCTCTGAATGTTTTTTTTAATATCTCGAATTTTTTTTCCTTTTTGTGGTCTTATTTTGACGGGTTTATTATCAATATCTACATTCTCAAGTTTACTTTTCTTTCATTTATAAACTTGCTGAATCTTTTCTAAAAGATATACATACAATAAAAACCTGATTCAAAGTTAGTATGATATGTGTACACACACACACACACATACACACACATATACATACATATATATATATATATATATATATATATATATATATATATATATATATATATGTGTGTGTGTATACATTCGGATGACGCAAATAATAAATCAATTCACCGACAAATCGAGTAAAATAAAACACACACACACACACACACACACACACACACACACACACATATATATATATATATATATATATATATATATATATATATATATGTGTGTGTGTGTGTGTGTGTTTGTATCTGGGAGGGTGTGGGTGTGTTTGCAACGGTGTGTGGGGCTGAGCTTTGACGTACCGATACAGATTATGCAAACATATACTTATCAATCGTTAGATAAGTAAGTAGATACATAATTATAAATGCACATATCAATGAAATAGGGAAGATAAATTGAAAATCGGTTTGTCGTTATATACCGTCTAAATTTCGTAAGAGTGGAAATTCTTTGCAAACTATTTTCTTCATTTTTATTTCAGTTTTTCAATTATTTTCAATTATTTTCACTTTTTGTTCTTTGCCAATATTTAAGTTCTTGTCACTTTGCAGGTAGAACTCATGAAAGCAAGCCTCACCAATTACTAATTGTGGGATTTGAAAAAAATACCCCCCCGAAAAAAACTGGGTGTTTCAAATATATATCATTCTATTAAAATGACATTAGTAATGTTAATATTGTAAATATTTTGTGTTTCTCCCTTTTGCTAAAAATATTGCTTGAATCTAGATATTCACGTGTTGTTGTATTTTCCCAGGTAGGCTGAATCGCTTGATTTTCCCTGAAACGTTTTCTTTTATATTTAAATCGGGGGAGTTGGATGTCTAGTCTAAAATGCCGATTCGCTTACTGGAAAAACAATTTGAAGCAGAACTTGCAACTTGGCAAGGGGCCTATCATGCTGGAATATCCGATTTCTTGAATTCGTTAGCGAGTGCTTGAACGGCAAAAGTGTACTCTTCAGAACGCCGAGGTACCTCGTTGAATTCACCCGACCGTCAATAACGAGTAGGACACTCGTGAATCTCGGTAATGTGTATCCCCAAATTCGATAGAGGGAATTTCACTGTGCGTTTCTTTGCTAAGTTTCCTCCGCTTGAAGCATATCGAATGTTGCACTTATCGCTAAGAATTACCTTTCACCAATCATTTCCAATCCACTACTTGAATTCGTTACAAAAGTTTAATCTGGCTTTCACATGATTTTTTCAGGACGGATAGATTATTCAATTTTACAAGTTCTTACCAGTTCAGATTCTTTTAATCTTCATCAAATAGTCAATGTGTTGCAATTTACATCCCACTTTCGTTTTAAACTTCTAAATCTTCTCTGTAAATATTAAGCTGGTAGCGGTCTTGTCGATGAGAGTTCAATCAAAGACGCCCAATATACCCTTTTGGTTCAAATGTTGCATCATACTTTATTCTTTTTCGAATTTTGAGAGAAAATATGTCAATGGCGACCAAGCCCTATGCATTTGTGTCAGTCCATACATATTACGAAAGATTATGTATATATCACCAGATAAAGGGTCATAACTTTCCAAGAGCTGATGGTCGAGTTGAAAGATTCACCCTTTAATTTATGAAACAGCACAATTAATTGAATATTTAAAACAAATATTTTGGAACAGTCTAGAAATTAAATCAGAGTAAGAGAAATTACTAAAATTTCTATTGTTCCAAATTACCATGAACTTATGGTAATTAAAAAAAAAAAGTTTGCCCACCATACAACGTGTTTAGGTATTGCTACTGAATTTTCGACCATTACGTAGTGATTTATTTTTGAAATTGAAGTTAATTATGAATTTGTTCTCCCCTATGATTGATATGATATAATTTTGATGAATTGCATATTTATATATATGTGTGTGTGTGTGTGTGTTTGTGTGTACGTGTGTGTGCGTTCGTGAGTGTGTATACGTGCATGCAGACGTGACATACAATTATCTGCGTGATATGCATTATATATATATATATATATATATATATATATATATATATATATATATATATATATATATATATACATGCACATATGTATGTATGTGTGTGTGTATATGTGTATGCATTTATACATAAACAGACTCGAAAATGGATAGACAGTGTGTGTATATATATATATATATATATATATATATATATATATATATATATATATATATATACATATACCAGTGTGTATGTATGTTTATGCATAAACAGACTGAAAAACCCGTAGATAGATACTTTGAAATGGCCGAGAAAAAACATTGACCCAGTGATTTAAGACCTTTTCTTCAACCGTGCACACTAATCCAGGCATTTTGTCGCCATCCCATACCTTCCCCCATGTTTTCCCGTCCTCCATCGTGCAGCTATGTCAACAATAAAACGAGCGCCATCTGCTGGTCTTGTAAACATCATCAGAAATGGAAATGTGAGGGCTTCGTTAGCAAGTATTTACAACTGACGTTTGCTCACTCCTCTATATCCAATGTTTTTCTCTTTCTTTTCCTTTTTTTCTTCTTTCTTTCTTCCCTTCTTTTTTCTTTTTCGACCCTCCTTCCTTTCTTTTTCTATCTTTCTCTCCCCGTTTCTTTCTCTTTCTCTTACTTTTTTTCTCTTTTTTCTCCCTTATTCTATTTCCCGTTGTAGTTATCCACTCGTAAGTTTAACGATCAGCCATGTATTTTTGTGGTCTTTTGGTCGCTCCCATTACCCTCTCTTTATCTCACTCTTTCAAGACCGTTGTTATTCTTTACCTCTCAGTGTCACACTCACTCATGGTCTTTTCTTTTATTTCTGTACTTATCTCCATTGCAATCCCCACTATATCCAAATACTTTCTCTCTGTTTTCTTTTTTCTATCTATCTTCCTCTCTGTTTTTTCTCTCTCTCCCCCTTCTCACATTCATTGTTGTTCCTTATTTCCAAATCTCACGATTGCCCATGCATTTTTATGGTTTCTTAGTTACTTCCAATGTCTTCTTGACTTGATTTATTTTCTTCCACTGCCTCTCAAGTTTTGGGGGAAAATTTACTCTACAAGGATTAAAAAAAAATGTTTCAACCTTAGCCTCTAAGGCACAACTCTGGCTTTTTTAAAAATCTTGTTACACGTAATTTGAAAGCTTAGCCAAGTCTTACACAAGGCCAATGTTGAATGGCGTTCAGCCCTTTGAAACATAATTGATATTGACAGATCTAAGTAAGACAAAGTGTTATTCCTTCAGACCAAATTTGAATCGGTTAATGACGTTGATAAGAAAAGAAGAATAGAAAGAGTGGGTGAAAAAGAAGAATCTTCCGTTCTTTCTCTAATCACACTATGACATATTCTTTTTTGAAGATCAATTTTCGGAATGAAAATAGATGTATAACGAAGAGAGAGAGAGAAAGAGAAAGAGAGAGAGAGAGAGAGAGAGAGAGAGAGAGGAGGAAACTAAGACTATACAGTGTTTACGATGAATTTTGTTGTATTAAGATATGTTTTGTTTTATTTTCGATGTGATGAGAACTTATTTTCATTCCTGACATTTTGACTGGGATCAACTTGAAACATCGATTGGGAATATATAGTTTTATTGCAGAACCATGAGTTGCCAAATGTTGCCAAATGCAGTCAAAAATTGTATACACAAAGTCGTAAGTTATTTTTCTTGTTAAATGAATGTATGAAATAATACGGGCTCAAGTATTAGATTCTACAGGGTGATCATCAATCAGTGTTGCTAGTTTATCACTTTTTGCTCTGAATTTGGCTTATTTTGGCAGCAAGAAAATTCATCATTGAGCGCTATTCTTAGCTTATTTCTAGCACTATTTTCAACAACGCCTGTCAATTTTCAGCTCTTTCCTAGCCTTTTTCTAGCCACTATCAGCTATCAGAAATTACAATAAAATGGCTAGCGGTGTTTTAGCACGTTTTGGTGTTTTTTTACGCCTTTTTGGGGTTGATTTAGCGTAATTATGTTTTTCCTAAGTTTGCAACACGGCCATCAATGTCTCTACACATCCCCAAACGATGTTCTGTTTCGTGGAAGGCACTATTAAGCACTTCAGGCGTGATTTTCCGAACTTCTTGAATGATGCAATTACGAAAGTCAATTGTGGATCTGAAAAGTGAAATACAAAATTAGAAATGTATATTCATGTCACGTATTTTTAAAATTCTTTTTTATTTCTCAGAATAGATGATTACTTTTGGGACACCCTGTAAATTACTCAACGATGATGGAGTCTGAGACAGGAATCTTTTTTTTTGTGGCCTCTAAAAATAAATTATGGCTTTTCGTGGATTGTTGACATCCTATGAATCATATTCTCAAAGTAACGATCTGGAAATGATATGATCACTTTTGATTTTTGAAAGAAGGAGAGAGAGAGTGAGAGAGAGAGAGAGAGAGAGAGAGGGAGAGAGAGAAAGAGAGTTAATTAGAAACTGTCATCCAAAACTGTCACCAAGATATGTTTTCAATTTGGTCTATCTATGTTGTCCATACAGGCTGCACCAATGGAGTTAGAGGGATTAAAGGTTAAACGTTTACTCCTTCATAAGCTTAGAAATATGTTTTTTTTTCTTTTTGAAAATTCTCCCAAACTCTGTTTGAAAGGGGGGTCAATTTACGATGTGAGTTAATGGTATATTAGATCTTTAACGCTGGCTCTTCGAAATTCGGACAAAATGCGTTGGTTTCATGATTTCTATTGAGGGACTAACTAGACCTGTTTAGTTAGGTTTGATCATTTAACAAGTAAGTGACGTCATTGATATGTATCAAATTCCTCCGAATACCACACAAAGCAACAATAGTGGGGTACCCAAAGGATTCATCAAATTGGAATTGTCCACCAGAAATGTTTGCTAGCCATTTGAGTACGTGTCAAATTCTTGCTCTTGCAAAATCATACCGTCCTTGTTGGTGTTACAATACGATTTTTTATAACAAACATGAACGTTACAGAATTTATAAGTTTAACATAATGTATCCCTGGAAGTTTACGAGAGAAGCTAGACTACAAGCTCGATGAAGCTGTCAAGAAAAATTTCAAGATGAACTGGACTGTGTTTTTTTCTCATTCAAGTGCCTCCATTTTGTGCACTGGGAGGAACAAATGCACTAACTAGAGAGAGACGTCGTGAACGTGGGAAGACATGCTTGGTGCCTGGGTACTGCCTGGGTACCGGGCAACAAGATCTGAGGTAAACAGTAGATCGACGTGTAGACTCTATCCGTCTTTATTGATGACTCCATTGCACTAGTTAGCCTCAATCTCAAACTCCACTTCAACATGGCTTCTTCACTATTCTCCGCCCGGCTCATCCTCGCTCTCTAGTTTTCAATCTTTCTTTCTTTTTATATTTTTCTTTTCACTTGTTTTGTTTTTTTCCTTTCTGCAAAAGTTTTTTTTTCAAATTTTGTTCATTGTCCTAGTTTTTGCATCTTTCTTCCTGCAAGAAACGGCTTGTCAATCAATTATTGTTATCTTTGCAATAAAGCAGACAATTCTGTTGTTTTGACAGGCCGTGTCCTGTCGATTGCTAACTCGTACGCAACAATATCTGTCTTCCATTTTCTTCAATTCAATACAGAAATTGGCGACGGAGAATTTTTTAATGACAGCATTTTGCCAGAATATCGGACTCCAGAGTAAAATAATAGAAATTACCAGGGTTATTATCTCTGTTATACGAGAATAATTGTAACAAATGCGGTTAGCAGTGCAGAAAATAGAATCAGCGAGCCGAGTTAAAAGTCTGACCGAGGTTGTTTGCGTTTACTTCGCATTAATGCCCTTGGGGAGGACATGGATCCATCTCTTACTCTCAACTTTAGGTTGAACAGCAGGCAGACCGAGCTGCGTCTGAGAATGGGGAATAGGGAAAGCTGTATAGCAGGCGAATGCTTATTCTTTAATCAAAATCCGAACTGCGTTTGAAATTTAAAGCCAGCTTTGCAGGTAGAACTACTAATCCCCTAAATAAGCAGAGGTTTAGGGTTGCATAACCCAACATGCAGTGTGTAAGTGAAAGACAGACATGTCGGTTGTAGCTTGACTTTCCTCCTCCGATAGTTGCAGGAATTAAAGTTTTCTTACGTGGCACTCGCGTTCAGATACGTGGAATGGTGAAAAATGAGCCCGGCAAAGATGATACTTTTAGTAACAATTTGCTCCTTTAAACGGGACAAATAAGCAGAAGCGTAGCTAGTGATTGAGGGACCCTTGGTGGCTTCCTTCCATTCAACGTTTCGCGAGATCTGATAAAAAGAAATAAATATACGTGAAAAACTGCCCCAAAGACTAAATTATAATTTATGCAATTCATGTATGTACATTGTAAAATGTCAGTTTATCCATGAATAACAAACCATTCTGGTAATACAGCGCTTTGTGGTATAAGAGTATGTAGACCTGGTTAAAGAGCAGAGAATAAATTGGCAGTTACTGGCAGAGGCGTAGCTAGAGATTAAGGGGCCCTAGAGGCTTGGCTCCTTGTGGGGTCCCTCCAACATTCAGTGAGATATAATGAAAAAAGAAAATTTGAAATAGATAGACATGCACTATCGCTTAATTGATGAAAAGCAAGCACAAAGGTTGAATTGTCATTAATGCTATTCATGTATATATAAATATATCCCTATTGTATAATGTCAAGAAAAATGCAATATGTGAACCACTATTTATGTATCCCTCTTGGGGCATTTTCTGATTGTACTCTCTCTCTCCCTCCTCAGCTACGCCTCTGTGCATGTGTAGTGATGAATTGGTCTATCCGTCTGTCTCTTAGGTAAAAAATGTCTCCCGAGAAAAAATATTTTAAATGTAAACTTTCGCTTTTTCATTGTTTAAAACAATACTTAATTGTGTTTTGGAAGCGAGTGTAGTGTGCTGAGTTAGAGGGTTGAAACAAAACTAATTTTGTCATTCAACCATTCGTCGTGGTGTAAACGTGGCTGCAACAAATGCTACAGACGACGCTTCAGATGATACGGAATTTACTTTTTTCGAAAGAGAAAATAGACCAAAACAGAATTCGATATTGAATATAAAACTTACTGGTAAAATGATTTATGCTCTGTTTGACGAATATACCCTGATAGGTACTTGGACTTCAAGAAGTTGTTTAGTTTGCAACAGTACTTTTTAAAACATTTAGTGTTAAGTTGTCGAAGAAGAAAAAGAAGAAGAAGAAGAAGAAGAAGAAGAAGAAGAAGAAGAAGAAGAAGAAGAAGAAGAAGAAGAAGAAGAAGAAGAAGAAGAAGAAGAAGAAGAAGAAGAAGAAGAAGAAGAAGAAGAAGAAGAAGAAGAAGAAGAAGAAGAAGAAGAAGAAGAAGAAGAAGAAGAAGAAGAAGAAGAATTAAAGTCACTAGAATTGATGAATCTGGAATCAGTTGGTTTTGATTTCAAATCACGGTAGGGAAATAGGAAATAACATCGGGATCCGAATAAAGGTCTGTCTTAATCTCCCTAGTCTGCATAGTTAGAGTGTGGGACCAGATTCCAAGCCTGTATTAACCAACAGGGAGCATATACAGAGAGCATGAAAGTTGCTTAAATGCTGATTTAAAACAACTCAGTTGAGATATTCAATTCACAATTACTGTTCTCAAAAATGGCATGATGTACATTTACATGAAATTTTCAATTCAATGCTTCACGATTTGTCATTCTCTCGGAATAAACACTTTTTTAAATCATTGTTTGAAATAAGACCTTAAAATTGGTTTGGTCTCTGATTTCAATCAGAATTTTTATCATTGTTATTGTTATCATGAACATAAAGATAATTAATCAGGTACTAAACTTATTTATGTTCAATCTGTTGAATGCGGCAGACGGGATAAGCCGTCTTAGCGCGTCGTAAGTCCTGGGTCACGGATTGAAATAATACTTGCAATAGTGTGTTCTGGGCCACTGAGAGAAATGTGATAAGGCACTGCAATGCTGTCCCCTGCCAAAAAGTGACAAAACATCCTCGTCTTTTAGCCATCCTCTTTTCATCTCCTATTACCCCTTAAGATGGACATTTATTCACCCAGTAGGTAACAATAGGGATAAACTGTTTCATTCCTAGACTAGAAAGTTTCAATACACAGCTCTAAGCAGACACTTTTGGCTTGTTAATGCACCGGCTGCTTCATCTTCAGTGTGTGGTATTTAGTCCAGGACTACTGACAAAATAGCTAGACACAATAGTGTGTTATTTTTTCTCAAGATGGCAGTATCTCCTCGCGTAAACAAAGGAAATTTGCATATTACTTCGAAAATATATAGCAATGAATGAAAACTTTCTAATGTCATATTTTCCCATACAAAAACAAAAACAAAAACAAAACTGACACAGGAGTTACAATGTTGAAAAATATAGTTGGCAGCAAATAGGTTACAGGGATCTTATTTGTAAAAATAGAAAAAGTCTTCTGCGGTGACATCTCACTCGTGAAAATATGAGGACAAAGAGGAAAAATCCGTGTTGGTGAGTTTCTAAAAATAATCCTTTACAATCACAACAAATAGCAATAATAAAAGAGACAAGTTGAAAAGACAGAAAAGTACTTTTGGAAAAGTACTGCCTCGTCTCATGACTGTTCGTCCGAAACATATGAAATCCTCTGAGATTTTTGACTTTCTGTCCAAACATAATTATTTGCCGGTCATATGAAAAGCTGCGTTGGCAATTTTCCGGGCGATACAGACGAAATAACAATCATAATAAGAAGAATAACAACATCTTCGGAAGACTGCGATGTTCGTCTGGCAATTTGTGAGTGATCTTAAAAGTCAGGTGATTACGATTCACTTTGATGTGAGATTTTCTTTCTGGACTCCATCTTAGAGACGCTTCCGAAAAAATGGCGGCCAAATAGGCGGGAAAAGTATAAGAATTACTTGGGATCGATATTTGTGCCAAGAAAAACATTCACGATTACTTACAAAAAGAATGCAATGGAAAGTTAGCGGGAAATATTAAAGAGAATGAAAAAAATGACATGGCTTGTATGGAAAAGCAATGAAGCTGGGAAGAAAGAAGAGAGAAGGAATGAAAAGCAAAGGAAAAAGTATGGGGAAAAAGTTAAGAAGGAAAAAGTAAAAATTGAGTTTGAAATTGAAAGAGAGGGCGAAGAGGGAGAAGATCAAAGTAAGATTAAGAAAATATACGAAAAAGTATGGACGTAAGAAATATGAGAGAAATAAATGAAAGAAAAATGAAAAACATAAATGAAAGAAGAATACAGACACATGAAAAAGAATGAAAAGAAAGGGAGAAAAAAGGGAGAAAAAATGAAGAAAAGAAGAAAGAGAAAGAATAAAAGAAAGCGAAAAGAGGGAAAGGAAAAAGAGGGAAATAGAAAATGAAAAAATCAAAGAAAATACAAAATGAAAAAAAGAAAGAGAAAAAGAAAAAAACAATGAAAGGGAAGGAAATACAAACAAGAAATGGGTTTGGAAGAAGGAATGAACAAAAAAAGAAAAAGGAAGAGGATGAAAAAACTTAAAGATTGGAAAGAGGTGAATTTGAAAAAGGAAGGAACAGAAAGAAAAACGAAAGGGATGAAGAAACGTGAAAAAAAAAGAAAGGGAAGAAATAAAGAAAGATATACTTGGAAAGAAAAACAAGAGGAACAAAAAACTGGAAGAAGTATCGATAGAAAAATGAAAGAAAGAAAAGAAAGGAATTCAGAAGGATAAAAATGAAAGCAAATAAAAAAAGAGGAAAAACATAACAGAAAAGAAAAACATAAGAGAGAAAGAGAGAGAGAGAGAGAGAGAGAGAAAGAGAGAGAGAGAGAGAGAGAGAGAGAGAGAATAAAACACAAAACGAATGAAAATCCTAAAAGAATGAAGTAAGAAAATTAATGAATGAAAGACAAGATGAAAAGTGTTAGAAAGAAAATAAATAAAGATAATAAAAAAGATAAATGAAAGAAACATCAGAGAAAGCAGGAAATGGAGAGATGTGTGGATAAAACGATGAAAGAATCAAAGGAAAATCAAAGAAAAAAAACTTTGGGTAAGAACGAGGGCTATTGAGGATAAAAAGAAAAAAGACAAAAGAAGGAAGATTAATCCGAATGAAAATGCTTTCAGACGATTGAAACATTACGGGTCTGGAAATAATTCACAGACAATCAACACATGAGGCGTTTAGTTGGCCTTTGAAAGGGACGTAGTATTGAACTGATTACTTATTTTATTTAAACTTTTATCCTCTAATTCCTATCACCTTCATGTTTCTGTTTTGTTTTCCCCAATTCTTCGTCATTTTCCGGAACGGATGTTCATTCCAATTTTAACTTTGATTTGATCAATCACTAAATTTTATCGGGCTTCTTTGAATGAGTGCACATGACGTTTAGAGCGATTACTCAAGACTTCATAACACAAGGACACACACACACACACACATACACACACACACACGCACATTTTTGAAAAGAATAAGACGGAGTTTTTCCACCCAGCGAAAACCCCCAATAACGTCCTAAATAGGAATCCGAATAAATCGGGTCATTCGCTTAAAGAAGCCCAAAAGACCAGAAAAATAAACGTGTTTGTTCAGCGAATCCATTATTTCACTATATATATATATATATATATATATATATATATATATATATATACAAAGGTTTGACAAACTCGTAGAAACACCTGCTGATTTCATTTGTATTTCTGGACTACATTGATACTACATAAAACTTCGAATGGCTGGAAGACATCTTCAAATGTTCAGCAGATTATTACATATCATGTTATACCACTGCTCTTATGCTGGTTTATTGAGCTACGTAGAGCTGGATTTTATGGAAACACTGCAATTGCCAAAACTTGCTCTTGATAATCAACATGGAACATCATAAAAAATAGTGTAATGATTATTGGAATTGAACAACGGACCGATTGAAGAATACTAAACTCCGACGAATCTTTCTTCAGATTATTTCTATGTCTTGGTCGAGTTTACGTTTTGGGATAGCTTGAAGAACCATATGATCCTGTCTATTTCGCTCCAATAGCCAAAGATAGGGGTTGATCTGTGATGATTCGTGTGGCAATATTATGAAATTATCTTGTTTAGCAGTAGCACAGCACGGCAAGATGATCTGCAAGGACTATCAGTGAGTTTGGGCTGACCAATTACATCCCATGGCGGCACCGTCTTTCAGGAATGCATCCACTCACATAGCTAGATTTGTTAAAAAGATGTTTTGAAATGCACAAAAGTGAATGTCAACATTTGGATTGGCCTCTTGAGGTCACCAGATCCTAATATAATCGAGCATGTCCGAAAGTGTTTTAATTCTTCGCCGCATTGAAGCTGTTATTAATGCTTGAGGAGGGCCAACATCATGTTAGAAATATTTTGAAAAGTTTAGATAAAAAAATAGTAATTGAAATGGTACTTCCACTATTTTGTCCTACCTCTGTGCATACACATACACACACACACACACGCACTTATACATATGTGTGTGTGTGTGTGTGTGTGTGTGTGTGTGTGTGTGCGTGTGTGTGCGTGAGTAACACCTGACACGACTATTGCTGAATTTGATCTGAATGTATCCCTGCAGGTTTGATCAATGTAATCGATGGAAGAGTTGGGATTAGGTGTATTGACAAGGAAGAAGATTATGCTGAAGATGGATATACTGTAAAGAATAATTCTTTTTTCCGCCATTAGGTTTCAGACTTATTGATGCAATTGTACACACACACGTACATAATCATACATATATGATTTTTTTTATCATACACACTGTCTGATTTAAAAAAAAGGAAAGTTCTAGCCCTCAATTCAAACAAAGACATTTTTGTAGCCAAATTATGTGTGTACAATTGAAATAAGTGATCCAATTTCAATACAATGATTGGCAGATTTCAATAGAAGATTGAAATTGCGATGAAGCAGTGATGAGAACACCCCGAAACGGTGTAGTTTCTGATTTTCAGTCTATTCACAAGAATCTTCTTTTTGGTCAGGTTTCCACCCTCTACAATACAAAGAAATGGTGAGATACAATACTAGGATCTGTTGTTCTACGGTTTTATTCCATGATTGTTCTCAGCTTTCATTAATAACATTCAGGAGTTTTCCTCGAAGCTTTTTTAAAATATTCTCATATCTGGAATGAAATTTCCGACCAAACCGTTGTATTGTCTTATCGTTGACAGCTCCTTCATCAAATGACACAATTGTTTCTCCCAGCTTCGTGTGTATCGTGTCCTGATTTCTATGCATACAGAAAGGATAGTTGTGCTTGCACGACAGACAATTTATTTTGTCTATGATTGAAAAACCTTCCGAAAAATAGGGTAAAAAGTAGAATTGCTATATTTCAGTGGCAAATGGTAGAATATAGTGAATGCCTACTAAAATCCCAGTAGATATGACTATATAAGCATTTCGACACTTCATTTGGTATAATCTAATACAACAGCTGAATACCCAGATTTATACTGGTAAATGATATCACGTAAGAGACACTTTTATCAGTCAATCTTGATGGGACCCAATGATGAATAGTCATCAATCCGACATTCCATGTGCTACAATGTAATACATCAACAGAATTGTCAGATACATACTAGGGAAATGGTACAATATTAGAAACGCCTATATAAGTCCATCTTAAGATCACTACATTATGAATCATCGGGAATTCAATATCTTATACAACCTAATATTAAGGCTACAAAAGATTTGTCATCACTGTCAATAATTGAAAAACAGTACCATTAAAAGTTGAAAACAAAACATCTAGAAATATGTAGATTCTGGAGACTGTGGATGTTAATGATAGATTTAACAAAATGAGGCCCCTTAAGGTCAAGAAATCTTTTTTTCACTATTTAGATTTGGTTTTATCGAGTACTCCAGACAAAACAGCATGGCCTGAAGCTTAAGGACGCAGAGTCACGTAAAAAAACACAGGCACATATGGAAAAAAGGAGAAACCGTCGTCACCTTTGATGGTTACGGTCACTCATTTTCTATGTTGTCATGGTGTGAATAATCTATCTTTTAGATTTCTAACTCTTTGTACAAGTTTGCAAAGATTTTTCAGACTGTTCGTAATGCATCAATTAATTCAGACACTATGTTCACCTTCATTTTTATTTTCAGATCTTTCTTCGTCCTGATATTTATATTCTCACCGTTTTATCGAGCAGTCAGCATCTTTTTTGATATTCGTCTTCACTATTCTTGCTTCTGTTATTTTCCTGGTAAATTCTAGTCCAAACCTAGAGTCCATTTTGTTTTTCTACCGTAACAAGAACAACAAAAACAATCCTCACCAAATTTTGGGGTGTAAAAATTAATATTCCCTGACAGACTTAGTTAAATTGACAAGCATTACACATCTACCGTAATTTTTGCTTGAAATACGAACAGGCTTATTTCATACTGTTAAAACATTTAGAAAATTGACATTTTCCTATTTGAAATCATGACCGAGTGATTGGTAGTCGACTCTCTTACTGACTGAGCCAAAGTAAATTCTTGCATGTCTGGGAAATATTTCTCATAGATACGCAAGTGTTCATTTCATTCTGATAAACATCTCAATAATTTTTTTATGATATATATATATATATATATATATATATATATGATATGATATGATATGATATGATATAAAAGTGCAGCAATTATCTTGAGTATTAGCAATAGAATTAGGCCCTGCAGCAGCCAGGATTTTTTAAAATATTTTCCTTGTGTCATATTTTTTCTCTGTTTGTTTTTCTTCTTTGTCTTTTTTACTTTATTTCTTTTTTTTTTGTTATTGTTGAAATGTATGCTTTTTTTTTGTTTTCTTTCCATCGTCGTTTCTTTCCTCCTCGATGTATACCTCTTGTTTCTATCTTCTTCTTCTTCTTCTTTTTCTTCTTCTTCTTCTTCTTCTTCTTCTTCTTCTTCTTCTTCTTCTTCTTCTTCTTCTCCTCACACACCCAGCCACATCTTCTAATATTTATTTTGCTATTCTTCAAACCCATGTTCTAAATATGTGTGTATTTCACTGCGTTTCCTTCCTGCAATCTTTCTGTGGAACATCTGCCTGCAACGAGGAATCTGCTGGATTCAATCGGTACATGAGAAATTCCATTCCAAACAGCAATTCCATTCCTGCCAACCTGTTTCATACGTTTAACCTACTTCCCATCTGATTGCCAAGACTTTTGGAATCTTGCCTAGAACATTATTATTAGAAACCATCAAACAAAACTGTTACCAATACTGTCAATATAGGTATCTTCAGTTTTTAAGTTGGTCTATCTGTTAGTTTGACTATCTACCTATCTATGGGTGACCACAGCCACTTTTCCAGAGAAGGACGAAATGATATATTTGGGATGGTACACAAAAAGATACAGCCAAATGGTGGTTGTCAGTTGGCGGAAGAGAGAGTGCCCAAACGGTGACTCGTTCGAAGTTCATAGTGACGCCTTGATACCAGGTTACAACTTTCGTTTTGACTCACTTCGGCGAAAAGGCCTGATCCAGGGTGAGGCAAAGGCCCCTTTTGCACCCCCCAGCAGACGTCCATCAGTATGCATTTATCATGCGTACAAAAACTGCACCAATGGAGCTAGAGGGTTGGACATATCAAAATGTTCTCCTTCTTCTGTGTAGAAAAAAACGTGATAGTAAGTCTCCCCATGTGTTCAGCCTTCATCTCCCCACTCTCAAAGTCCACAGCAGTATTTTGGTTTACAATTTCACACCAGTTACCCTGTGGTTATCGCTGAAGGCTGAGGGACAATAAGTCTCCTCAGGTCCTGAGCCCTCCTCTCATCTCATCTCTCACCTATCACAGCAGTGCTACGATTCGTACCCCCACTACCATTTGGGTATTTCCCCCTCCTCCTCTGTTAGGCCCCTGCAAACAGCCGGGATTGTGAATCTTATATTTCTAGCACTTCCCTCATTATCCGTGCAGTTCCTAGTAATGCTGTGGTCTGCACAGTCTCAATGCTCTCTTTTATCCCTTGTTCCTCTAATCTCGATTTCGGTGTCTTTGGTACGGTTCGGAGTCCACCTATTATTACTGGTACTACCCAGACTTTCATGTTCCATACTTTCTTCAGTTCTCTTGCCAGATCCTGGTATTTTTCCAGTTTTTCACTCTCTTTCCTCTTTACATTATGGTCTGCAGGTACGGCCACGTCTATTATTTGGCAGATCTTCCTTTTCTTGTCCACGATTTCTAAGACCAGTCTTCTCACTTGGATTGGGTAGTCCGTTTGGAAGTCAAAGTCCAAAAGTAATTTGTGATTTCCATTCTCCAAGGCTGTCTCCGGTTCCTGCTGGTACAAATTTTCTCCCACGTGCTTATTCAGTTTCCAGTGTATCACTGTTGCTACTCTATCATGTCTTCATTTATACTCCTTCTGGGCTAGTTGACTACATTCACTAGTTATGTGGTTTACGGTCTCATCTCTTTCACTGCATTGGAGGCAATTATTGATTTTTATTTTGATATAGTCAATGCGGATGCATTTGTTCTGAGCTGCCGTGATGAGCGATTCCGTTTCTCTCTTCAGCTTTCCTATCCGTAGCCATGTCCATGAAAAAATATGATATGATAAAATAAAATTGAAAACCTCCAATATATCATATATCTTTGTTAAAACCTAAATGTAAGATAATTTGAAAACGTTACTAATGCATTCTGCGAAGTGAAATGAAATAAAATTCGAACGTCACACATCAATTTCCGATAACGTGGTGCTATCTCTAGAACAATTAAAAAAAGTTAAAGAGGTAGAATGCATACTCCGTCAAGTAAAACGAAATATAACATGAAAGTTACACCGCAAGGTTACGAGAAACGTTGTGTACTTTTAAAGCTTTGGTAAACAATTGCATGTTAGTTTATAGTGAAAACGAACCAGTTCACCGAAATTATTATTTAAGCCATCTGGCTCGTGAGTTTTTAGTTTCCTTCTTTTTCTCAACAACAGCAGCAGTTGGTACAAATAGTAATAATTATTCTTTGAGTAGGAATAATGCTACAGGTTGAAAATCATTTTTCGGTTTTAGATATTGATTCTCCCTTCAAATCCACCGAAACTCCAATTCGCTAAACTATACGCACCAGGACACGGGTAGAAAGAACGGTGGTGAATTCTTCATAAAATCAACATATATTGAAATAAATCACCGCTCATAAACTGTAATATTGTCCAGGCAATGATGTATTAGTTACAGTGATGATTACAAACTGAAATGTGATTTTTATTTCGGGGTCATACTTGTTATTTTCTGATTGGTTATGTGAGAAACTATAGAAGATGACCTTGATTCCCTCTAAACTTTGCTCTAGTAATCAGGATAGTAATGTTTTATTGTTTTCTTACTTAGTGTGATTAAAAATGTGCAAATTCAAACGTTGTCCAATCGGTAACAAGTTTTCAAATTATCTCTTTCCTTGTCCCAAAAGCAAAGTCTGGAATGGACACTTGGTATTCTCTATACTTCTTTGACATGATCAATCAGAAAGTAACAATCATAACACAGCACCACCCCTCTAAAAAAGGTTGCTCAGTGGTATAGAAACCCAAGATATGAACTGGCTCCTTCCGCTTTTGGATATTGAGGAATTCTGAAACACTGCTATAAAACTTAAACACTATTAAAATCTGATATTCCACTTTGAAATAATAATAAAAGTGAGTTTAAGATTTCTCAGTTTTGAGGAAGAGTAATTTTGCCCAAGAGTGTGCCCTGGCCTGCGTGCGGCGACACGGGAGCGTGAGCTGGTCCGACCAGTGGGGATGGGGATGCAAGCCAATGAGCAAAGTACCCTTATTTAATCTCTATGAAATTTAATTTGCTTTTCAGTGTTGTTAGATTTTATTAGTAAGAAATCGATGTATTATTTTGAAACTCTTTTTGATATGATCTCACACACACACACACACACACACACACACACACATATATATATATATATGTAGAGAGAGAGAGAGAGAGAGAGAGAGAGAGAGAGAGAGAGAGAGAGAGAGAGAGGGATTGATACATAGATACCCTGACAAACAAAAACGCGCACGCGTGCACACACACACATACAATAATTATATTATATACGGAAGCCAAATTTTCGACATTTAATTCGTCTTCAACTGTTTTTCATCAAGTCTAATCATACAAATCATATTAACTCGGCTTTTAATCATCTGAACCAATTGACCACCTGCTGGAAAGCACATTCTATAAACATTGCCCCCCACCCTGCTTTGAAGTCCATGCCAGCCACGTATTGCACCAGTGTGATGATTTGCGAATTAAGTTATTGTAATCGTGCATTTCAAATTAGACCCCAGGTCGAGTATAGGCCTTATCCTTTCAGTAACGTTTGCATCGCAGTCCGTTCCATTCATGATAGTAAAAGAGTGTGATATCCCGGACTGCTATCCTTGCGTGCATGTTTACATTACAACAGATTAAACGAATTTTGACCATTCAAAACTCTATTTTCGAAAATGGGAACATACTTAAATTTCAAACTATTTGTAAATCAATAAAAGAACGAGTGGGAGCTGGCAATTTGACCATTCAAAACTCTATTAGATTTAACTACGAAAGATACGAGTTAGGGTTAGTTTTAGAGATAATATATATGTATCGATTAGTATTTAGGATTAGTGATAGTTTTGGGTTAAGGTTAGGGTTAGTGTCAGATAGTGTTAGGACTAAGTAAATGTTAGGGTTAACGTTTTGAATGTCAATTACGGAACAAATGAAAGTAGCAAACTTACCATCATTGCAAGTACTTCCATCTCTGAAATTTCGAGCCACATACCTGAAAAATGGTTTTGGATGCATTAAATTGCCCTCGTAACACTAAAATATACCGAGAATAGTTTATACTGTCCAAACAAAAAAGGTGATTGTGTGCCATATCAATGTATAAATATCCAATTTCGATCATACGGATTCATTTGGCGGAAGAAATCTATGCGCAAGCAAATGTCTGTTTGTTGCGTCTTGGGGTTGCACTCTATGAAGGATTTGGTTCAAACTTAAGGAAAAAGAAAAACGAAAGCAAGTAATTCCCTCACTGTATTATAAAAAACACATGCACAGTGGTCGCACGAAACGTTAACAAGAAAACAGAAATTTGAAATGTAGTGACAGTACCAGGTTCCAATAAGTATGTTATACTGAAAAAGTTACTTTTAACATTCCTGCGATTTACCATACCAGCTTATCACTCATTAGTGACATGAGTTTGAACACACGTAAAACAGGCTCTAAAAGAAACAGAGTAACTATCATCATCATCATCATCATCATCATCATCATCATTCTTTTATCGTCTATCGTTGGACAATGACCTTCCTTAGGATTCGCCAGCGTCTCTATCGTGGGTGTCACGGAGCCAATATTTTATGAACCTGTACAGTTTTCTTTGCCATCTCATATTCGGCTTCGGTTACGCACTTTATCTGGTTGGGCTAAATAAACATAGATTATTTCTTCTTTCATCTGGCAATAATCTTTTGACCTTCATCATTGTTTAGGTGACTTTGTCAACAAAAATGATGCATTTGCTTTGTTTTTCGTTGCTATTGTTGCTCCCCGTTGCTTCTTATATTTCAGTAGTGCATCATTGAAAGGAAAAGTGAATCAAGTAAGAAATTGGCATAGTTAATCACTCAGTAGAAATTGTCATCTGATCAACGTATCTCAGCAGCGTGCTGCTTTAGGGGTGATTAATTAAAATGAGGAAAACAAGGATCAATGAATTAGTTACTTTTCTTGCCTTCTGTCTGGCGGTGATCACTAAAAAAAGTCTGAATTAAAAAAAGAAACCTAAAAAACAAACAAACGTGATTGGTACTGGACACAAAGCAAGGTACTAATTTAGCATAAACTCATATTGTAAATTGATCCCCCGACCAAAAAATCTATGGGAAGGGGGTAAAGACACAAAAAATGATACAAATGTTGAATTTTTCTGTCCTCTAACGACATTAGTGCAACCTGTACACGTGATATATAGATAGCCAGCCAGCCAGCCAGCCAGCCAAACCCATGTAATAACAGAAAAAAAGCAATTAACTAGTTGATGTTCATAGTTTTAATTGTTGGTTTTCAATATTTTACCTAGGATTTCTTAAAATTTGTTAGTAGGTAGTTACTTTTCCGACATTGGTAAAATGGACTTTACTTAGGTAAAGCCTTGATATAAATTGTTTGAAATCTAGGAATTTCAGGCTCCAACACTGTCTATACCAATCGCTATAAAGAACTAGTTTTAGAGGCATCGACCCTCTCCTCAATTTCACATGACTCATCAAGGACTCTTAAGATTCACTTCAATTTGTATAATCCACATGACTAGAGAATATTTAGCAAATGTAAAAAAAAATATTTTTTCCAGATAATCACCTTTGAATCCCTTAAAAAAATAGAAAAACGTTCATCCACTATTTTATGAAATTGGGTCGTTTTCATGGGATGAAAGTTCTGAAAACACGCGCCAGGGATCAGAGAGAGAGAGAGAGAGAGATGAAGAGAGAGAGAGAGATATGAAGAGAGAGAGAGAGATATATGAAGAGAGAGATATATGAAGAGACAGAGAGATGAAGAGAGAGAGAGAGAGAGATGAAGAGAGAGAGGGAAAGTGGAGGTAAAAGATTGGGGAGAAAGGGGAGAGAGAGAGAGAGAGAGAGAGAGAGAGAGATTTTCTTCGTCTAATCGAAGAAAAAATCAAGGAAAACGTAATCGAGCTCCAAGCTGATTAACTTTTCTCGTAAGAAGATCAACAAACGAGTTCAAATACGCATGCGCAGATCAGGATCAACGAATGAATGTCAGACATTGGCTGAAACACGATCAAAAGATAATTCTAAGCTTAGATAAGAGTCCTTATGCTGGCTACAGCATCAATTGTCCATCCCTGGGCTTCACATATCACAAGTCCCTCTTGTCCCAGCTTAGAGTTCGAGGCCACAAGCACTTAGTGACGTCACCCATTTTACCATTTTCGATTCCGGTACCTTGTATTCCCAAGCAGTCACCCATCTATACATTGACCTAGCTGGACGTTACTCAACGTTGTTGATCATACAAGTGCCGGTGTATCCAACATGATATGGCTGTGAGTTCAGAAGATATTTGATATCGGGAATCCCACGTGGACACCGACATAAAAAAAACAAACAAACGAAGCCAAGGAAAGAGTTTCGGATCTATGGAATCTTGTGAGAGAATACTGAAATCCTATACACGGACAGTCCTAAAATCAGTGGAGAAACTAGGGAAAAATTGCGCAGTAAAATTTCTTCAAGTAATGTTACAGCGCTTTTGAAGAAAATTCATGATTTTCTACGGGTTTATTATCATTAATCTTTGACTGCTATTTGCCGTCATATGATTTTTATAGCTGTTTTTATCAAAATTTTTAATCCATGGCAGTGAGAAGACAGTGCGTATCGGAAATCAGCCATTGATGGCTTGAATTGTGATAAAAAACGAACACACTAAAAATCAGCATGAAGGTAAATAAGAGTAAAAAAATATAATAATGGTTTACTATACGTCATCTGATAAAAATGAAGTCTGTTGGGCACTCACTAGAAACCACAATGTAATCAATGGCTCAAGACAGCAGGTTGTGTTGGAGTGTTTAGTCAAAAAATTGAAAAAAAAGGGATGATAAATCATTAAAGTACAAGTCTAACCCTTTGCTGGATCATTAAAAAAGTCTCAATTTAGAAAAAAACAAAACTAAACAAAACAACAAACAAAATACAACAAAAC
This sequence comes from Thysanoteuthis rhombus, assembly GCA_963457665.1. Taxonomy (NCBI): domain Eukaryota; kingdom Metazoa; phylum Mollusca; class Cephalopoda; order Oegopsida; family Thysanoteuthidae; genus Thysanoteuthis; species Thysanoteuthis major. The sequence goes on from OY735208.1 coordinate 16,530,628, forward strand.
AAGTGTGAACACTCCCAAATACGGCTCAGTGGACAAATTCAGCGTACAATTACATGGTGAATCAAATTTTCGAAAAACAAAAAAAAAATGTTCCTAAACTTAATAAGAAGTGAATGATCAAATTTTCTATCCTCTGGCTTCATTAGCCCATAGATTGCCAGCTAGCACGCTAAGCAGAAGCGTTCAAAAACTGAAGAAACCTCTGTTGCCATGTTGATTGTCGGTTTCAAATATTTTCTGTGGATTCATCTGAAAGCTCAACAAGAAAAGGTTGATTTTCCTTTCTCTCAAAAGAATGAAGAAAAAATTATTTGACTTGTGATATGTAACTCAAATGTGGAGAGTCACCGTCAAATTCATTTTTTTTTTGTTGAAACAATTTTTGTCTCTAGATCCTTATATTAAGTTAAGATAAACTTGTCGCAGAAAAACGAGGAATTTTTTTGTGAAACGTTCGTAACTTTACTACTATTTTTCCCTTTAAGAAATCCTGTCTCATTCATCATTTTCTTCTCGTTAAAAATAGATGAAATCTAAAAGACGTGCAGTTGAACAACTGCACACCCCAAGCATCGCTCAGCTAGTTTACGAAATATTTTCTGACGCCCTTTCTTCCTTTATAGCATTTGATACAACTCCTTCGATGATTGCATTTTAAGCTAGGACTATTATGTCCTTATTTTGAAAAGTATTTTCCTGAGGTAGCAAATGACTTGCTCATACAAAAAAAACTTAATCAGATTTACTTGAAACTCTAACTTGAAAAGTAAAATTGAAAAACAGAAAAAATCATACTTAATTAATCAAATATCTCACAATTAATTCATCAATGTTTGTTTGGTGAAATGAATTTTTATTCCTAAAATAACTTTTTCATAAAACCAAATCGTATTTCATTATTAATTTCAGCTAGTTTCTAACTTTATTTTACGGTTACAAGTAAACAGCGAGATAACTCGATCGGAAATGAATAAGGATTGCCGTAGAATGACGGCCCGTTGTAATAAAAAGCTGCTAAAAATTAGAAAGAGGGTAAGAACTACAAAAAAGTGATAATAAAAATATTATGTTACAATTTTTCATTGGGTAAATTGAAATGAAAAATGAATGGAACAAAACTAATTCTTTGGTGGCATGCCATGTGACGTCATCCGGTGAAAAAACAAATTGCGTTCCTTTTCAATTCGATCAATTCTGATTTTAAAAAGTTGCACAGCGTATAATGTAAATGAACAACAAATGATTTCTTTTTCATTTTTTTTTTGCATTTAAAATCAGGAAAAATGGATTTTCTGTGATCAAGAATCCATGTAAGCATCACTGACAGAATAGAACTATCAACTTCTTTGCATTTCTACGATTTCCTATAGAAATAGGTTGTAAATGATTTCACTGTGAATTGCGTTTTATATGATTTTAGTGAAGAGATATTTTGTGAATGATGTTGGTATAAATATGTATTGAAGGGAGAATTACAGTGGAATTCATTTATATGAGTTTACTTTGAGGTACAATGAAAATAGTACATGTTCCCTTTTAAATATTGGCGTAGCTCAACCAAATTTGGCACGAATTTCGTATGCATACTCGATGGACCTAGGGGAATGTTTCTAAAGTGAACTGTTTCGAGAAAAATTCTTTATGGGTTCCAGAAAGTAGTTTTATTCATAATGTACCTATAATGCTAAACATAACCTTTATCGTTCTATATAATGCTAAACATAACCTTTATCGTTCTATAATATATATATATATATATATATATATATATATATATATATATATATATATATCCCTTGTTCAACCTGATTGGAACAAATCGAGATTTTTTCAGTTTAGTTCCCTCGCAAATGCTGACAAGTCACCATCAACTCCAAGTGTCTTTTCTTCAATACACCGGGGATCATATCATCAAGTATAGGAAATGTCATCTTTTACAGTTTACAGATGACTCATTGAGATCGGTAGGAAACGTAGATGGTCAATGAAGAAGCAATTGACAAAGAAAATGAAAGGAAAACGCTGACTGATATACAAACGCCGGACAAAAGAGAGCCAGATAAAAGTATGATTCAGTGACTGAAATGCTTCCTCCGTCCAAGGCCAGACACATCAACAAGTTCAGAGGTCACAAGGAGAGGAAAATTGTTATTTCCACATCAATCAATCCATTGAACAGTAACAAACAAGATGTTTTGGGAATTCTTCAGCCATCCTGGCGTCAATGGCTTCCAGTCGAGGGAATGATGCATTCATAACAATATCTCAAGGTCTTCAAAGGAGAGTACTTTCAAAATAGGAAAAGACCTATCATAACAGATTTGATTGGTTTTAGCCCTGTACCACATTAAAAAAAGGCGAAGAACTCCTGGGCGACGAGCATATAACATTCGTGGAATGGACCATCCCACCGAGGAGAAACTTTAAGCTCTTACTGAAGTCACATGCAGGGACCTGAGAATCATCACAGACTGTATAACCCAGTGGATTCTAAGCCAAATCCCGTTCAAATGCTCCCAAAACAGTTGAGGGCATATTAGGTATATATATATATATATATGATTGATCCAGTAAGTACAAGTGATATTAAACATATTCATTTCTATACCGTTTTCACAAGTTGTTTCAATTAAGTTTCACAGAGATGTATACATACTAGCTGGAAACTGCCCTAATGGGGCAGAAGCACGAATTGAACTCTTCCAAAAATTTCAAGTTTTCACAATGTTCTATTCAACCCGTTTACCCGTGTAAGTATACATGAAATACATGGATACACATTTCATTTTATAAACATGCCTTGCTATAAACACACTTCATCACGAACGGATCTTTAAAAAATTGTTTTTGATCTTATTTTTATTTATTCACTTTTTTTGATTATTCTTTAATTTCAGCATTCTTACTGCGTCATCAGAACACGAAACCTTTTTTTTACAACGTCAAGTGTGTCCCTTAGCGTAATAGAATACAGAAACACATGGATAATTATTATAAGTGTGAATTTCAGAAACGTTAGCGGAATTTGACATTGAAAACATTACTCTTTCAGACGCCCTGTTTCCAATCTTCAAAGCAGTTCCCCAGTATACAGCGACCTCAGCGGCTTTCCAAGATTCAGTGTTATGCTCGAAGGCAATATCTGTGCTACATTCAGTTCACGCGCACTGTTAAAATCGCTAGAACTTTTATTCCAGCAGAACGTCATATTTATGTGCATATATATATATATATATATATATATATATATATATATATATATATATGGATTTTCAAAAATTTTTTCCTGACAGTCTGTCTCATACATCTGTAATCTTCAGGTTAATGATTTTTACTCTTTTCTGTCTCTTTCTCGATCTTTCGGTGCCATTACGTCACGTTTCTTGCATTTTTTTTTCTGGAAAAGAATTTTGAATATCACGTATTTTTTTCACTTCTTTTTAGTCGTTGAAGTTATCATTTGCTTTCTTTATCGTTTTTCACAAAAATTTGTTTTCATGGCAAAATTTTAATATTAATTCCGTTCAAGTGTTTATTGGTTTCCTTGAAACATATCTGTGGCTCTCCTCCAAGCAAAGCATACATTTCTTTGATGTACTTTTTAAATGGAATTTCTTGTTTAATCATTTTCCAGTTTATATATATATATATATATATATATATATATATATATATATATATATATATATATATATATATATATACATACATACATACATATACATATATATATATATGTATATATATATATATGTGTGTGTGTGTGTGTGTGAGTGTGCATGTGCGTATCAGTGTGTATATAATAAGCTGAAATATTCACATAGACACATGGATACATATATATTTATATATGAATGTCGAACATATATATATATATATATATATATATATATATATATATATATATATATATATATATACATATGCATGTGTGTGTGAGTGTACGATTGTAAATTTTCAGGCGCACATTTCATCTCATTTATATCATAAATGTGCTCTGGTTTATGTAAATAGATATTTAAATCGGTGTTTAGTTATATTCATCTTTTGTTTTTAAAATTTAAATTACTTATTGAACAAAATATCGATCGTAAACTGGTGAGTAGTTTCATCATTTTTAATATTACCTCGTTGCTCAATGAATAATACTGGCATATATATATATATATATATATATATATATATATATATATATATATATATATATACATATGTATATACATATGTATATAATATATATATATATATATATATATATATATATATACATATATATATATATATATATATATATATATATCCATGTGCACACCTAAATATCTTAACATTAGCATGCACACACACACACACACACGCACACACACACACACATACACACACATAGATATTCATATTCATATAAATTTATTTATCCATTTGTACACTTGAAAACTTCAATGCATCAAATATATATATATATGCATTTATTGACGCACACTTGCATACACTCATGCACTTGAATATATATTTATAAATAAGTCTATAACCATGTAACTCATCTATCTATTAATGTATATGTTTGTGTGTGTGTATGGCTCGGGATTGTGATTGTTTGGGCATCACTCCAAAAACTTTTGTTAGGAATTGATATGCAATTAACAAGCGATATTGATAAGAATATTCTTTTGTAGATAACTTTGTGCAACAAATTTTCACTTTTTTCTTGTTGTTGAGTAACGATTATTATTTTCTGATTGATTATTTCTAAAAAGTATAAAAATGTAAATCATTCATTTCAAAATTTTTGACCTGGTTAGTGATGATTTGAAATCGAATAGAAATCATTGTCCTATTTGCAGCAAAGTTTGAGGAGAACAACGGGCATTTTATATACTTTTTACATAAAAATAACACTCAATACCCAGGAACGAAAAAAACCAAAAAAACTTGTTGCGCGATCAAATTATCTTTACCGACGGCACATCTAAACCTTATAAGCGGCCTGCAATTCAATAATTCGACATCAAGTATTTTTATCAATGCACTATATTAGTGTGTTAAGACCAATCATTCTCAACGGGGCAGTGTCGCTACCCAGGGGGCTAAATTTGAGCTGTCGGTGGTGATAGAATGTCTCATAAAAACCGATTTTTCCTGGGAAAAAAGGTGATCATACGTTTTGTGGTGGTAAGTCAACAAATCAAGGGCTGTAACTTTCAATTGGTTATTTACAAAATATTTGGAAGATTGTTTTAATTATTTAATCCTCTTATCCTGTTATTCATTATGCAAGCAGGCGTAAATCGTTGTGAAATTCCAAATTTCCCCCGCAAAAACATATATATATATCATGAAATTAATTTTGCTAAGCCAAAATATGGCATCACATAACAAGAAGCATTATTCATTAATGTGAGTATCTATGAGGCTAAAGGCATTAGATAATGAAGAAAGATAATTTGCAATGGGGGGTAATATCGTCCTCGAAGAGGCAAAAGTCGACTGAGGGTCGCTGTGATAAATCTAAAAATTAATCGCAAGAGACCAACAGGGAAAAAACTGTTGAACCATGGGTTAAATCCAATGAAAATAAAACTGACATACACAATGCTGCCTTATGTTCGAGAGTAGGCCTAGCCTGCAAGCCTTGCATTTGGGGCCAACGCTGACATATGCAGTAATTTGGCGAAAATCTTTTGTGCAGCATGGCGAAAATAATTGATAGGGAAAATACGTATCCATTCCACAGTAAGCGATTTCCAGAATAATAACTTACGGATCTTTGGACAAAACTTCACTATTTTCATGGTGGCTGGAGCTCAATGAAGTTTCCGGGTTTCATGAACCTTTCTTTTCTACCATGAATCAACGGAAGTTGATGTGGTTTGGTAATTGCATGTGGCACAACAGACCATGCAAGACCATCACTGTTCAGGGAGGGCAGCAACGGAAAGGTTGGTCAATCAATATAAAAGATCGACCAGAACTCTCAGTGCAGGCCACTGACAGAATGGCAAGGTGGACGACCCCAGCCTTTTCCGTTCCAAGACTGGACTGAAACTGAATAGAAAATGGACCTCCATATTAGCGTTAATGATGAGATATTAATCTATTTTTACGCCTAAGTCACGGCCAAATACAATACGACGTACTGGTTCTTGAGAGATCAAAAAAGTTAAGCAACGTTGAGCCAGGTCATCACTCAGATGGGCAACCGCTATGGAATACCATGTGCAGCAACGAGATTCGTCTAAGGCCATGCTCTACTACCAATTAACAGAACATCTTGCAAAGCTAGAACCGAATTGTGCAAACCGTCCTTTCTCACAAACACGGTGTACTATGGAGGACATATAACTTTATGCTCTTTTTGGGGCGATCAAAAGACTGAATCAATTTCCTTGTATGAGTTCTGATAAACAGGTCTTATTCATGTTGGGTATAAAATAATGATGATATCTAGAAAATCTTTTGCATAGAAGATTTTCTTCATGTTCTCTCAATGCACTTATTCGGATAACACATGCAAGAACAAAGCAGATCTGAGAAATTCTATGACAGTGAAAGGGTGAAGTGTAACATCTACAAACAAATCTGCGGAATTCTAATTGGGTAATAAGATATTTCTGAACTGTTAGAATGTTTGAAAAGAAATTGACTATTTACTTTGATCCGACAAATTATATATGAATCTTATCATTTACAACACCCCAACGCGCGCACACACACACACACACACACACACATATATATATATATGTGTGTGTGTGTGTGATGAAAACAAAAAATGACGCTTTTTCCAACCTGAACTGAAAATGTTATAAAATGACTAAAAAAATTGTCATTCTTGTGATGAAATTACTTATTCACATTTTTTTCATAAGCAGAATCTTAGCGATAGATTATCTTCGGGGAAATTCCGAATAATGCATCTAAACAGAATTTTTTAAGTAATTAAGTTATTACTAAACATAATTTACAACTTTTGATAAATTGATCTACCAGGGAACACATGTTGGATGTTCTCTCTCGGAGTGCTCAAATATATATATATATATATATATATATATATATATATATATATATATATATATATATATATATATATATGTATATATATATACCTAAATACAATTCAGTAATACAATATCCAATGCATGATAGTTTTATTCCATAAAATGCTCCATACATTCACCATGAAAGATTCAGTTAAGTTACTGTAGAACTTCAAGTATAATGAAATTAAGGATTTGCTACGCAATGTTCCTACCTTTTTTTGGTTTTCTTCCAGCAAAATCAAGATTTTCCTGAAACATAAACGTGTTTGTGCAGCAATTCCTTTATTTCATCATATATATGTATATATATATATATTGTTGAAAATAACAGACGTGCTCTGTATATTCAATTTTTTAGTTAATTTCTTTAGTTTGTGTAGAAACCTCTCATTAATATGATCAAATATTTTTTGAGAATATTTCGCAGATATCTTCCGATGTTGGCACAAGTATTTTTAAGTGCATGTAACGCTTACGTGCGCAGATGTCACCATGCTTATTTAGGATTATGCAAGTTTAAAAAATGAAGTATGAATATAAAATTGTAATCAGTAGTACTGATTACTCTTTCAATATACCATCACTTGATAATAAAGATCTTGAACCATTAACTTAGGAACGTTTTTTTTCAAACTTCGATGACTTCAATAAGGTTTGTATGCAAACTAAAAAAACAAAAACAAAAACGAAAATGATATAGCCAGAGTTTGTCAGGTATTTTTTAACAATATATATATATATATATATATATATATATATATATATATATATATATATATATACATATGTATGTATATATATATATATAAACATTTTTTGTAACATACATACAATCTATGTATCAGTACCGTTCATAAAATAAATTGACTTGAGATTCATATGTACAAGGTCATTCGTTAGTTATTAGTCTAATTATATCAACCCCACCCCAACAAGCTCGCTTCACGTTTGTTTATTGTCAAGTGAAAACGTCAGTGTAAACAACAATATGGCTGCCAACGGTCGATAATTCCTGAGAAGAGACAGTAATAAACCATACCACAAAGCTGACCAATTACGACCGAGGACTCGATAGGGAACATAGGTTCATCGAACGTCTTTACAGGCCAGGAAATAGACATATGGGGTCTCTTATCACGAAATGATGTAAAAAAATATCTTGTAGTTATAATGCGGGTGTTGGGATCCAAGAAAGTTAACCACGTTATAAACATGCTGCGGTCAATTTAGTTATTTTGGAGCTAGATCTAGCTATCATAGGGGCACCAAACCACGAGATAATAATGAAGAATGCTATATCAACATTTCTTCCCCAAATCATCATCATTATTGTCATCGTCAATTAACCTTCTGAAGCATGTTGTTGGACATAGGCCTTCACAAAGATCTGCCAATTTTTTAATTTCCAAGTATCACAGTGCCGATTAATTCTGAACTATGAAATATATTAATCACGCCCTCTGATTTTTTTCAGGACACAATTTTACTTATGATCTCTGGGGATCAATGTTTTGAGTCGTGATTCAAATTTAAAAAAAAAATTTCTTCCATCATGGCCTGTATGTACGACCTGTTTTGGCTTTATATTGGCTTCAAGGATACCTCTGACACATGGTTATTCTCCAAAATACTGTCCTGTCTAGTGATCTCCCAATGTGATGTTTTGCAGGATTTTCCCTGGTTTTGTGCATGGTTCGTAGCAAGAGAAGTAATATCTTTAAACACCGCACGTATTGCACTGATTGCAGCCACTTGGTACGTTAGGTCACGGTGACCAAATGCAATAAAGCGTTTGGTAGAAGTTTGTATTCAATGCAGCTCGCTTCGGTTATGATTAAGAGATCTCACTCCATTTAGAATTACGATGCAAAAGGTCAAGATTCAACAAGAGATATTTTTCTTTAATCCTCTGAATCAAACGCAAGACAAACCCAGTTTATCCCATTTTGTCTCACCACTTCTGATTGCACAGAAAAGCTAAGAAAGACGTGAGATTGAATGTTGCTGAATGAATATTGGTTGCTATATATATGTTACGTAAACTTGACATGCACTCGAGCCACATGATTAGTTTACCGGTATAACATTCATTCTGTGACTGAAGTATCATTAGAACTTGCCATTCATAACTTTTGGTCGTGTTAATGTTGCTGAATGTATTATTATTGCAACTCATTATTTGTAAGATATTTTTTCTTCTCGATATTTGACTCTATGTGCTGCCAATAAAGCAAAGCAATATGTTCATCAGGGATGAATATTAGTCAGAAATTCAAATGTCTTCCAAGAACACATTTAAGTGTCTGCCGAGTGAAAGAAAACAACTGCAATTGGTTAATTTTGGATGGAAAGATTTTCGTATAGGTTTATGTCGACTATCTGGAGTCTATATCAAGTTTCGAGGCAAGGCTCGATGCAATACATCTGCATGACTTTTACGAAATGGACTGGTTGCATAGCCTCAGCTTCAGTTTTTAGTGCTCTCTTAATGTAAGGCTAGGCACCAAAAAAATCTATATCCCTGTCTTGTCAATAGTACACGAAAAATTATTATCAGAAAGCGTTAACCAAATCTGTAAACTCAAATAAAGTTTCTCCCACTATTCAAAACAATGGACTTTTTCACTGAAATGAGTCCGGTTATCTTTTAATAATACCGCTGATGAAATCAATAAAACGTTTACATTTCTCGGAGAGATTTTTTCACCAAAAGCCTCCAGTATATATAAGTATATATCAGGCAAACTTCAGATAAGTCAAACCCCAATTTCAGTCTGATTTTCAAGATTTTCGTTATTTAATCACTGTTTTTGTATTTTGTTCATGAGACAACATCAATTTTTGAGTCTTTTTGGTGGCACCGAATATCGTATTAGTGGAATACACACACACACACACACACACACACACACACATATATATATATATATATATATATATATATATACATATATATATATATATATATATATATATATATATATATATATATATATATATATATATATATATATATATATATATGTGTGTGTATAGTTACTGTGACCACGTGTGCTACCGTGCTGAACATACCACTCAGACTAGGGTAATTCAAAACACTCCCCGGATTCCCAATGAAGGGGGTTGGAACGAAAGCTTTATAGATTGTAGTTCATTTGGTGCATTTCTTCTGATTAATCTCACTCAATGCTAAGGTGAGGGCTCAAAACAACTGACCTTCCAGGGTTCCCAAGTCTCTCCCGATATCCATGAAAATTAACAGAAACTTCAAACTATCCATAATTAGTACAGTTTACAAATTGCAACTGATACGAATTGTAATTCGTAAATAAATGAAATGAATCTCTTATATTTTCAAGTTGAATAATTTGGAAAATAAGAGATGAATTTTCCCTCATTCATGAATTTTAAAATAAAAGCATAGAATGATAATTGAAAAAAGTATTTTGAATAGGTGGAAGAAGAGGAGTCAGTTACGTTATTTTGCCTATTCATCCCTAATTTAACTTATTTAATTTAGTTGTACATCGAGGAATGTTTTATTTTCACAACCTCGAAGTCTGCAATACACTTCAATAGAAGAATTTTTGTGGAAACAACGAAGAAAAGATGTTTTAGAATTTAAAATCTTGGTGTGATTTGTCTAAAAATGTTGTAATGCAAATTATTACATCCTATTGTTTACATAATTTAAACAACTTTCCAGAGACAAAATTATCCAGTTTTAAGTTATATGGTAGAATTTTCTCCAATCATTGTTCCTATGAATGGTGCAAGATTATTGCAATATTATTACCAATTAATTCTCATCGACTTATGCAACCATGTCAAAAGTATGCAGAGTTACCTGAGTTATTCACATATGTAAATCATTGACTAGATTTAAACTTTGTTTTTGCATGTACATCATTCAAAAACAAATTACAACCAGATTATACCACCATAGTGCAGGAACATAATTGATATGAAGAAAATTTCAGCGTATTTATATTAACAACTTCTCAACACAAAAAAGGGGCGCATAATTCGACCACTGCTGTATGATAGTGCAACTTAGGCTTTATAGGGGACAGAAAAAATAGTTTCCTATTATCGCACACCCTAGCACACCCAGTATCTACGACCCTTATATATATGTGTGTGTGCATGTGTGTGTGTGTGTGTGTATATACATATACAGCCCTACTCTAAAATAACTCAACTCCATGAGTAAATGTTGTACGTATCGAGCACTCTATGAAATAAATCCAATACATCTCAGAAGTGGCTTTATATCATTGATGTATTAATATATGTTATACTGCTAGCCTGATTTGTACCACATATACTATATACTATATATATATATATATATATATATATATATATATATAGATAGATAGATAGAGAGAGAGAGAGAGAGAGAGAGAGAGAGAGAGAGAGAGAGAGAGAGAGAGAGAGAGAGAGAGATAATCACGTTTACCTGTCAATTTCTTCATGGGGGCTATCTAGTTGGGAATAATGATGATTCTCCCTGTATGTCGTATGAGAAAGATGGATCTTGGATGGGCGAAGAAATAAAATTAATTCTACTAAAACAGGTTTGGTTAGTTACTCAGTAGAAACCGTAGCACGAAGAGTGTTTTTAGGCATCATGCAGTGTTGGGTGTGTTCAAATAAAAAAATAGAAAAAAGGGTCTGATCACTGGAAAAAAATTACTTCACTTATTTTTTGTCTGATCACTAAAAAGTCCAAATTTTCAAAATAAAAAAGCAAAAAAAAAAAACAAAAAACAAGCTTGAACAATTAAGTTAGCAAAAAATTATAACGTTGATTGCTGAAGCCCCCGAACGAAAAAACTATTGGAGAGACGGAAAAATAAAAATAATAATTTTTCATAGAAATGATAAAGAGTATAGGCTTATATTTTTAGCCCTATAGTTCCATTGGTGACACATAGATAAATGAATGAACTGATAGCAAGCCTGCCTACTAGAATCACCTAAAAACTGAAGAAACCTTTGTTTTTAGTTTTGGTTGACGGTTTCTACTGATGTAGGAGGTAGCAATCTCCCTGCGTATTTCTGAGTTGTTATTGAAATGATATGATTAATCCAGTAGTGACAACGGAAGTCAGTAGCTTGAAGCTAGAAGTGTTTTGAATGCGACGACATCATGTTGCCAATAGCATTTCCAGGGATATTGCGACAACACTACTAAAGGCATTGTAGAAGAAATGCCATAGGCATGGATAAATACACCACGTCGATAAACACACATTGATAGGTGAGAACAACAACAACAACAACAACAACACAAAAGCTAAAACAGCAACAACGACAGCAACAACAAACCCTGAAACTAAGGGGATATACGATATTGAATCAATGAGCAAAATGAAAAGATTGAAAAGTTAAGAATAAATTCCTCTCGTTTCTGAGTATAATTCGAAAGAAATTAAAATGATTTTTTTTGGTGTCAGAATAAACAAATACAGAAGTGAATACAAATGGTCATATTAATACATACAAATGGGTAAAAGGACACATATCTACACGTGGACATTCTGCACAAAACGCAAAAATATTTTAATGTCTCTAAAAAGCAACGAGCAGTAAAAACTTTCCCGGTGCTATGTAGGTAGGGTGGTTCCAAATGTAAAAAGGTTCACGCCCTCGCTCATTTGGTCACACCTTTGCGTTCCCTTCCTACAAAACAGGGATATAACGCATGCAGATACCCAGCTGTTCATTTGTAACTGACCAATTACAATGTGCAAGAGCCCCTTGAAGAGGCCCATATGGCTGCTGTAGAGAATTTCTGTTTCAAACGATACAATAAAATATTCAGCACAACATTGCCTAACTTTTGGACGATATCGACTTTGATTATTCATTAGTCATAATTTTCCATCTTTTTTCTTTCTGTTCAAACTATGAGGTGATAAGTCTTTATTTTTTAAAGAGATATCAAAAGAAAGGAAAAAAAATGATGTAGAATAAAAATGGCAGACTAACAGGATTCTGTATTTCCGTGTAGTTTTATGCTCTCTTAAATATCAATCAGCGGAAGGAGAAAGTATTTTATGGCTGGAAACGCCTGTTTTTTATTACATCACGTGTGGCTGATAAAAGATAGACGTCTTGATAATAATGATAATAATGATAATAATAATTGATGAGTACGCACGTATAAAAACAATCTAGGTAAGTGGTAAGTAAACATATGTACTTACATATTCGGATATTAATACATATATACGTAAACACACATATGTACGCTTTATGCACAAACACATTATATATATATATATATATATATATATATATATATATATATATATATAAACAAATAAATCAGGAGATTTATTTGCGTATATATGAAAATTGAATTACAATAACAGAAGGGTAAATAGATGAATAGACAATTTTATTTTGACGTTCAGTCCAAATTGGCTTTATCAACAAATATAGTGGATATACAAGAAAATGGTCTGTGTATACCTGGTCTGTGACTTGTGATGGGTGAGGTTAATTATTAACTGAGTGGATAGTCTAGCTAATATATGTGCCGTCCCCCAGGATGTGCGAATTGTAGTGTGAGAAGTCATAAAATCATTATGTCCTTCAGATGGGTTGGTTGTATCTGATGTTCTGAGATATCACTATGTGAGTAAGTTAATTTAAATTGAGTGATGGATAATTTAGGTCCAAAGAGGTCCATTCCATTTGAGCCGGGCCAGCAACACCATATGGTGCGCTAGACGGGGAGCTGTTTGATGTCTGATTGTGTGAATCAATCAAAACTTGGTGCGATGACCTGAGGTCAGAAACGTTTATACTATTCTTAGGGTCAGTGTTTTGATGAGCTCTGACTACATGATGGGCTTCGACCATGTGTGTAGGACGATGAAAGTTCGATGTATTGGCTGTATATATGTGTAGCGATTGGAAGTAAAAGCATGATTTGAAAACGAGATTGCCAGGTCAAGATAGGCGAATGTATGTCTGTATGTGTGTGCGCGCGCACGTGCACATGTTGGTAGTGAATAAAGGATAAATGCATTTGCCATTGGCTATCGAGAAGGTTTATCCATGAGGCTGATATTTGTATGTTTATTTTGTATTGTTTGATAATGTGTCTCACTAAATGTGGACAATGTTAAAGCAGCCTGGTCTTTGAATAATGATGTTATTTTAGGAAATAACAACCGGATTCGATGCATTTCTTTCGGTTTTGTGATGTTCATTTATTATGATGTGGGTGGGTCGTGAGTCAAAATTTGTACACATGTGTTGTGAGTGCATTAGAATGGTTGTCTATTTTGAATGCTCGTCTGTGTTAGTAAATCCTTTGTGGATTGGTCTAGAAGTTCCCGCGATATACACTACAGAGCAATCCTTGCAAAGTATTGCATATACACATGCCCTATAAAAGGGGGTAATGCATTGAATCGGGTACGCGCACACATCTGTATATAGTCATGAACTTCAAACTTTAGCTGGAAAAAATCTAATATAGAAATTTGATAATTTTGATAATAATAGTCCGCTAAATCACCCTACGATGTCTTGTCGTGCAATTCAATCATTTTCATATCCCCTTCAAGGTATTTCGTTTACATATTTCGTGCTAGGTTCAGAATATCAAATTTTCTTTTCGTTGTTCATATTCAGATCCTAAAAAAGACATGTGAAATATGTAAAAATTGGATGAAATAAGAAATATAAGAATCGAAGAACCATCAGGAGAAAATCCATTTCTAGAGTTCATCTAAAAATATGAACCTTGATTATCAAGACAATGCTTTGTTGTTTTTTTTTCCTTCCAATTAACAAGAGTCGTTAACTAAAGTTTTCAATTCTGGAGTCGTCTTTTGTTGGAACGGTGAAAAACAACCGTCCCAAACCAGTGGTCACAGCATAACAAGCCTGGATGTTTCTTTTGATCGTATTCATAGATAGTTCAAGCGAGTTCTTTCGCTATTTCTAATTCAAATAACAAAAATTCTCATCAAGAACTACATTACAATGTCTTAATTAAAAAAAAAATCTCAAGTCTAATCTTCAAAGAAATAGTTTGATTTTAACAAATGCAGAAACAAAAACAAAGCAAGTAATAAAATCGCCGTCATTTTTACGACACGGGTAAACATAAACATTGAACGCTTTTTATGCACCTTATTGAAGTACTCGTTCTGTGTTATGAAACTGTGTATCTGTATTTTCGAGACTCCCTGTAGGTAACATGTACGTATGTATTTATGTGTATCCACTTCCACAGATATACGTATATATTCGGGTGAAAATTCGTACATATAAACATACACGTATGCTCCCACAAGCACTAACACAAACGCAGAGATAATCGCATATATATGTGAGTACACGCACACACATTGCATATGTATCTATGGTAGGTCTTAAAAGCAATAAAGATACGGTAAATTACTTTTTATCTCTTGCTTTTCGCTATCCTCAATTACTGTATATTTTGTGGCCACTTATTAACTGTTTCCATATATATATTTTTATCATATCTTTATCTGCTAGCATTTATTATGCACTTGTCCATACGGACTACGATAAAATATGTCAATATTTTATCACCTGCCTCTTTTTTTGCGTTTTATTTCATTAGAGAGTTGGTGGACACTGTGTCTCACTAAGCCAGGTAGCCCCCAAACCATTCTCCTCGTAAAAATAAGCTGCTTCTCCTTTAAAGTTATTGCATCAGCAATTCTTGGCCAGCTGGTAATCTCATTCATATCTTTGTGATTCTTTTTAGTATCGATATCATTAATGTAGGGTTAGTACGACCCTTTTTTTGTGTAAAAATTTACTACGTATAGATCAGTGCGTCAAAAGATTACTATGATGTTTTTAGCATCGATATTTACAGATGATAGATTATTACAACACAAAGCCATTTTCCGTTTTTGTAATGATATTTACTAAGGATAGATCATTACAGCACTAAGCCACTTCGGCGTTTTTGGAAATTATATTTTCTAAGAATAGATTATTATAGCACGGAGCCACTTCTGTGTATTTAGTATCAATTTTAAAGTAAGCCAATGATTTACAATCTTCATTTTTACAAAGAATTCGCTTTGTAACTAATTACTATGTATATCTAGTCAGGCACTGACAAACCTGTCAAACTCACTGGCTCATTTACTGTAAGCAATGATAGGGATTTACAAAACATAATCAAGTCTGACAAAGTCAGAAAGCCCCATCCATAGATACGAGGATAAAATAAATAAATAAGGACAGCTCAATATATATATAGATAGATAGATAGATAGATAGATAAAGGTATATATCCACATGTGGCCTCCAAGAGGACTATATCTTACAAGCTAAAAGACATGAGAAATAACTGAAATTGGAAATCAGATTGTCTTTTCTTCTATTCTTTTCTATTTTATACTGTTCTGTTTAGCGTATGTGTAAATGCCATCTTCCATTTACCGGTAAATACAGCTCTCTCAATCTACCTATGTTTTTCGCCTGCTGGTATTTCTCTTCTTTCACAGGCGGCAAATGTTGGTCTCCCGATGATATTTAGCACTTTTAGTAAAAGGTCACGAGGAAAGCCTCAGCTGGCAATCTCGTTTTCAAATCATTGCTTTCACTTCCAATATTCTGATCCCCCCCTTTTCAATTCCAACTACGATACCGTTTCTAACACTTTTATTGAACAGACGGCTTTCACTTTGGGACTCAAAGAAAAGATTTAGTTCTTGAGTAGAAAAGCATCTATCTATCTACCTTTATATTGCAAATTGAATCCTCTCTAAGAACCTATTTGGGTTGATTCAAAAAAGACATAAAAAAACCTGTTATTTCTTGACATGATAAGGAGCAAATGTTGACATTTTCAGCTCTCTTGCTCTATCGGTGCAAATATACACAGATAAATAGCCAAACGAACATAAATTCTGAAGACTTATGTAGACAGGTTTAGTTTTAGTTTTGGTTAATGGTTTATAATGGAGACAGCCTTTCTCAATTTAAACAGAATTTGCTGCTAATCCTTTCTTTGGTGGAATTTGAAATTATTTTTTTTCCCGAATAGCTGGACTATGGATACAATTGTTTTGCGTACCTGTGCGTTGATCAATAATCAAGTAATTGATCAATTTTAATCTCACCGGCACAGAAAAAGACCTTTTTGTAAGAAAGCAAGTGAAATAGACTTTTGCTTCATGATAACGCCTGTCCTCACGGTGCAAATGCGACACAGCAAACAATCATGAAGCTGAGATTGTTTCCAGGTCTGAAGACTGACTGGTGAGACCCTTGGGGTACGGAATTCTAAATCAATGCCTATGCTGCAATAATTAATAAGTATAATGAACCAATATATTTACCATCTGAAACGGGGACCTCGTTCTGTAGGGAAATAAGATATTTAATCTTATAGAAGAAGAAGAAGAAGAAGAAGAAGAAGAAGAAGAAGAAGAAGAAGAAGAAGAAGAAGAAGAAGAAGAAGAAGAAGAAGACTGAAACGATTGAACAAAGCCGGTAGGGACTGACTATTAGAGAGGTGACAATGTATGGGGAATGGATTAGGATGGGGTAGAAATTGGAAGGCAGTGAAATTAATAGATAAGAAGCAGAAGATTTGATGTCGGTCCTGAAATGAAAGGAATGATGAAATTGTCTATAACAAATTGGAAGGATTGATCAGTCTTGCACTAATGAAATTGTCTATTCCTGTACCTATGAAATATTGTAAAAGCAATTAATGCACTTTAGCTCCACGCATCACATTACGAATAATGCAGATCATGAAATGAACTCGAAGGTGACAAGCACCTGAAGTGGCATCACTATTTTTCCAATAGCTGAGACAGGGGCAAGTAGGATTCGTGCCTTCTCCAATTGTACTAGCGCCAAAAAAACAGAAACAAAAAAGCAATTCTCCAAGCTGTTATCAGCTTGGCCATCCTGCACCGCAAGAAATGTAACAAAATCTGAAAAAGATGTACAAGATGAGCATTAAATCATTCCCTGATTATGTACAATTCTATTTTATGAAAATAGGCTATATTTGAATTGAGGGAAAGACTATATGCTCACCTTGTATACCTGTTTGAGGACATTTTTCCTTATTTCTCGTCCTCCCTATTTGACAAGGAGCAAGTCAAGTCGTTGACTGCGAATGATTTCCGTGACCACAGTTTATAGACTTACTCAATAAATTTTCAGTTTCACTGTGATATGATGACTTTTATCTAAGAATTGATAACCTGCAAACAATAAATTGCAATGGATTATCTTGCAATGGACATACCTTGCAATTAAGAGCTATTGCTGTTCGCCTCCCGTTAAATGGCTTAAATTCTTTTGTAAAACTCCTACTGAGTTGACGTTATTTTCCTAACCTAACAACAATGATGAGTTCCAAATGATGGATAGAGAGGGAAGAGAAAAGTGAGAGAGACAGATTTTATTTCGATGTCACCAATCAAAGAAAGAACTGAAAGCAAGAAAGAAAGAGAAAGAAAGAGGAAATATAGATGGAGAGTTCTTGACGTTGGATTTAATTATCTGATGTCGCTAAACAGATTAATTTGATTTAAATCAATTACTTTTTCTTTCTTCTATTTGTCTTCACTATAATTATTTTTCTCTTCCTTCTTCTTCCTTCTCTGCTCTTCTCAGTCCTAGCCGTCCAGAGTAAGAACTAGTAATTTTGCACACAGGCTCCCCTCAATGAATATAGCAAACGATTTTTGGTTTATTGAAAATCTTGCCCAAAGTTATTCCTTTTTGTTGATGTTCATTGTAATATGATCTTGTTCTGTTTTCGCTTTTTTTTCCAGTGTAGAAACCATGAACTGACCAACGTATTTTGGAAGCATTGGATGGTAAAAATTGGTTAAAGGGGTGATAAATGAATAAGTTACCCTTTTCGTATAAGTTAAAGCATAAATTAGAAATCAAACAAACATTTGTGAACGCTTTTGGACATGAACTAACGGACCATCCCAACATAAACTGATATTGTAAATTTAATCTTCCGTAAGAAACTTTTTCGAAAATAAACAAAATAAGAAATAATTGTTCACATTTTTAGTTCAATTGGTGTGGTCTGTTCGTACAACACGTAACACAGATAGTCAGCCAGACAGACTCACTTAAAAACTGGATAAATCTATGTTAACAGACCAGATGGCAGGTGTCGTTTGCTCTCATAACTTTTAAATATTGGAAGCACAGATGTAGGGGTTTACGTGTAGAGGGGCCAATTTCAGCGATTTTCTTCTTGTCTAATTCATCTCGAATAAATTCATCAAGGAAATGTGTGTCGGATCTATTAGAAGCCCGGATGTCGTTGGCGCCATTTTACCGTCTTCTCCTCACAGTAGGAGGAAACAATTACGGTGTTTGCTCTCGATGTATTATTATTTGTTTTATCTTTCTTATTTGTTTTTAGAATCATTTCTTTTGTTTTTTTCCTTTCTCCCTTCCATCCTTGATTCCTTTCTCCTTTTCTCCCTCTCTTACCTCTTTCTTTCTTCCTTTTTGTTATCCTTCTTTTCTTTTTTCCTTCTTTTTAATTCAATAAACTCATTCTTTATTCTTTTCGAATTCGATGTCAGTCTTTTTTAAAACTCAACCTTTCTTCCTTTTTCTGATATTCATTATTCTAATCTCTGGGATCCAATTACTATCATTGTTCTTAATACTCCCCTTCTTTCTTTCTTTCTTTCTTTCTTTCTTTCTTTCTTTCTTTCTTTCTTTCTTTCTTTCTTTCTCTCATTCTTTCTTTCTTTCTCTCATTCTTTCTTTCTTGTTCAATGGTATCATTTCTTAGCTCTTTTTGTTTCCCTTTCGCCCACTCTTTCTTTTAGCCATTATCCTCTGTTTCTCAAACGATTACTATTTTTCTTTGAAATTCTTTCTTCCTCTTCCTTTCTTTCTTTTGCTTTATTTGGACATAAAATAGAGATAGAAAGGGAAGTCGAAGAAGGAACATGGTTTCCATATTCAGATCTTTCAGGTCGAACAAAAGAGAAAGGTTTCCTTATTTCTTATCGCCTGGGTAACACAGCGCACCCAAACCTCACCCAGAAGCAGCGGGCGTTCAAAAAGCTAAAAGGCCAGGATTAATGCTTCCTGAGCACTTTATGCATGCCCCCCCACTAAATCTGCAGCAGCACCGGGTGACCTGTAATCATTTCCATGGTATTGCGTTGAAACCTAACCGAAAGAATGACCCATAAACTGATCGGGAGAGGATCATGCTCAACATAATAAAATATAAATATATATATAAATAAATATATATATATATTTATATATATATACACTTGTAAACAAACAAACAAATAACAGGAGGCCAGTGTCATCATAGAATCCATTAGGAAACTCAAATGGCAATGGACTGGTCAAGTTGCAAGGATATCTGACAACCGATGGACATCACTATCCACAACGTGAATCCCCGGAATAGACAAGTTCAGAAAGTATCAGCTGCGCATCAGTCATGATAGAGAGGTCTGGCGAATCCTGAGGAAGGTCCATGTCCAGCAACGAATGCTGAAAGGCTACTGCTGCTGATGATGATAATGCATAACATGGGTAGCGTTTCTCTTGATCACTCTAGTTAACATCCATTTTGTTCTTAGTGTCTGGGTGGATCACGCTGGCTTCTTTGTCATCATCTTCGAAACTCTTCTACGTTCGTATTAAGCCATAAGCAAAATAAAAGAACAAGCGTGGCTGTTGCAGGGTCAAACTCCTACTTATATTCCGACTGAAGATGATGACTGCAAACTTTTTATTGTAGAATTTATAACAAATTTTCGTAGATAAGTAAGACTTCTTAATTAAGGTTAGTCAGTCAGAAAGCCGCCTACTGATCCTTTAGCCGTGGTTTTAAATCACTGTAGGAATGATAATTCAATTCGATTTGGTTTAACGTGATTGGACAAACTGTGAAGAATTGACTGCTCTGAATTCGACTAGGGTTGTTGTTGTTGTTGTTGTTATTGCTGTTGTTACGGAAGAAAAACCTAGCTGATTCTAGCCTCGGACTTGGACTGTGGTTTGACAACATCTTTTCATTCTCTCTTCGATGGTTTGATAAATTTCGTGTTATTTTGTTACTTGCTTTATTCTTCATTCGTCTTTCCATTTTGACGGTTCAATTCTAACATCTGTCTCGATTTCAGAGATGGATGGTTATCTGGATTTATGAAGTGAATAATTATCATTTTCATACATTGATTTGCTCAACGTGATGTCTTCATCTTCATTGTTATAGTCACAACCTTTCTTTCTGGCTTTCCTCATGGTGTCTATTACATTGATAGCTTTCTGTTGATTTCGAACCAAACGCGTTATCCATTCCACGGGGATAGATTGTTCTCGTTCAACTGCTTATGCTTGAAGATATATAGTTTTAGACGATTATCTGCCTCTTCTGGGATTGAACCCTCGATCTCTAGATTATTAGATACGCTTATTTGACGTAATGGTCAAATGGATGAAAACTTCTTTTTATGCTCATTTCTTCTCGTTCGTATTTTTTGTTGTACTCAAATATTCATCCATTCCAATAATCCTCCATTCTGACTTTGATTTTGTTCGTATCATTGTTTTTTTTCTGTATCCTTTGTTTTCTCAAGTTTCCCTTCCTATCATCTGAATTATAAGCTTGAAAATATATTTTATCAAGACCAGCTCATGAAAGATGAAATTATGTTTCTACTTCTATCTCGACAGAAGATAATTACTGCAACTTTTGTATGGTATATATAATGAATGAAATAAGTATTAAGATATATTTTTTTAGTATAAATGTATTTGTTTATTTGAAAGAAATAAGCCCTTTACTATGTATTAGATAAATTTTCACGATATGCAAGACTTGTCTGTTTGGCTCAGCCGGTAAGTTCAGTTTTATCGATGTATCTATGCGTTAGAATGAAATAACCATTTCCTCATTTATAACATAAATTTTGATACGTATGGAAACTTGTCAATTTAGCTTAGTCTGCAAGAGACTGCAATCTGTTGGCTATGATTTCAAATCTCGGTAGGAGAGAATTCGTTTTTACTTTTCTAAATTTGGTGGGGATAGTTTTTGTTCTTGTTTGGGAATTAAAACAAGGTCAACTGAAAGTTTTGACTGGAGTTTGGAAGAAAATAATTCTTTCCTTTCTGAATGGTAAACCCGTGGATGTATATATCAGGTCATCCTATCAGTGGTGTCCGAGCTTCGACCCAGAAATTTTATCAAATAATCTTGTTCAACAAAAATTCTTTGATCAACATGTGTTCCTTGTCCGTCCTATCACGTTAAACCAAACAGATACAAGAATGAAATAACCGTTCACCGCAACGTGATTTCAAATAAGGCAATGAGGCTCTATTATCATCTGAGTAAAACTGGCTAGTCTTCAGTTGCAACGGATTTATTTATTATATATTCAATAAAAAATAGTTGCTGCAATTATCTTCTGTCAGAATAGAAATAGGTGTAGATTTTGACCCTGGAGCAGTCAGGCTTGTTTGTTGTTGCTTCTTTGTTTCTTTCCAGCATTTCCTTCCTCTTCTTACTCAGCTGTTCCCTTCATCCATTTCTCATCTGGTTATGAGAACGCATCCCCAAAAACTTCCTTTCTACATCCTACATTCATTTGCTTATTACATTACAACAAATTTCGTTCAGTTCATTTCTTTTTTTTTTTCTCCTTTTATCTTTTCATGGTGAATACCACTCATTTTTAATCATACAGCCTGTCAGCAGATATCTTCTTCATCCAAACAACCCTAAATCAGTCCACTGTTCTCTGCGGCACATAGGCTTCCTTTTCGTTTTTATTTCATCACTCATTTTCGACAAAACTAGGACGTGAATCCAACGAACTACGAATGACATGATATCCAGGCATATATGCATTGACTGTGAACATATCGGAAAAGAACTGAAATAAGATGGCTGCTATAAATATGATTACAGCTTGAGTGGTTATTACATTATGTTCGGCCGCTTCATTTTTTTTTGAAGAATGGAGAAAAATGTACAATAAAAGAAGAATGCGAGTTATTTCTACGGAAAAACGAAGAAACAATGACAGAAAAAGTAGACGAGAGAAGGGAATCTAATAAATGAAGAGAAAAAAAAATGGGAAATAGCCTAGAAAGGTTTTATAACCTTTAGTTGCTCCAGTTCAAAGAAGTGATCCATATATATTCGAATACATAAGACTTATAGACACAGGAATTGGGACTACCATAATGTATAAACATATATCTTTACATGCTTAGATAGATTAATAGAAATTACAGATAGAAAGAAATTTGAAGGATAGAAAAGGTGCATGTGTGATTTAGCTGTATGGTGTGAACGAAAAGGATTTTGCGAAAGTTTTTCATCAAGCACTTTCGGCCATTCATTTAGCAATTATCTGGATACTTGACCTTAATGGTTGCAGACAGAAACTCTGATAGTATATGTTGGTCAATTTGTATAACCTAAAGCGGAATACGATCGTTTCTAATCAAGATAATGGGATCCTGAGTATATTAACAACTTACTGATATATTGTGACCAGAGAAGCACTTTGTTTACATGTTACCTTTCGTGTTACGCCATGGTAAAGCACAAATGTTGTAAGGCTGATATTCAAGTATTGGAAGGGGAAAAAAAAAAAAACAATAATCAACATCTACGATCGAATGTTTGTTCTCAGTAATTAAAGTCTCGGACTCTTGTGATGACCAAACGATGCTTTGGCCAATGTTATTGTTTTACACTTGTGTGAATTCTTATAAGTGTAAGTCTAAGGAATGGGAAGCTGTAAAAACATCGTGCAACACGATTTTTGGTTTTGGGCAGTGGGTGATATTTACCAATCGTTCATGTATAAAAAGCATACAAAACTCACCATTTCAGTCAATAACAGAACAACCATAGCGTCAACATTTGGAGTCATTTAAAAAAATCACCTCAAAGAATAAATATGGATGTAATTTATTCTATTTATTACAGCATCTATTTATTCACTATTCCATCAGAGCAAAATACGACACAAGGCCAGGGCTTTATGTAGGGAAAATTGGATCAACCCATCAAAAAAAGCTCCAGCCGACGCGACTATGGTTGTTTAGCAATCGTGGTTGCTGTTGCTTTAACAGCAGTCGCGAAAGCGTCAGGACGAGCCCGGCCTGTTCCCCTTTGTGCAATTATATTTATTACAGCACTGAAGTTTTCAACGACGAAACATCTAAAACAGAGTAAAGAATCATCTAGAAACATTCAGATTCTGTATAATCCAGACTTTATTTATAAACTATACCTAACAGAATAAGGCCAACGTACCACCTCTGCATTCATACATATTCATATACATAATTTCTTTCTCTTCCTCATTCATTCATGAGTTCTTTTTATAATGTAAAGAATAAAGTTGATGAAAATCCTTCTTTGAACTCCTCAAACAATAAAAACTGGAAACTGGATTGGGAAATTTGATGAAAAGGTCAAATAGAAGACTGCATGGAAACAGTGACTCATTCAGTCAGACGAATCTCTTCGTCAACAGAACTTGGTATTCGAAGACATCAGTTTTCCCTTCTTATTGGTGCAGCTTCATAAAATGTTTTGCCTGTCGCATAAAATTGAAAAAAAAAACAGAGACTTAGTTCAAAGTTCAATGTGAAACAGAAGCGGTTTATGCGAATAATGTTAGTTTGATCATATTACTATATAATGTTATATTACATTATACTATGTCATATTATCTAGCCTGAACACATTCAAGCACGGCCTGGGCAGAATGTGGGAGCGAAACTGAATCATTTTTTATCCTGACGTAGATCTCTGCGCAATATCATCTTCTCACCGAATAAGATACAAAATCGACATATTTTAAAACCTGGTGGAAGAGGCCATCACTAAGGCATTATTCCTGGATGCAACTACTACTACTACTACGACTACTACTACTACTACTACTACTACTGTTGTTGACGTCGGTGTCGCCGTTGTCTTCTATATGTTACGTAATTGATAAGATTTGATGACGTGTATGACTTCTGCTTGGCAGTTGAAGCATTGCAGTCAAAAACTGAAAATAAAAACGTAGGTTTCTTCAGTTTTTAAGTGAGTCTGGCTGGCTGACTAGCTAAGTATGTTTCGCACTTACAGGCTGCATCAATAGAACTAAACGGCTGAGCATTTGTCCTCCATCTGACTCAATGAAGAATGAAAATCTGTGGATGCACCCCCAAAAGAAATTACGCCGGCACTCTGCAACGTCAGATGCACAGTTTCCGTCGGGCCTTAACAAATTCATGGTGCATAATATTCATATAAACAAGAATCACTAAACCTCTTTGTTTACTTCAAGAAATTACCTTGATTTTTCCCTCAACCCTTCTCTCTCTCTCTCTCTCTCTCTCTCTCTCTCTCTTCTTTCTCTCTGAATGCATTTACAAGCCTTCCCACGAAGGTGATTGAAAGATGGAACCTTATTTTGTTTGTGGAGATGTTTCTTTATCGTATAAAGACTTTTTATTTTGAGAGACGGTCAATGTTCGGGTAACGGGGAAACTTATTCGTGTAAGTAGTGAGAAAGGGAAAGTTAGAGAGGGAGAGTAAGGAGAGAAGGAGATCTACAAGGAAAATATGGCTTTTTAGATAACATCAACCAAAACTGTCAGCATCAACATAGGTTTCTTCAGTTTTTAGATTGCTTTGTCTATCTGAATAGCTGGCTACTTGTGTTTCACGTGTATATGCCACACCAGTGGAGCTAGAATACTGAAAAATTAAAACATACTCCTTGTCATGTTTTCAAAATTGGTTTGCTTTCCTAAAATCCCCCCCAATCATAGGTTTTCAGTGGAGGGTTCAATTTACTAGGTAATTTCATGATAAATTTGTCTCTTAGTTTGTTTTCAGCAATTTTCACCTAAGGACCCTTTTCTAAGTGATCACTGCCCTACAAAAGGCAATTATTCAATGATGAACCCTCTTTCCAATTTTTTAATTGATCCCCCCTCCAACATGGCATATTGCCAAAAGACGTTGGTCAGAAGATGGTTGCTACTGAGAGTCTAACCAGACCTATGTTTATGTTCTGCATCGAGCTTTCAACAAGGATTGAAGCCCCTGCTTGCCCTTTTTCAGTGACACGTCTCCCTCAAAGTGATTTCTATCCTATTAATTACAGTAACGGAGGAAAATAAACACAAGGCTTGAACGCCTTTGTATTCAGCGTTTTCTCTCTCTCCCTCTCTCTCTCTCTCTCTCTCTCTCTCTCTCAATCTCTCTGTCCTGTCGCTTCTCTCTTTACTTATACTGATTGAAGCTCTCCATCAACCCGTACAGGAAGGATGGTTTAGGGTTAGGCTGGGAAACGGTCGATAACGATAGGGAGTAGAACTGTTCGGGTCATGTTAACCTTCTTGTTTACTTTGGAGCCAAACACATCGCAAACGTACGTATCAATCAAGCCAGATAAAACATCTCATTAACTTAAAGCTGCTCTGTGTCCATCTTCGTCGACAGTGCCAACTTAATCCTTCATTACACACTCGACTTTATTGAACATTTAACTTTGTTGCCATCGACCCATTTCGATTCAATTTAAAAGCAAATCTGATCAAATTGACTCTGGGTTCAAGTTCATCCCAGCATATCTTGGAAATGAAATTGTTTGTTCAGTTTAATACGACATAATTGAAACGTTTCGATCGTTGTGATTCCCAACCCTTCTTCGAAGAAGGTCGAAGGTAATAATGGTCAAAACCTTGGGACTATAACAGTTAAGATGAATATGCTAGGCCGGGAAATTAATTTGTAACAAGCCGGGTCGAGGATTGTTCTTGTTGTTGGTAGGAAAAGAAAGTCAACTCCAGCCACTGTCTCCGACTGCAGTTTGACAATAATGCTAATACTCCATCTCAGAAATCGTATTTCATACTCACAGGGATAAACACTCAACAGGAGTGACACGAACAGGGAGTCACATCCGTTGTTATACTTACTGACCCCTCATCGTCAACAACTGAGTTTTAAGAAACTTACAAGTGTAAGCTGTTTTTTTCAAAAAATCAAATTATATGTTGCATAAAATAACCCTTATTTAGAATCTATTATGATAATAGCGTATATTAAAGGAAAAAACATATTATGACACGACCCTAAAAAATTAAACAAAACTAAATATTGAAATCAGTGCTAATGGGGAGGTGGTGTTCGATCAACACTGCTGGTGAGCCATGTTAATACAACTGTTAGGTTTTTAAATACCCGAAAAGGTCATATAGTAAACAACAAATAATCCTAACAAAGAAAATTCACTCGTAGTACCAAAATATCTGAATATGTGTAGATGAATAGAATTCTTTTGAATGGGCACATAAATTGCATCAACAGCTAGTGAGGAATATTTGATTGAAATGACATAATTTTGAAAAATTATTTCATATCCTTACTGTTCAATGCTGTAAGGCCTCCAAGAATATATATATATATATATATATATATATATATATATATATATATATATATATATATATATATATATATATATATATATATATATATATATGTACTAATTGTATATGTAACCCAAAATATATTCAGGGTTTATTAAACCCATATAATCACAAACACTCATTTCCTGAGTTGGCAAAGGATGTATAGGAGAGTGTATTTCTCTTTTAGGCACTTACACACATTACCTTGGTAATTCGCTCTGTCGTTATTACCTGTCCAAGATGGTGTGTATAGGCTTGTGCGTGTTAATACATGGGCAATCCATTCTTCCATAATTAACTGACCTCCCTAGGGAGTCCACGTGTGTGAGTGAGTGAGTACAATGTCAATCCAGTTCTTCCTAATAACCATATCTGCCTTGGTGGTATGTTTCAGTGAGTATGTATATCCACTCAAATTGCCCATGTACTCACTTAATGACACGCACTACGTGTGCAGGCATTGTTATTATTGGTTGTCCTTAAGCACGCACACGTACTACAGAGGCAGGTGAGTTAATGATGGGAGAGTAGATTGCTCATGTACACACTGAAATGCACAGTAGAAAACGCACAAAATTGGAGTGAATGAAATAAAAATATGTAAATGAAATAGAAATTCAAAAAAAAAAAAAACTGGCAGGTAAAAACGACCGTTTTGGTCCGTTGATTATTATTTAATGATAGCCAATCTTAATGGTTGATTGCAGTTGCCAGTCAAGCGGAGGTACAGGATCGAGACTGACCAAATGAGCAGGGGGTACTAAAGATTGGGTCATGAAACGGAAAGCTTGGTTCACGTTCAGTATAATCATAAATAATAAATGAATCCGCTGGGCACTTTCAAGAAGATTTATCAGCACATCGTGAGTCATTACCTGATACATCAAAAATTACAAAGCTTTAGGCTGGTTGAGCTGACGAACCCCTTGCCATTTCCATGCGTCATGGGTAGATTTTACAAGTAGACAAATAATGACTTTGTAGAATGGTTCGATTGGCTCAATATAATTTTTTTACAGCAGGAATGAACACAAACAGCTATTGAAGGACTTGCTCCTATTTACTAATGCCACTTCACGGCCAGGTACTATTTAGTTGATATCCCCCCAAGTGGCATAATCTGTCACAGAGATTTAGAGTGAATATTCTACAATCCTATATGATAGCATATGAGCTAAGGTCGTCTCTTCCAAAGGTGACTTTATACTGGTTTTCTCGGTATTTGCTGCAAACATTACGATGTACCTCTGACCTTATCTCTCTTCGTCCTTCGGGGAAGTGCTGTCTAAGGGACGGATCTTCGGTCATTAGGGAATGATTGTCTTTGGAATTAGCTCTTGAAAGCAGATGTGACCCAATGAATAAGTCCATTGCCAAGCAGTGCTGCCACAAAATTTTTAGCAAATGAACCAAAAGCTTAGGTAAAAATATGCCAAATCGTTCATAAAAATACAAAATTGAGAAAAAGATTGATAAGGTGAAAGAAAAAAAAAATTGTAGCACCCACTAAAGGACCCACCCAGGTATAAGTAGTATTTATTGTGGTGTGAGTTTTCCATGCCTACACCATACTAGACTACATACTTCTAATTATCAGGAAAGTTCATAAATGACTTACAGGAATTTAAGTGAGCACATCAATAAAACATGAATTTGAAGACGAATTACCAAAGGGTATCAAATATTCTATGCATGGTAAAAACGTTCTGTGGTAAACAAAAAGTGTCAAAAATACTAATTTGGTACGATTGGCTGCAGATTGCTCCCGAACACACTAATCAAGTCTCTACTTGGCCATTCATCGTGCCTTTCCCGGGAGAAGATGGGACTGGACGAAGAGAATTAGATTCATGCCTTTGCCATGCATACCAGAGCCAAGTTGACGCAAGCAGTTTCAAATCGAAATCGAACTCACTTCGCTGCTTTCATTTTCCAGGCTGATGACTGTCAAAATATTTCTACCGATACAAACATAACACCGTGCAAGACTTTGAAAAATATTTTTATGATTCTGGGTAATGAATGTTATTCTCTGATTTATCATGTCTAAAAATTAAGAAAACGTCAATTATTAACTTCAGAACTGGCTTTTTTTATAAACCAGGACTGTGATAATTT
This sequence comes from Thysanoteuthis rhombus, assembly GCA_963457665.1. Classification (NCBI taxonomy): domain Eukaryota; kingdom Metazoa; phylum Mollusca; class Cephalopoda; order Oegopsida; family Thysanoteuthidae; genus Thysanoteuthis; species Thysanoteuthis major. Next base: position 16,560,276 of record OY735208.1, read on the forward strand.
GAAATCTATTAATCTTAATTGGACAACAGACAAATGTAAACACTTTTAATCACATAAAGTAATAAAAAAAACTACACCTGGATGTCATTCAAGCTGCGTTTGACGGGTATAATAGCCATTTTCTATATATTTTGTACACAAGCAATTGGAAATGACACTCACTATCCGAAGGTCGGTAAAAAGATTATGTTATGTCATCTATGAGGTTGGTTGGAACAGTCGAATTGTATGTGATGACCTCGTGGGCCATTGCATCATTTTAGACAACTAATTATTATCATAACTAGTTTGCCGTCGAAAATGACGGTATATATTTTCTTATTATTCTGCAATAGCACTGTACTTAAAAACATTATGTTGAAAGCGTGCATTTTGTCAAACCAGAATGAACTCACATTTTTTAAGCATTTACAAAAGTAATTTCATTTTTTTGCACAGTATGAATTCTGATTCTTCAATTTGTAAGTTGACTGACATAGTACTTATCTGAAATTGTGAGCTGTTGAAACGAGAACAGATTTCCCATGTCGGTCTTGATGTCTGATCTTGGGATCATTCTCAGAGCTCCGATTACAACTGATGCAACTTCAATTTTAGCTACTGGGAATCACGAAATCCTCGAAATTTCAACTCTCTGGTTAACATATTTTTTTGTATATCTTCTCTAATTCTTTGGGCGCAATGTTTTTGTCTTCAGGTATCGGGACATCAATTACGAGGCATCTTCTCTCGTCTGTATCATGTGCAATGATGCCTAGTCTGCGGTGTTCAAATACCATATCCGTCTCTATATCGAAGTTCCATAGAAACTTTGGTTTATCAGTTTGATTTGACACAGTATATGATTGTACCATTCATCTGATGTATTATAGCTATATTCCTTACAGAATATCTAGTGCAAATTGAGCCAGACCTTACATGCTATAGCTCGTATCCTCTAACAACCTGCTACAATGTGATCAATACTTTCCACTGGCTCGTTGTGCACGTGACATTTATTTGTTAAAGATGGATGATATATTTTCTCTTAGCTGTGTTCGTATTTAGTACCTGGTCTTCAGCAATCAACAATAATCTCTCCATTTCTCTTTTCAAATCCACACTCCAGAGCCACTCCCATAACGATTCATCTTTCTTGACTTCTATTCTTCTTCTTCTTCTTCTTCTTCTTCTTCTTCTTCTTCTTCTTCTTCTTCTTCTTCTTCTTCTTCTTCTTCTTATTATTATTATTATTATTATTATTATTTAGTATGCATTTCACACCAGTTGCCTGGTGATCGTTGCTGGAAACTGAGTGACAGCAAGTCTCCTCAAGTCCCCAAACTCTCCTTTCAACACTCTCAATCTGCAACAGTGCTTTGACTTGCAGTTTCGCCCAAGTTACCTGATGGTTATCGCTGAAAGGTGAGTAATATTTTTCTGTTTTTACCTGTAAGTTTTCTTTGCGTAGGCATGTCCATGATCTTTCGTCTGTGGAATTTCGTTGTCTGCTTTGTTGCTCTTCAGTTCGTTACCTTTCGAGTGTTTGTTGCACTGCTCCGGGCGCTCTCAATATTGTATTCATTACTTGCTTGCAGATTCTTCTCTAATCCCGTTTTGGCCTTTTGGACACAGTATTTTATACTGATGACTCCTCCACCGACTTTTTTCCTCTTCGCATACAACCTGTCTCATTTCTGGGATGTAAAGCCTCTGTGCGTTGTCACGAGCTTCCGTGTTTGCCAGTCCATTGATTGGAGCTCTTCCTTTGTCCATCCAAGCAATGGACGTGTGTATCTTTTTACTGATACAGTCCATGTGTTTATACCTTTTATCAGATTTCTGCTCTTTAGCTTGGTCTCTAATATTTTCTTTATCCTCCTCAGATATGTTTTTTTGTTATTTTCACTTCCATTTCTTCCTGTTTTATCGCGTCACATTCGAGAATCTCCTCTGTATTAATATCATCCATTTGTGGTCAATGCTCAGATTTGTTTGTTGTCCAATAATTCCATTTCTTTTGCAGCCGTGAGCCCCACTATGTGTATCACTATTGGTCAGTATTTTCTCTATTCTGAATTCCGTCCCAATGACATCGATTTATTCTTTTACTTTCGCAATATTCCGTGCTATTACCTGTCCTTTGCAAATAGCTTTATGGCGTCCATTGTTATTATTATTATTATTATTATTATTATTATTATTATTATTATTATTATTATTAGTAGTAGTAGTAGTAGTAGTAGTAGTAGTAGTAGTAGTAGTAGTATTTCGCATAGTATGCCGATCGGTTTTTCAAATTGTAAGGGAACCATCGCTGGAGACTGAGTGACAGTATCTTTCTCCATGTCTACAGCCCTGCTTTTAGAGCCCTCACATATCACAGCAGCATTGTGGTTTGTGCTGTAGCAGCAATCCCCCGTCTTTATAACATTTATGCCATGTTTTTTTTCTTAATCATCAGTCTTCACTGATAACGTTAATCTGTTATTTCCAGGACAGTATTTGGGCAGGTCCTGTGGTGCTGTAGTTTGAATTGTCACAATCAAAATCCTTCTTCTTCTGTCCAACCTTCACTTCAATGTCTTTGGCACTGTCAAAAGTGTGCCTACTATTATTGGGACTACCCAAGCCTTTATGTTCGGCACTTTTTTTTTTTAGCTCTTAGCCTGTCCTGGTACTTTTCCAGTCCTTCACTATCTTTCGTGTTCATCCTATGGACCACAGGCAATGCAATATATATGATTTGGAATGTTCTCTCTTCCAAATGTACAACTACCAGATCTGGTTTCCTTTCTGGGGTGCAGCAGTCAGTTTGGATGCAAAAATCCCAGAATAATTTATGGTTTTTACATTCCAGAATGATATTTGGTTTTATGCTCATACCATTTGTCTGTATAGCCGGATCCTAGTCGTTTGCACACTTCCCTGTGTATGGCTGTCACTACCCAGTCAAGCCTTTCCCTCTACTCCCTCTGTACTACCATAATATCTTCACTGCCTGCTTGTACATAATTTTCTTATCCCATTTTGGCCATTTTGACACAATTGTCTATGCTGATGATTTCTCTACTACCTTCTTCCCCCTTCACATAAAAATCACTTGTAATGTTTTCATTTGTCATACACCTTCTATCAGATATCTGCTGTCCAGCTCAATCTGTAATATATCTTTCATTCTCCTGAAGTATTCCTTATCTGTTTTCGTTTTCATTTCTTCCTATTTCATTGAGTCACGTTCAAGAATTCCCAGGTATATCGGTTCTGTGTGGTTAATGCTATAATTTCAGGGGGGAAATAAAGTCTCTTTGACGGATTCTTTTTAAACTAACCTCAGCTAAGTTTTCCTCTATAAATGTTAAGCCTAATTCCTAGTTTTTCAAAGAGTTGACTGGATTTTACCACTGGTTCGCCGTCATCATCATCATCATCATCTTGGTGTAATGATTACCATAAACATTATATTTTGGCAATTATCTCTTGATAATCTTTTGCTATCATACTAGCCGTCGTCGTTTTTGCTATTCCCCCCTCTCCTCATCCCACTCCTTTTTTTGTCTCCCGCAACCTTTTGTTCACCACTCCTTCACCCCTCTGCCTTTTCTCTTATCGCTTTGCCACTGCTCCTGATCCTGTTGTTGCCATCCCTCGTTGAATGAGTCACTGTTCCTCTGACTTCTTTCCTCTATGACGGGATGACATGACCTGTCGCGTGCGTCTTGAGACCCATGAAAACACCTAAACCTCACAAAAATCTCCTTCTTCTTCTTCTTCTTCTTTTTCTTCTTCTTTTTCTTCTTCTTCTTCTTCTTCTTCTTCTTCTTCTTCTTCTTCTTCTTCTTCTTCTTCTTCTTCACTAGTAAAAGCGTGCACACAAGATATGTAAAATTGATATTACAATATTTACCCACGACTGTGCTTGAAAAAACAAAAGTTGCGTAAGCATTTCACAGTGAGACTACAAAGCAATAACTCAGTATTCCCCGTGTGGCGAAATGGCATCAAAGAGGCGCATTTATAAACTAGTTCAAAACGAAATACAAAAGAGGAACTTCAAGAAAAATATGAAAGTCTCTGTAAAAAGTTTTTCTATACAAAGAATGATCAAAAAACATTTTGTATTGGATCCGTTGCTTTACGATGCAAACGTCTAAAACAAATAAGAAAGAAATGGCATCAAATCAAGTTAATATCAACAGTGGATATAAATTCACTGGAATATATATATTCCTTACATACAAAGGAACAAACACCTAAACCGGACGGTGAGTTGAGTCGGGTTGGGGGTTGGTGTTTTGATGCATCACTTTTATTTACATTGTACGGACGTTGTAGTGGATCATCATCATCATCATCATCATCATTATCATCATCATCACCATCATCATCATCATCAGTCTTTTAACGTCCGTGGTTGGACATAGACATTCCCCAGGATTTCGCACACTTATCTATCATGGGCGTCGCGGAGTCAGTACTTCCTGAACTTGTCTAGCTCGTCTCTCTATCTAATATTTTGCCGGCCTCGGTTGCGCATGTGATCTCGGCGGATCCATGTCGTGAGTCGTGATGTCCATCAGTTGTCTGCCATTCTTGCAACATGACCAGCCCACTGCCATTTGAGATTTTTAATGGATTCTTTGATGTCTCTGACTCTTGTCTTTTCCCAGATGTACTGTGCTGTCTTATGGTCTCTCCATGGGATGCTCAGCATAATTCTTTCATGTGCACGTTGCATGGTTCTCAATTTACGTGTCTGTCTCTTGGTTAGGTTCTGTGTTTCAGCTCCATAAGTGACTTTCGGGACGATGCATTGGTTATGCACCTTTCTTTTCAGGATTAATGGAATCTTCTTATTTTTGAAGGTTGAGCTAGCTCTGCCAAAGGCTTGCCATCCTAGTGTGATTCTTTTGAGCCAAAATTTTCATTTTCTAAATATATTGTGCTCTCACGAATTAATCAACATATATTGCCGTAATCTTCCTGGAAAACGCCAATTCGTTTAATCTCTAAAAAGCAGTGGAAATTGTGCAAAGGTTATTCCATCATCATCATCATGATTAGTCTATTAACATCTGTTGTTGGACATAGACCTTCCCCAAGATTCGCCCGTTATCTCTATCACAGACATCGCAGAGCCAGTGCTTTCTGAATTTATCTAGCCTCTCATGCCATCTTACTTTCTGTCTTTCACAGCCTTGCAACTGATCTTTAGGGATCCACATTGTGTAGAGATTGTCTGACATTCTCGCAACATGACCAGCCCATTGCCATTTGAGTTTTCTAACAGTTTCTATGATTGCTCGGATACTTGCTTGTTCTCTGATATACTGTGATGATCGCTCCACGGAGGGTTGAGCATGATTCTCTCATGTGTACGTTGCATGCTAGTCAGTTTTAGAGTCAATCTTTTTGTTAAGATCTATATTTCAGCTCCATAGGATACATTGGTTGTAAACCTTTCTTTTTAGGACGGGGGGGGGGTTGTTCTTGTCAAACTTGCTCTAACGAAAACTTACTAGCTGAGTGAGATTCTTCACTTTATTTCTTTTTCTTTTGATAACTCGATGTCCAAGGTAGATATTGTGGTCAACATTTTTTAGCTCTGTACTTTTGATTTTGATGGTTAATTCAAGTTACTACAACATTGTCCTGAATGTAAATGAATTGCGTATAATTGTGATAATGTTGATAATACTTATAAGAATTGTTTGCTTTCTTTTCTTTCTTTCTATCCCTAACTTCTATTTTTCTTGTTCACTTAATCTTCTTTTTCTACCTCTTCTTCACTTTTTTTTGAATTTTCATTTTTCTTCCCTTTTTTCCATCACTTTTTCATCTTTGTTTTATACTCATAGCCCCCCGCCCCCGAAACTCTCTGATATTTCCCATTTCGTTTCTCATGTGTTGATGACGAGTTTTACATCTTGTTCTACATTACAAAAATATGAATATAATTACCCTCCACAAATGATTGGTAACATTTTAAATCACCGTACAAATATTTGGCAAAAGATCATAAAATCGAAAGGTCAACAACGTCCCTCTGCCAGTCTGAGAAATGTAGGTCAATGAGAGTCTGAATTGATTGTTAGTTTCTATTATGTAAACGTACTGATCTCTAATCAAAACGAATTAGCCTCTCGAATCTGCAGAATTGTTGCTATGCTTCCTAATACCAATGAGAAATTCAAATTGATTTCTTCTTTTTAATTCTTTTTATCTATTGATAACACTTGACCCAAACTCTACATACAATATAATTGCCTTTCCTCTCCTCCATTTGAAATTGACTCGATAACATAAATTCTAGAAATTATACTATTTTTTGTCTTTCTTTAAGATTGTTATTTTTTTTGTTTCAGATCTAGAAGTTGAAATCAAACAAACATTTCAAAAGAATTCCAATTAAATACACAGAAAAGCGAATAACAATAAAGTAATTATTGATCACAAACAAGACGGAATTGGAAGAACATTATTATTCATCTCGTTACCAGATGAGATACCGGTTTACCCACTCCGAAAATAGAGATCTAAAAAAAACTTCTGATGAGCTGTAATGGAGTAAAGCAATGGAGCAATTACCATTAGATTTTACACAAGAAGAAAAAAACTTTATATTGGTCTGAGATCCTCAAAAAAAGTGATGATGGTATGTTAGGCTACGTGGTCAGAGGTTTGGTTGTGGAAAGTGCAGGACATGATAACGGCTCGCTGCAAAACAAACACTGAACGCTATTTTTGATCTTCGCAATGAGTCAAATGATTGATGTGCCTCGGTCAGCAGCAGCTCTCCCCGAGCCCCGCTTGTGTTAGCATTAGGAGCGATCAAAAGCGTGACTCCTGGGGGCACATCTTGTGACAGTCTGACATAAAGAAGGAAAAGGTCACAAGGAAAACTACGTTAAGAGACAAAGGTTGTTAACAAGCGCTCAAGTCTCAGCAAGCCGGTATTATTGATTCCTGACTAATATTCTCTACGCCAGGAATCATCATATGATCTTGAATATCATCTAAACAGGTCTGGTTTATCTTCCAATAGAAATCATCACATGACTGACGACTTTTGGCTGCATGGGGTGATCAATAAATAAATAAATAAATGATCTCACTTTTTGCTATGCGTTGATTGATAAAGAATTCTATCAATTTTTTTAAAAAAGCAATAAAAATAGTACGAATGTCCCCCTGTCCATTAAAAACTTATTTAAGGGGATTTTCACGAAACAAAAAAAACGTTTTTTCAAGATAAAAGAATGCGAAAATGTTTGCATTTTCAGCTCTTTGGCTGCACTGGTGCAATCTGTACGCGCAACACATATCAAGACAGGTAGCCAGTTAGCCAGCCAGACTTACTTGAAAACTGGAGAAACTTATGTTGACAGTTTTGATCACAGTTTTTGTTGACAGTTTCTCATAACTTTTATCATCAATACCTTTTGAGTATGCTAAGTGTATTATGGCTGATATAGGGGACAGATTGATATTTGTGGTCCTTGAGGGGGCCCTCACTCCAACATTTAGTACAGTTGTTCCTAACCTTTGAAGCTGCAGATTTACAAATTACACAGGGTCCATTGACAAACCTTTCAAAAGCCAGGGGTCCGAGAGCTTATTGAGTAGTCAGTCGTTTCAAACCCAGTCACATATCCAAAGATCTGGTAAGATTTATTATTTTATAATGTTAGTAAAAATTGCCGTAGATTTACTACACTCCAACTTTCCCTTCCTTATCTACGCCCGTGAGTTGCTAATCGATGAAAATATCCTCATAAAAACAGATATCTATTCGTTAAGTAAGGGCAAAGTCCCTCGACAAAATTTCTGCAAATTCCACTTATTGATTCATATTTTTGTTCTCTGAGCTCAAGTGTTTGCTACAATTTATACTTGATCATTCTATGGGGATGGTTCATTGCATAGTTACGAAAGGAAACCTGGATGTGTCAGTAATGCTTCAACAAAATCGGGAACTGGTACATTATGTTTTCCGGCTAAGAGAATATCCGATTATAAAAATAACAGTTCGCTTTGATCAGGCATAGCCTGAACTCCTGGACATCAAACTTTTGAGGACTTGTGATAATTCATTCTGGGATCAATTGAAAGAAGAAATATTGCAAACAATCCTGAGAACCGTTAAGTAAATGGAAACGGCTTGAAGAGATTGCTATCCATCACAGTGGAAAAAATATCTCACATGAAGTGCAGAAAGAATAAATGCTGAAGTGATAACGCATCACAATACTGAAGCATATTAAATGAATAATCCTCTCCAGAAGTAAACGTCCATATTTTCAAAGTACAGTTGCCTGAAAAGAAAGAATGAGATTCAGCAGCATTTTCATTTATTTAAAAAATTGAGGTATGATCAAATATAAACCTGCAAAATTAAACAACTTTTTGTAAAATAAAATAAAGTATTCTCTTGGGTAGGGAATCGAAGATTGATCGTCTGTCATTAGTCATTGTCGATAGTTTCGAGATAGAAACCAGCTGGGCTGAGTGCCAGGGTTGAACTCCGTTGCTTCATTAAAAATTTAAAAAGTTAACAAAACAGAATACGTTTCTCAATACAATGATATTTCAAAATTACGTGTCCAATTTGAACACTTGTAAATGGGATTTTGCTAATTTTGCAAAACAAGTCGACCTGATTCGGGCTTTAGAAGTGGGCATGATTTTGTCATCAATTCTCGCGTACGTCATTGAGTCATTGGTTTTCGTGCAATACGTCACTGGTTTTTGGTCTGGTCATTGTCATACGTCATTGTCATCCGATATTGTTGTTACATATCTAAAAAAAACCCAAAAAACTACAAGTAGGAGTTTGACAATAAGCTGACATTTTCAAATCCACTTGACAGGAGGCATGGGGGAAATGCTGTTGTGATCTACCGATCAAGTGTAGTATTCGGTTTAATTTGTTACATCTATTGGGCTGGCGTTGAATTGCTGAGAAGTACAGCTGACCATTCAACCTTGAACCTGGTACCCACAGAAAGATATTCTGCTTATTGATTTTGCCAACAACGGGCGAGGGGAGGGGCCTATCTGTGTTTACATTAGGAGATGCTCGTCGGATCAAACGCGATCAGTCATAATTGCTTGTCAGAAGTTTCTCCTCTGATCTTAATTGCCAAATCAGCATTTGGGTTTAATTTGAAGCGGAGGCGTATCTAGTGACAGAAATGTAATTCATTTTGTGGTGCGTTTATTCGGAAATTTGTATGCAAATCAATGCATGTCAGTCCAAATTAAAGACTTGTACAGCACTGTCAGTCGGAGGCAACCCGAAGACTCTTCTTCCGGTTGCTACTATCATTTCGAATAAGAGGCCGCTATTCCATTTTGAATCAAATAGCTTAGGTTATACTCAGTTAGCCCCTGAGTGTGCAGTGACATTTGTCCTTATGAAGTGTTTCCCACACTCTTAGTTGACGCTGGGAATTGATCCCAGATCCTCCAGTGAGTGAGGCAAGCGTGCTAACTATCAGATGATCTCAGTAAAAATTTCGGACGGCTGAACCACAAGATAAAAAAAAATGATTTAATTTGGGGGTTGATCCAGGAATTCATTTTTGATTGGGAGATATTTTCGCTTAAAAAGATACCTTTCTATACCTTGTCCTATCAGTCCCCAAGATATCCCCGGAACATCAAAATGAATTCTGGAGCAGATCCAATAATTCGTTTCCATGTTTCACTACATAATATCTCCTTAGATTTTCAATAAACTTTGAAAAAATTATTTGGAAGAAATGATCGAATTCGGGGATGGATCCAGGGATTTGCTTTCCATTGAGAAATAGTTTTTCATTTTTTTCATAGATCTAAATATTTGCTCCTGTCTCTCCACCAAAAATCTATCAATCAATTTCAATGAAACTTTGTGGAAGGTTGGGCAAACGGCTACGTGAAAAGTGACTGAATTTTTGAACAGATCCATCCACAATTACCAATTCCTACTTGGAAAAAAATGTACATTCATATGAATTTAAACATTTTGAAGTTCATTGAAAAACTATCAACACTTTTTCTTCATCGGGATGTTTTTTACAGATATGATTTAACGTAATTGCCCAAATTCTACTCCTTTAAAAAAGCTATATCGTTCTCTTTCCGATAAACTTATCAGTGTACTATTGGATACCTTCTTTCAGCTTCTGTAGAACAAATACAATGTGGCGATCTGACAAGATACAAGGATGGGAAGCTGATAATATTTTTTCCAAAATGTATCATTTTCTCTGTACAGACTTTTGGTTTCATATATATATATATATATGTGTATGTGTGTGTGTGTGTGCATTGGAAAGAGAATTTAATCGACCCCTGCTCGAATACCCGCCTTTAGGTTTTTGTCTATAACCTCTTTCGTGCAACAAATACGAATTGACACTGTTTGGAAGCTGATAGAATTCTATTTGTCATCTGTACGAACGTCAGGACCTCAAGCGAATTTGTGGCTATCATGAAAAATGATCGACATTTTGGATTTTCAACTAGGATTTCTCGAGACTCTTAGTACTGTGTTCTGGAGGCTTTGTAGAGATGCAGTGTGGACCAAAAAAAACGTGACTTACTTTTCCCAATTTAAACCATTCAATAAACACACATATTTTAGTCAGTGTTAAAATAAAAACCAAATCGTTCGTACCGTTATCGTGCAGGCCTTCAGCTACTAGGCACGATGCATTATGTAGAGAGATATTTCGGTACGATGACGTCACAAAACATACAAAATCAAAACACAAAAGTTCACATAATGTTTGTCAGTGTGCCTCAGCAGGAGTTCATTTTTTGGCTGTTTTCTTAGAAGTAAAAGAGAAGCAAAAATGAAAATAACCTGCTTCGAATTGAACCCTCAGAAGTTCCAATCATGTTTTTTTAATTCGTGTGTTTACTGTAATATAATTCTTCTTAATTGTTGGTAAATAATAACTATTTATCATTTTACTTATAATTTCCTCAATAATAACAATGATAATTTCTGATTTTAGAAATGATACACAGAATGATGATCAATGCAAAAATACATGGGAAAAACTTACGGGAAAAAATTATCAGTTATCAAGTGTTTTTTTTTTTTCCAAAGAGTTTCTTGCGAGATTTTTGAGTTCGTACCGGTTAATGTATCTTTTATTGAGTTCTGTCGGGGAGAAGTATGTTTTTTTCTTGCAGCGGTAGAACTCCCTTTATTGAGTTCTGTTGAATGAATTACATTGGAGGTCGGGTTGTCGAGTTTGCATGAGGTCAAATATTTTTTAGGATGCGGTCCCATTGCCTGAAAAAGGGGGACTAGGCACCTTACCCAGACCTTAAAAAAGGCGCTAACACACCGTCTGAAGCTGGACTGTTTAGATACCTGAGCAATCTACACTGTTCATTGTCCGTTCAGTAAAGAAGGAAAGAAAGTGAGAAGGAAAAGTTAAGGGATGTCTGAACACTTTGACATGTTGATAAAGAAAGAGACTGGGGGAAGTTAGTATTTTTTGAGCTCTCGTAGAGTCATATGACTCTTTTCAAAGCATAAATGTCCTTGACTCTGGATTAATTTTGGATGCAGAGTAAATAACATTCAACATTAAAATAAACAATAATTTCAATTATTAAAGGCTTTAACAGTGCAAAAATAGTCCTGCTGGTGATTTTTCACTGCGGATACCGGGGTGATTAGAGTACCTAAAACATTTTCACCTCTTGATCTTGTGCCATGGTCATGTTCCATTAAAGTTTTTGAGTGTAGTTTCAGACTGAAATTCAGAATCAAAATTCAGAAATACCGTGGCGGGGGGCATTACTCCCCCTTAAGGTGCTGGATGATCTAGAAAACGTATTGGGGAAGCAAATCCTCTCGTCAGGCACATCCTGGCATCACCCTTGCTTCAGTGTCTACCGTAAAACAATACAAAATATCTCTGATTATCCTGGAAGAAAAATAACAAAATAAAAGTTGCGCAATGTAATGCAAAACGCCTCCAGTGTCCACTGTAACATATTCAATTCGCTAAACTGTCATGTGCACCAGATTTGAATTGACTCGGTGCCATTTTTTTTCCTTTTCATCCATCACCAACGGAATTTGTTGACAGAAAAGTTTTTGTAGTAAATACAGGGTAGGCGAACAGAAAGAGAGAGAGAGGGGAGAGACTGAAGAGTAAAATACAAAAAGCATCAGTGCAACTGAGTGAGTGGACGAGAGGGAGAGATCATTTAAAAAAAAAGGAATAGATGACATCCGAACATGTAACAGGGGTAGTGGTCGATAAGAGACAGGCGCATGCGTAAGCCAGTCGATAATCATGTACAAGAGTTATCCATGGTTACCGTCAATTCGCCAACCATGGCCCAGGGCGCTGGTTACAATAGCACTGGAACCTAATATCAATTTGAGAGAGAGAGAGAGAGAGAGAGAGAGAGAGAGAGAGAGAGAGAGAGAGAGAGAGAGAGAAAGAGGGGGGGGGAATACCTAAGAAGGGAAAAAGACAAGGAGAAAAAGGACAGAAAGAGAAAACATGGGAGGAAAGAAAAAAAGTTATATAGAGAGAATGAGAGAGAATGAGAGAGAGAGAGAGAGAGAGGAGGGGGAATACCTAAGAAGGGAAAAAGGACAAAGAAAAGAAGGAGAGAAAGAGAAAACATGGAAGGAGAGAAAAAAGTTATATAGAGAGAATGAGAGAGAGAGAGAGAGAGGGGGGGGAAGTAGTGAAAGTAAAAGAGGAAAAAGTTACAGAAGTAAAGTAGAAAGACAGAGGAAGAGAAAATGAGGGTCAGGAAGGAGAAAACTGAAAAAAGTGTGCGAAAAAGAAATATACAGAGAAAGACAGACAGACAGAGAGAATGTAAGAGAAGGAGAGAAGAAAGAGAAAAATGGAGAGAGAGAGAAGAAAGAGAGGAAATGGAGGAAAAGGGCAAGAGAGAGAGAGAGAGAAAAAAAGAGAGAGCTATGTCAAAGCAGTGACAAAGGATTGGAGTACAATAAGGACGAAGGGGGAGATTCCTTTGAAATTTTCAAAGGGAGAATCACTCTAGGTTGGCAAGCATTCCATACAGCCAGCTCAACATTCAAGAACAAGAAAATTGATCCCAAAAAGAAGGGTATACAACCAATGTATCCTCCCGATAGTCACCTATGGAGCAGAAACATGGAACCTAACCAAGAGACTGACCCTCAAATTGGGAACCATGCACTGTACACGACAGAGTATCTCATGTTCGACCTCACACGGAGAGATCACGACAGCACAGTATATTAGAAGAAAGACAGAGGTCAGGGATATCATAGAAACCACCAGAAAACTCAAATGGTAATGGGCTGGCCATATTGCAAGAATACGAGACAACTGCTGGACATCCGAACTCACAACGCAGATCCCCAGAGAGCATGATATTGAAAATAAAAAATATGAAGTGGTGTGAATAACTAAACAAGCTAAAAAAGTAATGGCTCTGCGACGTCCACGATATTGAGTTCAGGCGAATCTTGAGGAAGGTGTATATCCACCGACGGACGCTAAAAGGATGATGATGATGATGAAGAAGGAAGAGAATTTTGAGATCTAATGAAGGGGAGTATTATTAGCTCTTCCATTGCAGCAAATTTGACACAAGGTCAGGTTTAGTGAGGGTTCCGCTCGTGTACGTACAGGCAGTTCTAAAAAACGAAAAAACAAAAATATCCTTGCGACTATCGAGTGCGCTTAACTTCGAGTGTGTTTGCGATAATTTATGACGGGGATTTCATGCTGCACGATGCTCTATATCCGGGAAGATTAGTTTTCAGCAAGCTTAACTTGACGGATCCTGTGCAATCTGGACATGGACACAGTACGGATCCTGTGTAAACTGGACGAAGGGTCACGGTACAATTCCCGGGCAATGCTTATCAGAACTCACCGGTACCAAGACAAATCGTTGGGTAAGAGACAAAGTTTTCGTATGAGTATTCAAGTTTTTCAATTCCCGAGCCAATTTGAAGGCAGCATTCTGTTGATAGGGAATTGTTCGAACCTTTACAGCTTCTAACATTGCATAATGGATGTATCAGAATGTTTCTCCCATATCAGAAAAAATCAATCGTAGCAATTTCATCGAATGTTTTCACCAGTATGGAACACAAGAAAATTGGACAATCCTCTATTCGTGAAGTGTGGTTCAGTCGGGAAAGGAAATAGATTCTGGAGAATTCTCACTTTATTTCGCCTATCGTCTCTTTCTCTCTACCCCCTCTCTCTCTTTCTCTCTCACTGTCCCAATTACATGATAAGAAATCACCAAAATTTGTATCATGCCATGCTGACAAGACTTTTAGGTTTGTATCGTAAAATGGGATATATTCTTTTCTTTCCAATAATTCCTTTTTTCTCCTCCTTCTACAGTTCCCTTTTCTCTCTCACTCCCCCCTCTCTCCCTCACATGTGATCATTCTCCTTCCCTTCCTATCAATGAACCGAATGTTAACTTCAAGAGTTTTTTTTTCATAAAGATATCCAACAGTCAAGATGGAATGAAATAAACAACAATTTTGGAAAAATATCGTTTTTTGTTCTTTAAAATCTTAAGAAAAGTCAAATATGACTTGCACCCGAAATGTTTTGCGAAGTTTATGTATAAAGTGTAAACGATGGAACGTGACAAGAGTGTTCCCGAACATTCATGCTGGAAATTTGATGTTAAAGGATGCTCCACAGTCAGATGGACCAATTGGAATTGGCAGCCATCAATTACTTGACATTACTTGAGAGTAACACTTGGCAACGTTTTTTTCTTCCTTTTTTTTCCCTACTTCTCTTGTTCTTGGGTAATAAGTGTTATTTTCTGATAAAAATTTGTTTTAGTGACTAGGACGGTGATAATTTGAAATCTACCTATTTTCAAATTGACAATGGGTGAATTTGCACAAATTAATCATCTGAAGTAAAAACAAACTAATACGTATGAATATTACTATACCGGTCACAGAAGCAAAGTTTGAAGTGAGTAATAGTCATTTTCTTTTTACACCTAAATGATAAGGGTATAACACTCACAATCCATGGAAAAATCTAGTTGCACAGTCATCGTTATACGACAACCAAAATATACAAAAAATAAAGATCAAGCGTTTGAATTATTCAGTCACTTTGATATGTGGCTCCTGCATAAGTCGAGCGAAAAATACCAACTAGGTCAGATTTCTGGGAGAGATTTACCCCTGAAATATAGACAAGATGTTCTATTTTAGAAAGAAATCCTGATGGGCACTGAGAAGTGAATATTTGGTAACGAAGAGATCTCTGGGAAACGAAATGAATCAACCCCAACTGCACGAGCCAATGGTGTTGCTGTTTATATAGTTCAGAATTAACATTCAAAAAGAGAAAAATATTCGATATATCACTAAAACAATTACTCATTTTATAGAAACTGTTATGTGACCAGTGTGTTGGCAGTATGCCATGTTAGGGGGTGATAAAAACAGGAAAATTATCAAATTATCAAAAACAAGGGTTAACCTCTAGAATGAAGAGACTAAATTAGCATGAACTTACATTGTAAATTGAACCCCCAAAACCATTCTACGGGATGGGATTTCAAGAAAACAAACTAAAAAGTGTTTTTCTCGACATAATAATGAGAAAATATTTGAATTTTCAGCCCTCAAGCTCCATTGGTAAAGCCTGTGCGCTCAGCACCCACATAGAAAAATAGCCAGGCAGGCAGACAGACAGCGGCCAGCAAGACTCTCTTAAAAACTGAACACATCTGTGTTAACGGTTTTGTTTGACACTTTGAATGTATCGGCAGATTCAAAGGGTTAAAACAATTTTTCGCCTTCCTAAGTGTGTAGCAACGTACGAAAAGGAAAGAACAGACGTTGCTGCTTGAAATCAAATGTTCGTACCGTTTGGCTATTGCCGCTAATCAAAGATACAGGTCTGGTGTAGAGGTTGAGAATTCTTCGTATGTTGATTATAGTTCCAGATAAATCTGCCATTTGGGATTATCTTGACGAGAAATAATTACACCGATTCCTTGTTTAGTCAGGGCTCCAAAGAAATCTAGCCTTTTCTTTGATTTCACTTCCAGCTGGTGGACGTGCAGTCCGGCCACTCAGGTCATGTGACTATTATAGCTGAAAATGGGGAATTTTGTCTGAATACACCGTATATACTTATAGAAATGTTTACCCAGTCCCCTACATATACATACATACATACACACACACACACACACACACACACACACACACACATATATATATATATATATATATATATATATATATATATATATATATATATATATATATATATAAATTTCTTGTGCAGTTTTGCTTATTTATCACATATGTTTTATATATGATGAAATAAATCAGTAGGTGATAAAAGAATCTATCTAGTTATAGATCAATTTGTTATTCTCCAGCAGTTGTACTGTAATGATTTAGAATAATCATGATGCGTGTCTAATGTTCTAGAAATATGTTTAGGGGTTGATTTTCAGTAATACCTTGTATCGCAAGAGTTTTCCTGGTTCGTCGGTTATTCAGACATTATGTTTCAATAAGAGAGAAATCCAATTATTTCAAATCTAGTGGTTAAGTTCACCTGCTACAATCCATAATTATTCAGGGTAAACTTTTCTCTACTTTGCATAGTTGGGCACCTAGTGAGGGTCACACTTACTTCAGTATATATCGTCTGCTTGAGGGGAACGTTTTGGTTAAGATTTGGACCGATTAAAAAAAGGCAGGTATCATTGGGCTTTAGATTACGTGATTTGTACTTCTTTCTTACACGCAGAAGATCCCAGGTCAGATTCCCTTTATGAGCATGCAAAGTACTTCATTGGGACAAATTTCACAGTGCACTCGGCAGCTAATTGAGTAAAACTATAAGCTGTGAGATTTGGATGGAAAAATCCCTTTGGTGGACTTGGATTCTACCAATGGGGTGGTCATAAAAACTTACTAGATGTTGTGGTCACAACCAGACTAAAAGCTTGCAGGAATCAAATTTTGATCGGATTAAATGAAAGTCGATATAACAGGAAGTCAGACGATAGGGTCTGTACCTGTATGGGAGATTGTCAGAGACAACAATTATAAATGCAAAAAAAAAAACAAAAAAAAAAATTGATCAATTTTAGTTCCAATTTTCAGAAAAGTTGGTATCCTGGAGCTCAAGCGACAGGAAGTGTACCTGCACCAAAGAATCATTAGAAACAAGAATAACTGATGAGGACCAGGATCAAACCCCCCTCCACTTCCATTTCGACTGATGATGAATACTGCATCTTTTGTATTGTTTATATAATAAATACATTCATAAATATGTAAGATTTGTTGGTTTGATTCAGTCTGTGCGAGGGTCACCTACTAATCACTTAATTGTCATTTCAAATCCCGGTAGGGAAATATTAATTTTGTATATCAGTTTCATTTCACAGGACAGGCAAACTCTGTTTTCGTGGCGGCTCGTACAAATATGACAATCAGTGAATGGTTTATTCTACTTAAATTTGGTGATGATTATTCTCAAATCCAGCTTCTGACTTTGACATGAGCTTGGCAATAAAAACTTTGGATCTAATTTTGGTCGGATTAAAAGAGGGACGATCGGTCGGATTACAAGACATGTTTGTATAATTCTATTTCTTTTTTCTTTTCTTTTTAGATCAAATATTTTTTCTCTTCTTTTCTATCAAGAACTTACAGCATAACGAGTATTTGCAATTGATATTATCCTGGAAAACATTCAGCCTTTCGATTTGTGTATCGATGTGCAGCCGTTAGATGTCTCGGACATGAAAGTGAACGAATGCATACATGTCTTTCTCTTCTCTACTATACACCGAGCCCCAATCAAAACCACCGTGTTTGGCGGGATTGTAAGTAGATGGAGCATGCGTGCTTTAGGGTGCGTCATTAACGTTGCTGATATTCGAGCAAACACAGACAGACCAGAATTTGTTGACATCCGGGTTAAGCTGATCGCCCATCATGACTACGTCATTAGGCACGATTCGTTGGGGATTTTATGTCTTTCTTTCTTTCTTTCTTTCTTTCTTTTGTTCTCTCTTTTACTCCCTCGTTTTCTTTCTTTTCCTCTCTGTTTTTCTTTTTTGTTTGCTTTTTTTTCTATTTTGTTTTTTCTTTCGTTTTCATTCTTCTTCTCAGTTCCTTTTTCTCTTTTCAAATGTTTTCTCTCCTCATCTCGGTTTTGCTTTTTCTTTTGTCCTTTTTCATGTTTCGACCTTTTTTGTTTTTCTCTCTCCTTTCCTTTCTATTACGCTTTTCTTCTTCTATTTTGTTTTTGTTTTTCCTTTTCTTTTTTTCCTTTTCTTCTTTTTGTTTTCTTCTTTTTTCCCACTTCTTCATTTTTTTCTCTCTTTTTCCTTCATTCTTCTATTTTCCTGAAAAAAATTCTTCTTCTTTATCAATCAACCAACATTAAGAGTCTGTTTGATGGTCGATATAATTGAATAAGTGTTTCTGGGGCTTATAAAATCCAACAATACAAATGATGTGTTTTCTTGGTTGGTCTTCTCAACTCGGAAGATCCCCAATTCCGACAGACAGTACATACATGCCTCTAGTAAATCTCCAATGCTAATATGACCCCCTCTCTCTCTCTTTCTCTCCCTCTCTCTGTGTATATATGTATACATATATGTACATTTATTTATCTATATATTTGTGTGTGTATGTGTGTGTATGTTTCAAATTATAGCCAGTTGATTTCCCTGTCTGCATTGTAAATAGGATTTCACAAACAGTTCTGGTTTTGCTGTGTAAATGCTGTGATGATATTCAACAAGACATAACCTTATTCACTTGGAAAGTTGGTGCTACATGATCTTTGTTGAGAATATATCTATGTCATTTCGGAATCTATTTATTACGTAAGTCAGGCTCATGCTGTAAATGTATGATGATTCCGTTACTTTGGTAGACAATCGTTAGTATGATGGAAGTCCTTCTAGGAGCCCAATTTTTGTGGGAAAACCGAACTTATCACCATCATAAATGAGTTTCTTAAAATAAGATTTTCGAAAGATTTCACTTCCATTGCAAGTCCATTCACGATGGGCATTTTTTTTCAGTGTTTGCAGGAGAGGGACTGTCATCTTATGGGTGAACCGGCTTCTACGACGTTTTCCTTCTCTTCAGATATAGCTGTGCAGTTAGCTCCAGATAAAAAGATTGCTAGAAAGAGCATTTGTCACCATATATCTTCTTGGCATCAGCCTATGTTGTCTACTGACGGGAAATTATTCAACGAGAGATGAAGGTTCTTTTTGAACAGTCTCTGTATCTTTTCCTTGGCTCCCCTCTGTGTTGCCGATCAGAGGCCAGATAGCAAACCAGAATGGACGCTGACGATAACCTCCTTTCCCCGATACATGATCTGCCCAAAGCAGTTTTGCCTTTTGCAGCACTGCTTCAATGCTGGAGGCTATGGCTGTCTTGAGGACTTTGGTGTGTGTAATGAAGTCACTCTAGTTCACATTGCGAATGATATAGAGACAATGCTGATGGAAGCTTTCGTGGTGCCGTGGATGACGCTGATAGAGTATTTAGGATTTCGGTCCAGAAGAAAGGCTGACAGATTTGTTGATACATATATCTGTTTTATCAATTTCTATAATTTCATGTCTATACTACTCGGGGAGTAGAAGCCATGTACAATTACCCCATCGCTTAATTACATTTCCATAACTAATTGGCTAGTAAGAGCAATACGATGTTACTCTCATTGCAACTCTTGACAGTCAATTAATAATGCACAACTTTGACAGTAAAGTCACTTCTTATCGTATTTAATAAAGTTAACTTATACCTACATCCCTGTTACAAAAATATGCAGTAACAAAGGAAAGAAGTATTTTGAAAAAAAAAAAAAAATGAAACAAGATAGACTGCTGCAGGGTCAAATTCCATATCTACTTCTATCCGAACTGAAGATGATCTATTCAGTTTTCGTATTGTACATATGTAATAAGTGAAAAAAATCGTATAAATGTATCTATTCATTATGAAAAAATAAACATGTGCGTATCTGTACGATAGATTTTCGTTGATAACGAGGAATTGTCAATTTAACTCAGTTAATACGACATCCTCCTAGCAATCAGTTGGTCGTAATTTCAAATCACAGTATAGGAATGGGAATTCTACACATCGGTTTACAGTTGTTATTTTGCTGAGGATTGTTCTTATTGTTCTGGTTCTTGTTACGAATTTGACAACAGCAACGAACGTACAATAGCCGGTATGATGGCTTCCCAGCGTTAAAATAACAGAAGAGTGAAAAAATATTGAACTCTGCGCAATTCTATCTTTAGGAATATTCCGTCCGTGATATGGATGCCAGTCAATTAATTATAAAATTTTGATATTTCATTCTTGTACCCATTTTACTATTTTGCTTTTATTCGAATGAATTCCCCAGAAAAAAGAAGGAATATTTGGAAAAGCGTTCAGCCAAGAGAATGTAAGATGCACTTGGGATATAAATATTACATAGAATCAATTAGACAAATAAAGGATTGAAAAGTGCGAATGAAAAATCGATAAATATTCTCAGACGAAAACTTAAACAAAGAAGCCGGAGGGGGAGGATTGGTGGTAGGGAGAGAGACAGAGAGAAAAGGACAAGAAAGAGAGAGAGAGAAGGAAAGAGAGACAAGAGGAAGAAAGAGAGGAGTGAAGAAATAATGAAAGAAAGGGAAAGAGAATGTAAAGAACGAGCAGGTCTGGTTAAAAACTCAATAAAAATTGTCACGTGACAATGTCTTTTTGCAGCATGTTGTGTTTTCGGTGATCCATTGAAAAAGATGTGAAAAGAGGAGATAAATATGGAAATTACTTCTCTCACCTTCTGTTGGGCTGGGTTCACTAAGGAAAACAATGAACTTTCATAATCTGGACGTGAATGTTGCTGGACACAAACTAAGAGAACAACTGTGAATCGAAACCCTTACAAAAAAAAAAAAAAATAAAATTGAGTTCCTGAAGAAACAAACGGTACAAGTACTCGATTGGCTTTGTATGTCACTGAATGTAAACCCAACTGAGCCAGTACAATTTGGTAATTAATAATGCGTAATAATATCCGTTTTAATCCTATAATGCTCCACTCGAAATGATAAGATTCTGGTATTCTTGTTATAGAAGAGAAAAATCAAAAGATGGTTGGGGTGCACTTATTTAAGGGCGATACTGTACATGTAAAATTGTAGAAAACGGCCATTGCTCCCTTCAAACCTAGTTGTTGTAGCCAGGACAGTGATATCCATAAGTGATCTTTTTTTTATACACTTTATTTGATCAGAAATATGCCAATTCGCCCGTCATCCCAGTGAAATAAAATTGATTTCAAATTATCACTGTCTTGGTTGCTCAAATCTAAGTTTGAAAGGAATAACTGACATTTTTTGTACCTTACACGTATGATCAATCAGGAAACATTTATTACCCAGGAATAAGAAAGTTAAAAATAAATTGATTAATTGTGTAGTGAAAGATTTTGGGTCCAGAAACTGTACATCCCTGTCTGCATTTCTGAAATGAAAAATTGTCATTATTGCACATTTATATATTCGAAGGGTTATCCATATGTGATATAATATATGAATTTCATATTTGCTGATAAATGACTGGTTTCATAATTTTCTTTTATACACTGATTCGTTTGGACTGTTATCCTAGTTTTGGTTGATATAGCTGCAATGTTCCGGCTGGAGTACTTGGTCTTCTTCAAGTGTCTGTAGTGCCTGGTAACTTTATCGGAGTGAGTTTGCAATTTCAAAAATATTACCGAATGTGTCAGGCACCAGACGGAGGCCGAAGGCTAGTAAGGACAATAGTTCAAACGAATCAGTATATAATGAGAAATTATAAAACTGAACAATGATCTTTACAGATTTGTCTATGCATAAAATATATTATCGGTACAATAGAAAGGAATACCTTGACTGGCATTGTTTTGATTTGTTTGAGTCTTGATGTAGTTCGCTTAAGGTATTGCTGTACAAATTAATGTAAGTAAGTATAAACTGTAAAGAGCACATTAGATTACAGCAATACATTGAACAGTGCAGTTTTGAACTGTACGGGAAATCTGGGAAGGAATTAACTGCAGTATTCAAGGTATATATTGTATTCATAGAACACCCCTGGCCTTAAAGGAAAGGGCCTTTAAATACATTACTATTCAGGAAAGAAGAGGCTTGTTTCACCTATAGAATATTGTGAGTGCAGGAAAAATTCCTTTCCCCGCTGTATTTTTATCCCTTTCAGAAATTTCCAATCTACTCCATGTTCAATAAGATAGCTGCACGTTTCATTCTTGTTTGCAGATAGATACTCATACATAATGCATTTTCAAACGATTCGCTCTCATATAGAATGTTTCAATCGATCGGTTCTCATATGTAAGATGTTTAAAACGATCTAAGCTATTGGGCAAAATATTTCAGTGGATCTCTTGTCAGATGCAATATGTTCCAATCGATCTTTTTTTATATTCAATATTTTCCGATCAATCTGCTCCCATATAAGAAAAAAAAAATTCATTGATCAGTTCTTACATGCAAAATGCTTCAATCGATATGTACTGTGTTTTCTCATGTAATAAGATTCATTCAATTTATTCTATGATGTATTATTATTATTATTATTATTATTATTATTATTATTATTATTATTATTATTATTATTATTATTATTATCATTCTTATTATTGCAAAGAAAACATTTCACTTCTATCGCAGACATGCTGAAGGCTGATCAGGCCAATTTGAGACGTGAAAAGTTGGCAATGGGCAAAGAAGAGGACGCGTTCTCGATATGTTTGATTAACGGGGCTCTGATCAAGCTTCGATGGGCCTTGCAAACCGGTAGTGGAATATACTAAATTGCACAAGTAAAAGAAAGAAGAATACAAGAAATAGACGGATTAATTTACGTGACTGCCGTCCCCACTTCTTCATGACAACTCAAGTGGAAGATTAAACACCCCAAAGTACCCGAATTCCCTCGACCATTTCTGCAGATACGAGGATGTACTTCTGACTTATAGTGCAATGGTGAGTTCCTGTTTGTGGGGCAAATATATTTTTTTACTTCTTCATCATTATTATCATCTCTT
The DNA here is from genome assembly GCA_963457665.1 of Thysanoteuthis rhombus. Lineage (NCBI taxonomy): Eukaryota > Metazoa > Mollusca > Cephalopoda > Oegopsida > Thysanoteuthidae > Thysanoteuthis > Thysanoteuthis major. Next base: position 16,583,396 of record OY735208.1, read on the forward strand.
AACAACCGTCGTTAGACATAGATCTTCTCCAAGATTTGCCAGGACTCTATTTCAAGGGCATCACAGCGCCAATATCTTCAGATTTGATAGTCGTAATAATCAATTTCGGGAGGATTGGGTGTGAGCTTTGGAATGACAAGAGTAGACACATCGAGAATTTTTTGTGTGGGGTATTTCGTATACCCATAGGATGAGGCATACGACTCAAGGTTGCATTTCAGGGTTGGCATAGTATTTTTGTTGATTGCCTCTTACTAATGTTGAAGGAAAAATAAATTGCAGGTGGCTGCTACCAATATCAGGTGGCTTCCACGTTTTTAAGTGTTTTGAATAAATGCCTGCATTTACCAAAATAATGATGATGATCATGATGATGGGACTGAAGTTACTCAGTGCATTCTTTCATCGGATTCTCATAAGTATGAAAGTCCAAAAACAAGAAGTTTTTTCAATTTGTATTCAAATTCAAAATCTCAGTAAAGTGCTTTAAATTAAATTGATTTTATTACTGTAATATGTTTATATTTCTCAAAACACCATACTTAATTTCCAGATCGAAAACGTCAGCTTAGCCCCAGGTTTCAACCCCTTCCTCTCTTCCTTTTCTTCATGTGTGTGCGTATATGTAAGAGAATAGTTTTGTCAGTTCTGTGATATACAAAGTCCTTATGAAGTCTTTGTGCAATTGTTAATTCTTATAACATTTGTTCTGTATATAATCTAATTAATCAGAAGATGTGGAAAACAGATTTATTTCATTTATTTGGTTGTCATCAATCAAAAAATTGATTATAATTGCTTATTGATTTAATTTTTCAAAATTTCGTCTTTATTCTGAGAGCTTTTTTGAACCATGACTTTATTAAAGTTAAAAGTGGAATGACAGGTTGAAAAATTGAGAATAGCGAAAATAGATTTATTTAAGATATAATGAATTGTTCCACACATCTTTTTCACGGATCCATTCTATCATATATAGAACAAAAGTTTTGGAAATCCAAACTTGTACAAAGACTTTATTATGGCTCTGTATTGCTTGCCTCTGGTCAGAAGCCGAAGAAACGACAGGGGGTTCTGTTTTCTGCTGTGAGGGTGAATGAAAACGGGATATCTAAGGCTTTGTCAATGAACTGCGGAGATACGGCAGAATCCGAGCGGTTTGCAGGCAATAGTGAATATGATTAAGGGATTTTATTGAATTATATAGACTGTTACTCTTGTACTCTCCCTTCACATGCCCGTACACATTGATACGAATGTCCAATGGAATATAACGAAAACACACACACACACACATAATAATATTTTTTTTCCTGAAACTGCATCCATGAACTTGCATTTATACCGGTCCTGTCAAAAGTTCAGTATGATCGAGGACAGTGCCAAAATAGCCGGAGTTGTTGATAGGAAGATTGTATTGCGCCAAACAGCATGCTAAAAATAACCTACGTACATTGAAAAAAATCACTGAAAATCTTGGTTTTTCATTAAGGCTTGAACAGCCCAATGTCACAGTTTCTACGAACCATCAGACATTTCAAGTTATATATATATATATATATATATATATATATATATATATATATATATATATAGTTTTGGTTCACTGTAGTCAATGTTTTTGTATTTGGCCTATTGTACGATGCATATTTTGAACGTTTTCCTGATGTCATCTTATTCACCGAATATTCGATACTTATTTATATGCAAAGGTTCAATAACAGCTTTCAACCCGAATTCTCATCTCGTTTATGACAGAATGAATTATGATTTGCGTTATATCATAAAGAAACTTATCTGAAATGATTTTTGTCCGAAAATCATTATACTATCTGTTGGACCAAAATTTTCTTATAAGCACACTGTTGCGTTGAAATAGACGAAAATACCGATGTTAAACAAGATGAGGGTTCGGTTTAAAAGCAGTTATCTCATCTTTGCATTATCGGCAGGCTGTCTAGCACAATGGTAAGTGCATTGCAACGTTGAAGCGGCTACCTATCGGTGGCAGGTTAATATATATATCTATACATATAACCGCCAAATCCTATGTTAATGATTTAATCTAATTTGTTGGAAAATTCACCGTCAAAAACAATTTATCACTCTCTTCAACCCATTTAATATAATACCATGAAAACATTTTTTTTTACATTTTGAGGCAACTTCTTTTAACACGTCTCACTCTGTTTAAACACGCTGTGCCTTATCAAAGAAGTTATGCAATAACATTTGAAATGAAAGGTATATAAGACATCATCTTTCTTCAATTTTTCTTTGACACTTACACAAAAGTAGAACCAAACGTTGAGTTATAATAAAAGTTCAGTTTTATACATGGATTCCGCCTCTAGGGATGAGAAAAGAGTTGGGAGTGGTCGATGTAGAGAACCAAATAATATCTTCAATTTGTAGTCCCACCAGGAGTCCGAAGTCAAGTCAGGGATAATTCAGATGGCCGGTTGATGCTTTTGTCCAAACGGTTAAGTTAAAATTCGTTTCTCAGTTGTGTCAGAGACGAAATGTCAGGTTTTAATTAAAAACTTTCTGGTATCGTATTGTAATCTTAGGCAAGACTTGCAGTGCGATTGGAATTGGCTCAGAAAGCGAAAAGAATTGATTTCTGTGGTGCGCGAATTGGCCGCCGGCAAAAATGATGGCAGAATCCACAAGTCAGTATGCACACGAAAATTCTCAGACGAACACCTATGCGTGCATACACATGCGTGTTATACGTCCATGGAACCCATACACGTACGCATTTAATTACACCCTGGCCATAAAATGAGCATATGGAGAAACATTTCTCGTCCTCTGCTTCATCCATACAAGGATTCTGGATAACACGCACCCTCCACCCTTTTCGCACCCGTACAATGGAGTGTCTTTTCGGCAAATTCGGTTGTGAATCAGTTTCCACTGCCAACAATACGTTTTCAAGTCAAATTGATTTTCAGGTTTCAGATAGTGGATTTAATGGCAAATGTTGCATGTGGAACAATTGGCGCTGCCATGTCTTGAAAATCCATGTCCTCGAGTCAGATCTCGCGTGTGTCTTCTGTGGTTGGCCAAGTTTTCGCAGAAGAATATTCTATTGGACATGTGCAAAAGTTCCCAATGCTCTTTCTTGGAAGACAGAGGATAATTTTTCGCTGGAATAACTTTGAAAACAGAGGATAATTCAAACCAGTATAGCGAATTCAGTTACGTCACTTGACTAAAAATGGATATATCACATCTTCTAAATTAGGAGTAAATGTTGTCGTACCCCTTTTCTCTGTTTTCCAGCGTCTGTTGCTCAACTGCAAAGAGTGCCAGTAACCCACAAGGTTGGGGGTAGTTGGTCAGATCGTAACATCAACATCATCATCATCATCATGATCATCATGATCATCAGTCCTTCAACGTCCGTGGTTGGACATTGACCTTCCCCAGGATCCGACACATTCCTCTATCATAAGCGTCACGGAGCTAGTATTTTCTCGTAACAGTGAGGCCTTATTTCTCGTTCGTCTTCTCTCCCCCTCTTCTGTCCCATCCATTGATTTGATTTGCTGCTATGAAAAAGAACACACCAGTCAACGTAGCTGTTTGGCAATCCATTCAAGAAAGGAACCTGACAGACAGGAGAACCGGGGCTTAGTCCCACCAACTGAGTCAGGTATTGCAAGTTTAACGGATAGGGCCAAATATAATATTAATGGGGTCCAGCTCATAATATTGGGGACAGGGCGCTGCCCTTTACTAATTTAGCTATTAATTTCAGACAATGAAAATCAAAATGTAATACTATGAATATATTATGATGTTGAACTTAACATAAAATCCCTTATTGATGCATCTGACATGAAAGATACTCAAACAAGCCTTGTCGAGACACTGTATTTTTTATACGCAAAGTATAGATATATTGAAATATTTTGAGGACATATTGATGGGGAGGGGGACTCTAAAATCTTGAAGTCCTACCACAAGTACGGGTCTGCCAACAATTATCTATAGAGTTAAAAGTAGCTGCGAAAACTCCCAAGACGAAAGAACCAGTTTTTTATACAATAATTTCCTGTATGTCTCAAATAGGTAACGCTTTTGATTACATTGTGTAAATTTTGAAACTTTTTTTGTTCCTTGGTGATAAGTGTCATTTTTTGACTGATTACGTGGCGATTTGAAATCAACTTTTGGGTCCCCATGGTTTCATTGGTGGTAGGGTATAGTAAGAATGTTCCTGATATGCAAGTCTTACTAATACTAGTATGTGCGTTCCCAGTGGAATTTGAAATATTTCATCGAATATATGGGAAAGATTATACAAACCAGATAATGTAGCGAGGGGAATATGGATGCACATATCTTGCCAACATTCACTCTAAAACAACAAGTTATAAATACTTAAAATAATGATAATAGATTTGACTAATTAATCTGTCAACTAATCTTGAAACTCGGATCATAGACAAAGCAACATTAACGTATGTATTAAGTGACACAAAAGGATTTGGGGTGACTCTCGTCGCTAGCTATTTTGACAATTTGAATGTCTGTATCATGTGTTTAGTCCAATCATGGTAAGCTAGGTAGAGGATGGGGGCAAGTGTAAGTGTATATGTAAAAACCTTCCACGTCTATTGATTATACTAATCCTGATATCCGTCAAATCTTTTCCCGTGATTCTTGTGACGTACAGACGTACATCACAAGAAACTCTGTTGATACGATATTAGAACGAACAAGACATTCTGACGCTTCTTCTAGGCTCGCAAATATGAGTGCGTTCCAGTCGTCAATCCCGGCAAGGATCACGTAGAAAGTCACAAGATCAGCAAAAAGTCCAGTAGTTGGTGAGTTGCTGCTAAAGTCGGGGTACAACATATTGGAGATCTTCGTAAAAAGGGAAGTAGAACCGAGAGACACAATGCCGACATGAATAAACATGAATTCTCGAGATACATTTGAGTCATTCCTCTTCAAATCACCCGATTTTAAGGAACTTTCCTCTGGTCACTCTCTCAGATTCCACTGAGACAAATCGTAAGTGCTCCTCTACCCAAGAAACATATGATACTAGGTCTGTACCTTAATCGTTTTGAGATAATTAAATTTCACTCAATTTCATGCATTTTGCCGAAAAGCTTTTCTATCAAAACTCCGACATTCACAATTTCTTTGTTATGACTTGTATAGCTTTCAAACTTTGTGACTAGGTCTAACCTTTTCTGTACAATTCGGAAATGTAACCAGATCAAGTTTATTTTATGTATCTGGGCGCCAAAGACGTCATGCTTCAATAGGCTCAAATTGGAGATCATCAGTATCAGAGAACCTTGCTGTGGTGCAATGATTTGTAAACTATTATGCTATCCTTTAACATTAGTTGAGTGAATATCAATATTGAGGTGAATCGACGTGGAGTAATGGTTAGTAAGATACTCTGGAAAATCATAAGTACTTTTGTGTATTTGATACTCAATTACATGCAGAGAACCTCGATTATTCGATCCGAACGGACGGTGTGTATTTTGTTCGGATGATTGATAGTTCAGACTGATCTGATCGTAAAAAAGGTCTTTAAAGTTCGGATAATCCGAAATTTGAATAATTGATGTTCAGATAATCAATGTTACCCTGCATATACAAAAAAATAATCAGAATGACGATGGATCTACGATACATTTGAGTTTTTTTTATTGAATTCCCATTTGATTAAAGAGATTTTTTGAATCAGGAACACACAATTTCAGATCTATCTCCATATCAGACGCAACAACCTTTAGTTTTCATTGTTTGTTTGTTTTCTTCAGATTTTGAGCACAAACCAACTGACCTCATGACTGAATTACCAGTGACTAATTTACTGTCGACAAAATTACTGGATGCCAAAAAAAATTAAAATAAAACAAGCTATGGAATTGATAATAATTTTTCACTTTTGTGTTCAATTTAATTCCACAATGATGAGTAATTCTTAACTCAACACGGTTGGATTTGGTGGTATTGATATGAGGTTATCGACACAGCGGAGCAGGGATTTCAGTTAGTAGGAAAAAATGAGGGAGTTCTTCGGGTACATCAGATGTAAACAAAACCATTAAACTTGATCGAAAGATTGGATTTCAAACTAAGAACCATGCAATGTGGATCATGCTTAACTCCAGATGGGAAGATCACAAAACAGCACGTTATATCAGAGAAGAAAAAAAACAGGTTAAAGATATCATAATATCTATTGAAAACATGGCAATGGACAGGTCATTTTGCAAGAATGTCCGTCAACTGCTAGGCATTTCGACTCACATCATGGATCCCTATTGATCATATGTGGAATTGTGACCAGAAAAAAATAAGATAGCATGACAATTTAGACAGGTTCAGAAAACACGGTGCTACGAGAGGTCTGACGAATCTTGGGGAAAATCTATGTCCAACCACAGACGTTAAAAGGCTGCTCCTGCTGTTGCTGCTGCTGATGCCAATGAATTATATACGATTGCTGGTGGCACCAGAGATGGGAACGGACGCGTATACCAACTACTGAATTTTCAGGTTTTTTGTATGCTTAACGTCTGCAAAAAGAGACATGGCCGTATACCTATGCCCATAAAGCCTAGTTCCCCAAACACGTTCCGATCACTGGTTTTAACATGCACTCATCTGTGAGTTCTCGGCTTTGTTGGCTCTCTAGGGAAGGAAAAGATCGCAATCGGTGACATTTGGGTAGAAAACGAACAAAATTTATCTTTATTCTTTCATGTGGAGATAATAACGTTTGGGACCAGATCCAACGCGACAGGTTGTTTCCCCAATAATGATATTGGAGTCAGGAAACAACAGAAATAAAACAAAATGATAAAAAAAGAGAATAGGTTGATAAATAGATAGTTAGATAGATTGATCGATGGATAGATAGATAGATAAGACCGTTTCACGATACAAAATTTTTGAGATAGATAAATAGATATATTTTCGCATTTCATGACGTGAAGTTTACGAGATAGATAGATTGATAGATAGATGGATAGATAGATAGATAGATTAGAGCATTTTAAGACATGAGGTTTTTGAGATAGATAATCTGCAAATAGACTAATAAATCAGGGATTGAATGGATATAAAAAAAGAAATGGAAAGAATGAATGAAAGAAAGAAAGGAAAGAATATAAATAGATGAATCTGGAAAAACATTCATAGATAGGTGGACAGAAAGAAAAAAAGAGAAGTTGAGAGTGAATACTTGAATGGTATTCAATATTTCCATGTTTTTCAAACGTGTTCGAGAAAATAAAGACATGGAGTAAAAGATAAAGATTGATTGAGAGTCATGTGTAGACAGAGGAAGGGGGTGGGAGGTAGAGACAGAGAGAGATAAAGAGAGAGGGAAGAATGGGGATAGAGATGTGAGAAAGAAAGTAAAATTGAACAATGAAAGATACAGAAACAAAAAAAAGATTAAAGAACGGGTGAAAAGATTGCAAAAGAAAAAAAAGAGAAAGAAAGGACAAAACTCCAATAGATAGAGAGTAAAAGAACATAGTGGGAAAGGTGGGAGAAGGGAAGGAGAGAGAAAAAGAGAAAGAGAAAAGAGGGTGGTTATGGATTCTATTCATTTTTATCTTCAAAAGCCTTCTGCTTTCTATTTCTTTAGAAGTTAGCTTAACCGATAGACAGAAAAGAAAATCATGTTTGAGTTGGCGGGATTATGTACATACATTTTGAGAAAAGAAACTGATAGAAAGCGCTCGAACGAGAGAGAAAGAAAGAGAAAGAGAGAAAGAGAGAGAGAGGTAGAAATCGACGGATTTTGAGAATGAAAGAGAACAGAATGTAACAAGAAGATAAGTATGAAAAACAAGCCTGGTTAGTCACTCAATAGAGACTATCATGTGACCAAAGTCTTTCAGCAGGATATTGTGTTGGGGATGATTAATTGAAAAATGGGACAAAACAGAAACCAAAGAATAAGTTATTTCTCTTGCCGTTTAGGGAGGTGTTATCTCTAACAGAGTCTGAATTTTCAAATAATAAGCGTGAACACAAACCAAGGGATCAATTTAGCATTAATTTACATTGTAAATTGAACCCTGACTAAAAAACTTCAGTCCTTTTGCTCCATTAGTGCAGAGTGATACATAGCCTGCCTGTCACTCATCTCGCCAGCCAGCCAGCCGTACCTACTAAAAAACTGAATCAAACCATGTTAAGGTTGACAGTTTCGTTTGACGGTTTCTAACATTAAGACAGAGAAAGAGTGGGGATATGATAGGAGCGAAAGGAAAATAGTGAGGAAAGAACGTAATAAAAAGGAAGCGACTTCTCCCCGGGATGATAAATTGATCATTGTCTCTTCAAAGGCAATGATCAACGACCATATACACCGAGTGTCAGTCTGACATGCAAATGCAGGAAATACAAAGCCCGGCTAGGTGTAGGCGTTCGATCATTATCTATCCGTCCGTTCATTTCTATTTATCTATATATCTATGTCTGTCCATTTTTATCCATGTACCCATTTTTATTTATTATTCATTTCTATCCATCCATCTATCAGTTCATTTTTCTTTATGTTCATTTCTATCTCTCTCTCTCTCTATCAATTTATATGTCTATCTATCCATGCATATGTGTGTATTCATTTCTATCTTTCTATCTATATACTTATTATCCAACTGTTACGGTTGAGTCTTGACTTAATTTCTGCCTGTAACAACAATGATGGATGACAATGACAACGGCAAGACCAAAAACAAATGAAACAGTGACGTTTGCAAAAAACTGATGACAAATTCATTCCTGTTTACAAAGCCCAAATCAAGCCGACTAGTTCCACAAATTATCGTCCGTTGTTGGAAATCGACCTCCCCTAAGATCCGCCATATTTCTATATCAAGGTCATTGTAGAGCCAGTATTTTCTAAATTCGTCCACTTAATCTCTCCATCTTGTATTCTGTTGGCCTCGGCTTCGCATGTGATCTCTTGGGATCCATGTTGTAAGACGTGATGTCCATTGATTATCTGCCAGTCTTGCAATATGACTTACCCATTGCCATTCAAGTTTTCTTATAGACTCCATGATGTCCCTGACTTCCATTTTCTTTTTTATATACTGTGCTGTCTTGTGATCTCTCCATGTGATATTGAGCATGATTCTGCGTATACGTGTTGCATGCTTCTCAGTTTGCGGGTCTGTCTCTTGGTTGAGTTCCATGTTTCAGCTTCATAAGTGATTATCGGGAGGATGCATTGGTTGTATACTCTTCTATCAAGGATTATTGGGATCGTCTTGCTTTTGAAGAATGAGCTTGCTCTGTCGAAGACTTGTCATCCTAGAGTGATTCTTCGCTGGATTTCCTCTTATTCTAAGGATCTCATGGAGATTTGTTGTCCTTGGTAGATGTGGTGGTCCACTTTCCCCAGTTATGTTCTTATTCTCGATGGGATTGTTGCACATGACTTTCGTTGTACTGAAGTTCATGTGTAGGGCGACTTTTTTGCTTTCTTCGTACAGTTTGTCTCGCATTAGTTCGAGGCCATGAAGGTTCTCTGCGATAAGGACGATGTAGTCTGCAAATCCAAGTTTGTTAAGATATTCGCCGTCTATTTTGATTCGTCTATTCTCCCAGTCTAGGTTTCGGAAGATCATCTCGAGGCAGGTTGTAGAGAGTTTGGATGAGATGGTATCACCTCGCCTTAATTCTTTGGGGAGCTGGAAGGGTTCACAGTCTTTATGTCACTTCATAAAGGAGTTGCCGTGACTGTATATATGTTGTAGTACTTTGACGTATACAAGGTCTACACCTTGTAGAGTGATGGCCTTCGTAACCATAAGAATTTCCATGGAATCGGATGCCTTTTCGAAGTATCTAAATGCTACAGCGACAGGCATTTTGTATTTTGCTACTTTCTCTTTCAGCTGATTTATTGAATGAAGATGGTCCATAGTTGAGTAGTTTCTTCTAAATCCAGCCTGTTCCCGTGGTTGGTTTTTATCTCGTATTTTAGTGATCCGGTACGTGATGATTTTTGTGTAAAGTTTGTACATGCAGTTGAGTAGGCTTACATGCCTGTAGTTGTTAATTTTTTTTTTGGTTTCTTTTTATGTAGAAGCATATATATTCTAGTTTTTCGGGACTACACTTTGTTATAGACAAAGTTGAATACAATAGCTAGATTTTTGTCGAGGGTCTCACCAGCTTTTTTGAGTAGATCGATGGTGATGTTATCTGAACCAGGGGATTTTCCTTTTTTTTGTTTTTTGATGGCTTGTCTTACCTCTCATGGTGTAAATTCTGGACAGTTCTCGAACTGATTGTCAGTGTTTGGCGTGTCTTGGTCGTTGTTTTGTTACCCGTATCTTGAAGAGTGGAGTTCTTGGTAGAATTCTTGGGAGCCTTCGACAATTTTGTCTCTGTTCTTATGTATCTGTTTTCTTCGAGTATGTTGGTTATTTGTTTCTGTCCTATACTGAAAGCTTTGCTTATTGCTCTAAAGTCCCAACGTTTTTCGAGCGTAATTTTGATGATTGCTGTCATATACCTTTTTTGTCTTCTCTTTGTTGCTTTTCGATCGTTTTGTTTAGTTTGGTCTCCTCGATTTTTATCCTGGTATTTCTTGGTGGTTTGAGTTTTCTACGCCTTTCAATGATTTACCTAGTTTCGTCGAAGATTTTTTTGATGGTCTTAGTGTTTCTTGGTTTAAACATAGTAGCAGCTTCTATTAGAGAGGTTGTTATTTTGTTGTGGAGTTCGTTGATGCTGGTGTCGTTTTCATTGGTAAGGATTTTATACCTGTTTTTTAATCCTCGCTGTAAGGGTTGGGTGAGTTCATTTAGTACGTTTTGTGGTTTCAGTTTAGTTTGGAACATTTTTCTGCATTTTTTATTGGAGTTTACTTGCATCTTAATCTTATTATTCTATGGTCGCTTCTCATGTTTATATGGTTTAGAATTCAAATGTCTCAGATTGTGTCGCCTTTGTCTGTCAGGATGTAGTCTGTTTCGTTTTTGGTTTCATGGTTGGGCCTTTTTTGAGTCCATTTTCTATTGGGTTTCTTTTATGATTTCGAAATTGTTTGCAGTTGCAAAGTCTACGAGATCTTCAACTCTTTTGTTCTATCTTTCGTATCCGAATTCTCCAATGCACCGTTCGTTTTCTTTGTCCTACATGTGCGTCGAGATTTCCCATGGTGATACTCAAACATTTTTTGGTATCTTGTAATAGGGAGTTGAAGTCTGAAAAGCTTTTTGAGATAGCTTGGAAAGCTACCATGTTATCTTTAAGGTCTTTATTGATGAGAAAGCCTATTCTACTTTGTTTTAATTTCTTTCCTTCGGTTGAGAGTGTCCTGACATAGTAGGTGCCGATGTATAATGTTGTACACTTGGTGAGAGTTTTGGGGATTGGGTTTTGTTTGGATGATCACTGTACTCCACGGCCTACATCAGGTATCATCTGGTAGGTGTGGGGGAGTAACGAACCGAACCCTTTATTTAACTGACGGGGGTATATTGACCGTACTCCCTTCTTGGCAGTAGTAGTATTGTAAGAGGGGAGTACGGTCAATATACCCCCGTCGGTTAAATAAAGGGTTCGGTTTGTTACTCCCCCACATCTATCAGATGATATCTGATGAAGGCCGTAGAGTATAACGCCGAAACGTTGTATGAAAAACAACCAAGATGAGGATAGTCCGAATAATAATAGAAATAGTGCAACGTTTAGTTTTTAACATCTTCCATTTCTTTCATTTTTCCCTCTCTACTGAAATGTTCGATGACTGTTAAAATCAACCTCACCCAGGCCTAAATCACTGGACAAGTACATATAATAATCAGAAAATACATTAAAATATTATACTTTTGCCTACACAATACACTAAAACTTTTTTTTACTCCTTCCGTTTCCCTTCCCGTATATTTTCCATTATTTGATAGGAAGTAATTTTAAGAGAAGTTTTATTGGCAGATTACGCAATTAATATTTTAAAATGAACTTCAAAACCTATAAAAATGATTTATGCAGAAAAAGAAACAAATGATAAATAACAAAGATATAATTCAACAATTAGATAAAACAGATCTGGTTAGTTTCTCGATAGAAACTGTCACGTGCCCAAAATTGTTTGGCAGCATTTTGTGCTGGGCGTGATTAATTGAAAATTTGGAAAGGGGAGAGATCAACAGATAAGCTACTTCTCTCGCCTTTTGGTGGGCAGTGATGACGAAGAAATTATGAATTTTCAAAAAAAACAACAAAACAATCGCGAACGCTGACCGACCAATTCAGTATAAATTTACATGTTTAAATCTCGATTTGTACATCCAGTCCATTCGACACATACACACACATTCATACACATACACACATGCACATACACGCACATTAACACATATATACAGGTAGATATATAGCTTGCAGACCCATTTGAAAACTGAAGATACTTATTTTGACAGTATTTGTTGATAGCTTCCAATATTATGTAAGAAAAGTATATCCTATAATGATATTATTTAAGAGAAAAACAATAAAAATACAAAGTAAATCAATGTTTTCATTATTGTTATCAACCTTTTTTTATAATCACTTTCATCGCTTGATTTTTTTATTTCTAATTTTTAACCAAAAATGTAAATTTTATTGATCTGTGTGTCTGCACCGGGGATTTTTTTTCCGGAATACTTTGCCAATTTCCGGTAATTTCAGGCGATAAAGGGTTTTTTTATTCTAAAAGTCACGCAGTAAGTCTTTGACAAATCACAATCGATAAAAAATCAACTTTAAAAATTTCGCAGACATTTATTTAATTTCCAAAAAAATGAATTGACAAGAAGTGACATTCAGAAGACCTTAACTTATTTGATGGCGATTAGTTAACCTCTGTCAACGATATCGGAAGAGGTATACGTCAGTTGTCTACACAATATCTCCAAAAGTTCTGCATGAATGTCTGTGATATCTTCTGGAAGGGTGGAATATGTGTTTCATTGTCGCTATATTTTACCAAATTTTAGTTAGTGTTGGTGTTGGCAGTGGTATACACTCTCTGACCTCTTTTGTATTTCATGTTTGTGATTGGGAGATGACCGCATTGACAATGATAGCTTAAACTTGACCCTTTTACGAATCGAAAGACATTTCTGTCACCATTGGCTTACGGGTAGAGGGACATTAATGTTGTTCCTGGTCATTGTTTCTCAAATGATCTCTGGATTCAAACTCTGGATAAATCCAAGTGTTAACTCAGTAATACATCATGCCTACATACACTACCTGTCTGATGCAATACCTGTATCAATACCAAGTGGTGCTGTATAGCCAGAAGAAAATCGACCGGTGAAAAGGTCAAATTAAACTCGTTTATGGCTTCCCAGATTCGTTTCCTGCTTTCAAATCAGTCATTTGGAAACATTAATTAAGTGCAAGTAAGCAACAACTGGAGAAAACTGATCAAAGATAGTCAATTGAAACCTTCACGTAACCAAGACTTTTTGGTGGCATGCCATGTAGTGGTGATCAATTAGAATTTGAAAAAAAGGGTTGATCTAAACTGTTGCCTCCTGTTGGGTCACAAAAAAATCTGATCCCTCAAAAACCCTACAAATAAACACACAGATGGACACAAAAGACAAACAAGTGTGAACGCAGCTGGACACAAACTGGGGAGCAATCTAGCATAAACTTACGTTCTGAATTGAACATCCCACCTGAAAGCTATTTAGGAGGAAGGGAATTCAAAAACCAAAAGTAAAATGGTTTCATTGATGCAATAATACATAGCCAGTCAGCCAAACCAGCTTAAAAAGTTATCTACAAAAATATTAAGTTTTCCCGTACCTCCAGAGAATCGTATATGAAGACAGTATGCAACGTCCTATTCACACCGGTCAACCACAAATTTAGAAATCGATAATATCCGATCGATGATCTTGTATGTTGATTGGCTACTAGTATCAAACTCACCCAGGCTAAAATCACTGAACAAGTACATAACGAGAAAGCCACAAAAAGCACATTCTTCTGTTAACACACTAAAAACTTAATCATCAACTTTATCATCATGACTTTGATCGCCATCATTTTAGCATCCGTTGTTGGGGATAAACCTTCCCAAGGATTCACCAACCTCTCTATCGAGGGCGTTGCAGAACTAGTACTTAGTCTACTTGTCAAGTGAATCACACATTCCTATTTGGTGCCAGTCGCAGTTTTGCATATGGTATCTGGGGATCCACGTTGTGAGACATGATGTCCAGCAGGTATCTAACATTCTTGCAACATAACCAGCCCATTGCCACTTGAGTTTTCTGATAGATTCTATGATATCCCTGACATGTGGTCTTCTGATATAATGTGCTTGTTTCCTGATCTCTCCATGAAATGTAGGACATTATTCTTCCTTGTGCACGTTGCATGGTTCTTTGAGGGTCAATCTTTTGACTAAATCCGATTTTTCAACCCTATGGGTGTCTAGCGAGAAGATGCATTATTTTTAGTAACTTCATTTCATTTTTTTATTGCAAATGTATTAGTTGGATGAAATCTGTGCAGATGAAGAATTACTTCCCTTGAATGTAGAGCTAGAGTTTTTATTAACTGTCCATTCTCTAAAAACTATTCCTGCAGAATAATAAAAAAAAAAGATCCCTTAATCGAAGACAAGTTCCTATATCCATCACCAAATCCAACTGATTCTTTCTATAATTCCACACTCCCAGAAAGTTTGATTGAAATTTGTTGAGATATTTTGTGGACAAACTGACAGATAGACGCAAGTGAATACAAAGACCTCCATCAACGCCGTTGACCGATGTGAATTTATATTCAAATTCTGTTGGGAAGTTCCAAAGCTGCATAGTTGCAAGGGGCTGAACTTTAGAGTGTATATAGCACCCTATCATAATTATCATATAAAATCTGATTATCGTACTGAAGTATGGCTTCGAAATATTTCCATTACTTATTTTTAGTGTTGGCAATTTAGATATTTTATATCTAAATTGAGATACTTTTAAAGGACAGACGTCGAGAGAGATAATTCATGGAAACTATGGAAAAAAGTTATGATCTTGAAATTTTTTTCAATGGGAGTCCTCAAGAACTGCTGATCTAAACAACATCAAACTCAACCCTGCACTACCTCGTGTGCTAAGTAATTTATCTTGTGAATGGCCAATGGCTACTTGTTGAGTGGTTGCAATGTATACATACAGATTCCATCAATAGTAATTAGATGTCATAAACATGGTCATCATTTCAAAATAAACCATGGGAAATCTAAGAATTGTTAGGAACGATCATCAGGAAAAAAAAACATAGAGAAGTGTGAGACGTTGAAATCCTGTTCAGATAAATTCGATTCCCTGCTGCTTCTGATTTGCAGGCTCCGAGATTTCTCGGTACCATCCTAAAAAACTGACAACGGACATCATCCCAAACCTTTTTCTTCGAGTTCAGTTCGACAGGTTTTACTTGACAACTACATGACAATAGTCTGAAAAAAAATTACTTGTCGTTCTACAAGCGGCGAGAGGAAGCCTCACGGTATCAACACAGTCAAATGTTGGTGTAAGAAAAGAATTCCAATGTTGTCAATTCAACGGAAGCTCGATTCTCTCCACGGAAGACCTGCCCTAATACGGCTGAATAGATTTTCCTCTGGCAAGACGTCTTTGCAATGCATGTAAAAATCATGTCTCAGTCAAACACATTACGTTATCGAAATCGTAAACACTTGTTTCCTCGATTGCCGCTGCTACAATCAATATTGCAAAGATTTCTCTCTCAGCCTTAGGGCTCTGTTTTTTCATAATGTTCCATCTCTGATTTAATGTCCTATTTTGTTTGTCTCCCTTCTGGTTGTCTACCTTTTTGAAAAAATAAAAAAATAAAAAAACAAAAAACAGAAAAACAAAAAACAAACTCATTCCCAGATCTTCTCTATTCCCCGCTTTTTCTTTTATTTTACTTTGCATTCTCAACTTCTTTGCTTTTTGATTTTTGTTACTGAATATACAAGTATTTAAGACGTATATTTAATTAAAAGAAAACAAGTCTGATTTGTCACACGTAGAGAACGTTACAGGATGAACGTCTTTTATCAGCATGCCATGATGGGGATGATCAATTAAAAATAGACAAAGCGAGGTGATCAACGAATAGAGGACTTCTCTTACCTCTTGTTGAAGTTCGAATTTCCTGAAAAAAATCAAACAAAATTAAGTAGGAACACTGCTTGGCACAAAGTCAGGTACAAATTCAGCATAAACTTATATTGTTAACTGTCCTCACCCTGAAAACTTTTTTTGACGGGGATGGGTAAAATCCATCTTTCTCTAGACATTATAATGAGTAAATGTTTAAATGTTCAGTCTTCTTGTTCCATCGGTGAAGTTTCTAGATAGATAGATAGATAGATATATAGATAGATAGTCAGCCAGCCAGCCACCCAACCAGACTCATTTGAAAACTGAAGAAGCCTACGTTGTCATTTTTGGTGACGGTTTGTGTATGCAAACAATATACTGTCCAATGCTCTGTCTTTATGAGTAAGGGCTGTCTACTGAATCTCGATGTAGATAGTTGCAATGAGTGGTAGTGCTCCAAATAGTCATGGAACACTCATCTTGTAGTCCAGCATGTACAATGTGCATTGTTGATTTTACCTCCTCTATTGAAGTTTTGTTTTTTAATTTTCTTCCTTTCTTTCTTCAGATATTTTCTTATTCGTATTATTCAAATTCCATTTCCTTTACCTCACCATCTTTGTTGTTGTTGTTGTTGTTGTTGCTGTTGTTGTTGTTGTTGTTGTTGTTGTTCTTCTTCTTCTTCTTCTTCTTCTTCTTCTTCTTCTTCTTCTTCTTCTTCTTCTTCTTCTATCAGTTTTCCGCTTTCCTTTCACACTATTCTTTTAATTGAGCTTGTTTTTAATTCATAATCTAATCAAAAGCAATCGGTCCCAGGGAATTCATTTAAAATGATCACTGTCAGTGTCCTCCTCTCTCAATATATATCATTTTATCCGTGTATAATACTGTTTAATCTTATCAGCTTGTTTTTGTTATCTATAAGACCTGGTCTCACACTAAGCGACTTCCTGCGTGAATATTATTGAAAATGCAAAAACCATCTAATCTTATCATTTCTCATAGTTGTTGGCTTCAAACACCTCCATTGAACAATACTAAAGTTATCAATGAATTTTCTTGCCTTTTCGGAGATTGCGTCCTCTGGGATGCAGAAATATAACATCCGTATGTTGGACATACACCTACAATTCTTTGCTGTAAGATTACTTGCCAGTGATCTGGTCAAATCCGTGCTCATAGTAATGAACATTCTTTTTTATACTAATAGGGACGCAAGAAAAACAAAAAAAAAAACAACAACAAAAAGACAAAAGACCAGCAGAAAAGGAGCCTCTCCACAGTTTTCTTCACAATCCTTCCCTTTTTCGGTTATGGGACGAGGGAATGCACAATTCATAGTTTATTGAGGGCTTGGGCAGAATATGGAGTTACTTGCACTGAAAATGGCCTCCTGTCTGACCTTACTACAGTCAGCCGAGTGAAAATACGATATAGGAAAAAAAAATGAATACGAGAAAACTGACCGAAGAGACGTTCAGTTCAAATATCGATCGGTCATGTGATCTGTGGAGAGGTCTTGCATTTGAAATCAGTGCCAAGAAAAGCCAGCGAATAAGATATTTCCTCTCTTTTGTACGTGTTGGTCTCTGTTAGCACAAGAAAACATGTCTTTTTTTAGGGCAAGAGTTAGCGGAGACAGAATGAATACCAGACATTTACCGAGGAATTACACAGTGAAACTTGGAAAAAAAAAAAAGAAGATTTTTTTATGTTCCTGGGTAGTAGGTGTTATTTTCTGATTGACTTTGTCTTAAAGTTTAGAAAATGGTTATCATTCCCTTCAAACTTAGCTCTTAGAACAATGATCATTACAAATTTACATATTTTCAATTGTACAATAGGCGTCTTTGCACATTTTAATCAAAGCCAAATCAAAACAATAACATATAACAATCACAATCCTAGCCCCCAAAACAAAGTTTGGAGGGATAATAGCCATTTTATATACTTTTTACAAATAATAACTCACTACCAAGGGAGAAATCACGTTGCATGGTGTAATTGCAACTTGCTGATCTTGTGGAAATTCTGCAGGTGTTTAGAATATGAGATTATTAATTAACTAAAACCTCCGCTCTTCTCTAACCCTCTGTCTATCCAAGTCCGTACTCCCCCTAACCTTTCCGATCTTCGTTACCCGTCTATGTTATGATCTAAGTGATATACAGGCATAGATTTGTTTCACATGCGAAAATCCTCCAAGCACCTCAATGAACTACCAAACTTTTATTTCTCCCATCTCCCACCTTCCTCCCCTATTAAACTACCTATTTTTCTCTTCAACCCACCCTCTCCTTACTCTCTTATTACCCTTTTATTAAACTAACATCTCCCTTATGCTGTTACTGAAAGTGCAACATTCGAACGCAGACAGAAACAAGCTGAATGATATTTTGAAAAAGGTCTGGTTAGTCACTCAACAGAAACTGTCAAGTGACCACACTATCTTTTGACAACATGTCAGGTAAGGCTTGATCAATTAAAAAAATTGGAATACGTCACTGCTCTCCTATTTGTTGGCCAATGATCACTGGAAAAGTCTGAATTTTTTCAAAACAAGCATGACACAAAGTAAGGGATCAGTTTAGCATAAACTAGCATTACAAATTGAAATCTCCCCCTCCCAAATTTATTAAGTTCCATGGTAGACATAATGAGGAGTAAATGTTGAAATTTTCAACCCTCTAACTCCATTGGTGCATCCTATGCGCGTGTTACATGCATATCCAACCAGCCAGCAGGACCGGATTAAAAACTGGAGAAACTTATGTTGACAGTCTTATTTCATGGTTTCGATTAATAACGACAACGAGAGAAGTATCAATGGCCAACAGTTGGCAAAATATTCAAGAGATTTCTGGAGAACTACTTACGTATTTATGGTCGTCAAATTCAAATTATGTAACAATATGAGTAGTTATTAAATTGGGTCCAGGGACTACTGGGGGCCCACAAAGGTATTACTGGGGGTCTGTGAAGTTCAATATCCTCAGAGGCAATCAGAAAAGTCTATTTTCTTCCCTATCAAACTATTTTTGGACTCTACGACAGGTGAAAAAACAAACTAGTAGAAATTTAAATGCTGCAAATCAATACTTATCTTTAATGGACAATTGATAAATTTCATTAGAAATCATTGGCAAAACATATCCGTAAGGTAGATGACAATGTTGAAATCCTAGTTTTGAAAATCAAAATGGTATGCACCCTTCAAACAGAAGGTGTTTGATATCAGGAAATACGTTGTTCTCTTCTTTCAATGATCTATGGTTGCTGTCAAACCATTTATATAACATGAGGAATTAGTTTCTGCTAAGAACTTCCATATAAATTGAAAAAGAAATGTTGTAAATTAGCCTAGTGTAGGTTGGAGAGTTTTATCGGCTTCGGGCACTGCGCATCTTTTCTTTACTAATTGCAGCATAGTTTATGTCTCGAAAGTTTATTCCGAATAACGTTTGTTTATTTTTCGTCTCTGGGGACTAAGTTTGCTTCTAGCTTTTCTCATTACGCACACATTTTTAACTCTTTAAGACTATCACTATTATTCAACCAGACCAAATATTGTATCCCCAAAAATGTGGGAAATTCAGATGACCAGCCCTCTCAAGTATGTGTCAAATTGTGCCAGGAATTCTTTGTTATTTAAAACTGCAGAAATGAGGACGAAAATGCAAATTGCTATAATGATATCAGCGATAACAATTTGCAGTCGCTGCGATGCTAATGAAGAACATTTATCCTAATACCGTAGCTTTGGTAATCAAAGCTAAACAGCTATACAATAAAAAGAAGAACGAGAAAAAGAAGAAAAGAGAAGGGGAAAGAGGAAGAGCAGGACAGGGAGAAAAAATGGTGACGATAATTAGAGCTGTGAAATGAAGACTTCCTTCAGAAAAGAAAACTAAAGCAAATAGAAAATATTGGAACGATAGGTAGTTTTCTATAAAGTACACATGCAAGTGTCTCTCGCTATCCGAAAGTGAAATGTTTCTATTGAGAAAAAAAAAGCAACTCATGTTAGACTAAATTGCTTAAAAAAAGAAGAACCAATTATCTTTAATTTTTACAGGGGAAACATGGACAGTTTCGAGCCCCCCTAAGATAATGATGATACTATCTTAGACTGCTCTGTTGGATATTTCGATTGTAGGATGAACAAGAGACTGGGGTGTAGGAGAAAGAATAAAAAGGTTTGGGCTGCCTCTATAACAACTGCAAAAGAGGTATTTTCGCTTTTCAGCCCTTCCGATAAACGGGAGATACCTGTTTTTATCTAGAAATTCGACTCATACGTATGTATCGAATAGTATCTGCAGAATGCCTCTACCTTTGCCGAACGCATGCTGTCAGCTATTAAACAGAAAGCTATTTTGAAATCTGATGCAGTTAATTCCGTCTCTCCGTAAAAAAAAACAACAACGAAATAATTTAGTGATAAACAACTAAAGAAAAAAAATGCTATTTTAATTCTGTCTTCGTGACTGCTTCATGATTATTTTGTCTTTTCTAGATTTTCGCATCGAATGGCGATCAGTGCCAGCTTCAGTTTCAATTCGGTTCAATTTCCCTCGACAGCCACAGAAGCTGTCAAAAGACGGCAAACCACCACAAGTCACAATTAATGTCGAACCTGTCGTTTTTATAACAGATCTGTCAATTTTTGATTGTCCGTTCATTTATTCCTTCCTTGTTTTGTTTTTGATGCATTTCTATCTTTCAATCTTTATAATTGAGGTTGTACTTTCTTTTTATGGCCCGACGCTTTCACAGTGTCGGTTTGTGTTGGCATTAACATTGTTCTAGCAATTCAGTTTCTTTCTGTTACTCTTCTGCTCGTTTTGCTCGTTTCATTTATTATTGGAATTAGTTTTCTTCTTGTTTCTCTTGATTCGTTTTGTTTTTTACTTACGATGAACGGCAACGATTCTATGGATGCCTAAACTACTTTCTTCCAAATCATACTGAAAAGGTTCATAGCTTCCAGTAGAGAGAGAGAGAGAGAGAGAGAGAGAGAGAGAGAGAGAGAGAGAGGGAGAGAGAGGGAGAGAGAGAGGGGGTAGGGGCTGGAGAAAGAGGAATAATTTTTCCTTTTTTACATCACACTACATCATATTATTGCCCTTTTAAAATCAATTTTCGAAAAAAAAGCACATAAAAGAAAGAGAAAGCGCTGATTATACAGCGTTTTTAACGGTGCATTGCATATATTCATAACATTTTCATTTTTCCATGAATTATATTGCATTTCGGAGGATATTTCTCATTTTTTATGCAATGATTATCTTTTATTTCGTTTTATCTATTTTGTTTTGGGCGTCTGAACGAGGATTAGATTGAAAAATCAATTTGGAGCAAGTAGTTTTAACAGAGAAACACATGTTGACAAATGCTTTCAAAAAATAAGTCTCTTCAGCATAATAACTTTTGAACAGAGTCTGTTCTTTTTCTTGTTATTGCCACTGTCGAGGTTGATGTTCCAACCAAACATAATTTCTTTTTTTTTTGAACAGTAAACCGATGTGTCTTTGCACTGTCAATAGTAGAAGAATCAAGTGACAATCTCTCCACCACGTTAACCAGTATTTCTGTCGACTGTAACAGTTCTAAGGTCAATTTCCCAAGGATCTTTGAGTTTTTTCAACATCTTTGAAACAGTAACCCTGCTGCTTTGTCAAATGTTCAGACTAGATATTCAAAAGGAATGTTTAGTATTCTTTCTTTCTCTCCATTTCCAAGACCATCTCAATACATTATTCAAATGGTACTGACAGCTGTCCCACTTTGGATACAGGATGGATCAAAAATTTTGGAAAAAAAAATGAAACTTCAGTTTAAGAAAGAAGGATCTACAACTAATGCACCCTTCTGATAGTCACCTATGGATCAGAAACATGG
This sequence comes from Thysanoteuthis rhombus, assembly GCA_963457665.1. Classification (NCBI taxonomy): domain Eukaryota; kingdom Metazoa; phylum Mollusca; class Cephalopoda; order Oegopsida; family Thysanoteuthidae; genus Thysanoteuthis; species Thysanoteuthis major. The sequence continues at coordinate 16,605,433 of OY735208.1, forward strand.
AACTTGACCGAAATATTTACACTTAAACTGAGAACCATGCAATTTTCTCAGGAGAAAATTATGGTCTACTTCACATGGAGAGATCATAAGACAGCACAGTATATTAGAAAACAGACAGGAATTCGATTTAATATTCAAAAATTTCAGAAACATTAGAAAACACGATTGGCAATGGTCTGGCCATGTTGCAAAAAAGCATGACAACTACTGGACATCACGACTCACAACATGGATCCCTAGCGATCATTTGCGAAATTGTGGCTTGCAGAAATTCTGAAAATAGTGACTCTGCAACCCTCATCATAGAGAGATCTGACGAATCTTAGAGAAGATCTATGTCTAAAGACTGACGCTAAGAGGATGATGATGATGATGATGATAGTTGCAGACTTGGAAATAAGTAAAGAATTACTTACATTAGATTTTTTTAACCCTTTTCTCATCCTGTGCTATCAAATAATAATAATAATAATAATAATAATAATAATAATAATAATGATAATAATAATAATAATGATAATCATTGATATTATTATTATCATTATCAATGTTACCGTTGTTGTTCATAAATGTACATGCTTATATTAGATGTCTCTGGGGATGTAGTGACAGTAAGTTTTCAGAATTTTCATTTGGATTTCGAAGTCCAATTAAATGTCATTGCTTTCTATTCTATGGGACATTTTTTTGTTTGTGCACATATCGTTGGTCCGTATTGTAAAATCTCGTTGGTTGTCGTAATTATCGGCCGTTGTTACTGACTCATGTCTTTATTTGTACGCTGTCTGAGCCGATTCGCTGATAGTATATTATTGACAGTTTATTGAAAACTGTCACCAAAACGGCCAACATAAGTTTCTCTAGTTTTCAGGTTGGTCTAACTGACTGACTATGTTTGTATTTATTAAACGTACATACCACAATAATTGATATAACAGACTGAAAATTTGAACAATCACTCCTGATATTGTCTAAATTCCCCACTTAAGTCGATGTTTAGTTCTAGGTTCAATTTGCAATGAAATTTCATCCTAAATTGATCCCTTACTTTGTGTCTTACAGCATTCATGTTTGTTTTCTTCTAATTGACACCTTATGGAATCAGTACTACCCAGTAACAGGTCACAGAAATAACTTGATCATCACTTTTCTAATTTTTTAATTAATCACCCCAACACAGCATGCTGCCAAAATAAGTTATTCACATGACAGTTTCTATTGGATGACTAACCAGACCTGTTATCATTGTTGCATTGTAAATGTGACAAGACTATTATATTCGTAACAATGAAGATACAACGTCTATTCCCAAAGTAGATGGGTTAATACTACTCTGAATTATTCTATTTCTGTTTAATTTTCTTCGCATACAAATATAGTCTTAATACGTAAACTCGATTGTGGCTTGGCAGTGTTCTCATAATTGAGTTACACTTGAGTCTTCTCACGGGGAAGTCTCAATTAAGTTAACTGAATTACCAATCGAACTCTACGAGATGATCAAAATAAAGAGTGGCAAAAAATAAGCTGAGCAGTTAGTTTTCTCTGAAACTTTAGAACGAAATGTAATAAGTAAATTATCTAAACGATAAAAACGAATGAAAGCTCTATTCTGGGAATTTTCTTTGCATTATATGTAAAAAAATCATATCGGCCAAATGACAACCCCTTTCTTGATTGCATACATGTTCTTCTTACGGCGTCCCCCATAGGATCTCACAAAGTTTCAAGATCATGATTATGATGATGATAACGATCCGTTGAAAACACTTTGAGATAATGATAATTTTTTTAATACCACAGCTAACTGACTAACAGAGTATGTACTTACAACAGGATGGCGCTACGTCTTACATTACTTGAGCCACGTTGGACCTTCCAAGGTAGAATCTTCGCTCAAGCATTATATCGAGAAATGGGTAACCCTGATTTGAGCGCTCTGTCAAGTGAAGCCCTAGAAGAAAACATATGGTATGAGATGGCAACAATATTTCCTGAAACTCTGAGAAATTCCATGGAAAGAACACTTGTTTGCAATCAAAAAAGTGGTGGACATCTGGCTGATATGATTTTTCAGATATAATGTAAAAGAAGCTTCCATTAATCCTTGAGACAGATAACTTATTACACTTCATTCTAGAATTACAGTAGAAAGCAAACTATTCAGCTTATTCTGCGCCAACCTGTATTAGCTTGTCTGGAAAGTAATGTCTCATTTTCAGTGACAGAATGGGAATCTTCAAATATATGATCAATGTAATTCTTTTACCAAGAGAATGATGAGTGTCCCCGTTAGTTTCAGCAGACTGCAGCCTAGAATTAGAAGATGTGGAAAACCCGGAGAACACTCTGGACGTGAACTGAAATGATTTTTGAAATATCTATGAGCCGTTGGAAATATCTCGAAAAGACTTCAAAAAAGATGAGGGGAATTAAAAAATGAAGGAAAAATCTAGACCATCCAGATGACAGCATCACTAAATCGACCCAAATGCCGAGGAAAGTCGGGGGATATTGAAAAATGAAGACATTTAGTGTTAAGAGGGGGATGTTATCAAAAATCGAAGAAAAGAAAAAGGAAGGGGAGGGGAAAAAAGGAGAATGTACAGAAGAAAAACGAGAGGAAGAGGATAAATAAGAATACTATCAAGAAGAAGAAGAAGAAGAAGAAGAAGAAGAAGAAGAAACATAATGAACCAATATATTTACCTTCTGAAATAGTGCATTCGATCCATAGGGAAATGAGATATTGAAAGTCTTTATTACGAAATAATGGATGTGAAGAAGAAGAAGAAGAAGAAGAAGAAGAAGAAGAAGAAGAAGAAGAAGAAGAAGAAAAGAAGAAGAAGAAGAAGAAGAAGAAGAAGAAGCATAATGAACCAATATATTTACCTTCTGAAATAGTGCATTCGATCCATAGAGAAATGAGATATTGAAAGTCTTTATTACGAAATAATGGATGTGAAGAAGAAGAAGAAGAAGAAGAAGAAGAAGAAGAAGAAGAAGAAGAAGAAGAAGAAGAAGAAGAAGAAGAAAAGAAGAAGAAGAAGATGAAGATGAAGAAGAAGAAGAAACAAAGATTACAAAGAATTCAAATAAAGAAAACAATGAACCCAATAGCAGGAATTACAGCACTACAGAAATAAATGCATGACTACTTTTGGCTTTAATCGATCGACAAACTCAACTTTAACTTTTGTCAGGAATTATTAAAACGAACAAAAATAATTTCCAACTAGACTGTTAAAATAGAATTTTGCAGGGTCAACTTAATTAATCTAAAAAGGAAAACTAACTTCGCTTTTAAAAGTTAAAAGCCTGCCTTCATTACTGAACACACGTTGCATGGCAAAATTTAAAATCTTGATTGAGTCAACGAAACCATTA
>OY735208.1:16613819-16841319 GCA_963457665.1 Thysanoteuthis rhombus
TGCACACAATGTCGCCAGGCTGGACAGTCGCAGCAAATACACAAATTTTCATAGTCACTTTCATGATTCACTGCCATTAGCGATAGGCTTCCCAGGCCTACGACTACAAAACTTCACAACAAATAGGTCTGGTTAGTAACCAATGTCTTTTTGGCAGCATGCCGTGCAAGGATGATCAATTTAGAAAATTGTAAAAGGGTTGATCAATGAATAAATTATTTCTCTCGCTATTTGTTGAGGTGCGATCTTAAAAAGAGTCGAAATTTATCGAAAAAGCGAGAATGCTTCCGGACATAAATTAAGGGGTGGATTCAGCATAAACATCCATTGTAGGAAAAAAAAAATTTAAAAGAGAGATTTCAGAAAACAAAGAAAAAAGTTTATTTCTAGACCATGAATAAATGTTGAAATTTTCAGCACTCTAGCTCCATTGGTTCTGATTGTTCACATGATGCATACATAAATAGTATATACCCAGCCAGCCAGCCAGGCACAATAACTTGAGAAACGATGGAACTTGGGGAAACAGTTTTGCGACATTCAAGCTTGACAGTTTCCAATGCTGATATTCACTATGCCTAATTTAGTTTTATATTAATTGTATTTCTCGATATGGCAAACCATTTTGTAATATCTCTCCTCGAGCTGGAAATCTTTTGACAAGACATACTTCTAACCTAAATCTACAAAAAAAAAAGAAGATTTTTGTAAACAGTGTAATATATTTTTGAAAAAAGTTACCTGGTCATATTAAAAGAAGCAGTAGTGTTTTTAAAAATAATTTTGATAAGTTTATAAATCATAGAAAAATCATGACCCCCGCAATAATATTTCGGGGATCTGTTTAATGAAACTTTCAAAAGAATCTGGTCTGTATATCGTGTTATATTTTAGATATTGTCCAATTTCATGTACACTTGAGAGTAAAGTTATGATTTTTTTTTTGCTTTCAAAGTTGGCATGTAAATATTATCTACATGTATGTACATACCAAAATGAAGTTGTGAATTTTATTTTGTTTCCAAAGTTGACATGTAGATATTGTTTATAATTGGGAATGATCAGAGAGTCATAATACAACAACAGATAAATGGTTTGAAACAAATCTAAATGAAATGGTATTTACAAGTCCATAAGTTTGAGGCATGCAGTGATGATTGAACTTATCACAGTGGCAATAGCTTTCAAGGCAAGCATATAAAAAGTAATTTACTAGGCATAACTTTATCTGACACAAAGCCATTATAATTGGGCACGCAGTGAGGATATACCTCATTCCACTTAAACGACGTTATACCCAGAAGTTTAGTCAACTTCGGGTGCGAAATGGTTATCTCAAAGAAAGAAGAAATTGATAGAAAATGGAGTTCTCTATGTCTTGGTGGAGGGATTCCGGAAGAGGCGTGATTAAAAAGCGAGATAAAAAAACAAATTGATTAGGAGAATTTCGGGTCTCACGTTCATAGTGTGAGAAATTCTGATTCAAACCTGCTCGATTTTGGAGTCTTTTAACGGGACAACAATACTACACGCGAATGTATGTATTTATATGACACTGCTGTTTGATAGTTTTGAGCTGTATTTTCATTATATAATGTCCTATAAGAGTGATTAAAAAAGACTGGATTATTTACGTACGGGTAAATCATATACATGTAATACATTTAGAGATATTCGTTTTCATTGTAAACAAAGAAAAACCTCACATTTCAAACGAAATTTACGATGGTTTGGGTTCAAGTGATCGCAGTTTCTCTCAAAAATTCTCTTCATAGTCCCCAGTGATGTACTCCAATGAATACTGTACTGATTGTCACTTTCAATTTTCTCAATATTACTCAGATCTTATTTTCCAGTTGTTATGTCTGATTCTTTGAAACTATTTCTAAAGCGCCGCTATGGATCATTTTTTTCTTAAAAAAAAAAAAAAATTGTTCCTGGGTAATAAGAAGTACTTTCTCATTTATTATGTTTAGAAAATATAAAAAATGTCAATATCTATTTCTTTCAAACTCCCCTTTTGCGACTTTGACGGTGATAATTTGAAATCTACTTACACCCAATTGTACCACGGGTGGATTTGCATGAACATACTTACAATCAAATATGGATATCAATATCCTTGACTCAAAATCAAAGTTTGAAATGAATAAAAGACATTTCTATTCTTTTTAGATATAATCAGCAAATAAATCTCTCAATTCATGAACAAAGATCGCCTTGCTCGGTGTTTATATATATTTTCATGACCGATAATTTTGGTATGTCTTGAGCAAGTTTTTGATACTAATCTATGTTTTCATTTTCTCCCATTTCCTCTGGTTGGTCACCTACAACATGTACGTTCACCCATTAAGCTTTTATACTAGTAGTAACTAACGGATTACATTGGTGATCAAGTGATAGCAAGTCTCACCAACACTCAATCACTCTCTAGAAAATTTTAGTTGTTATCAGTAACGTTGTTATCTAGATGGTCTCGTTCGTTTCTCTGATTTCCAGTTCCTTCAACTTTTTTTTACTTCACAAAGACCAAATCTTTCATCATGTATGATATTTTCCTTGCATATGTATTAATATTTTTACAGCGTTCCGGCCGTGTGCCCTTCGGCCTTTGTCGGTGATGTTGATTCTAGAATATGGAATCACAACTCAAGGCATCAACTCGATTGGATTGGATAAGGCATATCTAAAAAAGGGAAGAAACTCGGGAGTACCTCGTTAACACAACCCTGATATACAAAAAAAAAAAAAAATGAACCGAGCATGCGTTCTGAGTAATGATTTCACCTTCTAGAACCAACAACACCCGGCAAGGGCCAGTGGGTAAATGACCGAAGAGTTATGGAAAAATGAACACACGGGCTAGGAAAATAGTCCGGCCATATCTTAGATAATGATAAATACACCCTGGCTAATTCATACAAGAATAATAAGATCTTTATAAGGAATGCAGAGGCGGATCCAGAATTATCAACGAGGGCTAGAGGGGAAATTGGACAATTTGAGTAGGAGGCGTCGAAATGGAAAATATTACTTTTACAGAGAAATACTTGAAAAAAATCTCTAATATCAAAAACAAGAAAATGATATGTGTTCCAGCATTTGTTGCTTACATTTGAGTCGTAGCTTTTTAACACTAGAATTGGCAAAAGAGTCAAGGATAAAAATAACAAGAGAAATATATTACAGAACTAATAATCAAATTGGTCGATGAAGAATAAAACGAAAGATATTTCACTATATTAGATGAGAAACGAAATGAATATTTTTTGTTTGTTTTCAGGGTTTATTCATGATTACTTAGGATTATTTTTTCAATTTATCAGAAATATATTTGAAAGAATTAGTGTTTTACCCAACCAGGGGAGATCACCCTGGACATTCCCATAGATCAATGCATGGAATCAGATGATCAGTTTCGATTTGGAAGTCCTAGTGTGTTTTATTCTTCTTTTTTGTTTTTTGTTGGCCTCATCTGGTCTCGGCTCATACCATGATGTCTATCTTGATCGATTCCGAGTATTTGCACACTATGCATTGGAATACTAACGTCTCTCTGTATATTTTCCCGCGACTAGCATTCTACATTCATTTTATGACAGAGAATATATATGTATTTTTACTTGGTGGATTTATTAGAAAGTCACGCCTGATCTGCAATAGACAGATAACTTTTAAAGGCTTTGTTTGCAATTTTGGAAACTTTTTGATAAAACATTTTGCTATTAATATTTATTTACTAGTTTTGATCCATTTTATTATTCTTGATTTTTTTAGTAAAGTATTTTCAATATTATTGTATTTTATTAAGGGAACCTTCGATTCTATTATTGTTGATTTGCAGATGAAGTATTTTCAAATTTATTCTTTTATTACAAATTTTACTTCAATTTATTATCATTGAAGATATAGATGAATTATTTTTGCCATTAGATTTTCAATATTAATTTTACTGGGTGGACCATGGGCATAGTCAGTAACGGCGCGAACCATGGACTTGGAGACCCGAGTTCGAATTCTGGTTTATGTTCACTTCGCGCTAATGACATTGAGAATAATGAACCCATCTCTTCCCTTCAACACAGATTCGGCTCTCTAGCCTTGGAAAAACAGCCAGTGTAGATGATGGATACTTTTGACCCTTCAGTCCTGGGGAGGATAACATCAATTGAGAGGTGGAGATTCTGAAGACTGGGCTACTCAGGATCTCATACACTGAGATGTTGATGGTTACAAGTTCAAATCATTTTGCAAATAACTTCTTTTTTCTGATCTTGTGTTCTCATAGCTGGTGTATACAAACCAAGAGTTTGGTGATGGAAATTAGGAGTGAAGTGATAACAGTCTTATTCAATGTTTCCTATAAAAGGACCATAACTGCAAGCAGAGCTGCCTATAAGCAACCAGTGCATAAAAAAATTACAGTGCACATATAAGGTTAGTTACCAAAAATCATGTAGTAATGAATGAGTTGTATAAGTTTCGGTTTCACCATTCCCAACGATTTAATGATAATCTGTGAATTAATGAGCGTTGCAGAAATCACACATATTTCAGAAGCTATTAAATATGAGAGCACGTGATTTTCATAATTCGATAACATGTGTTTTGAGGATACATCTAACGACCCATTCGTCATGCTTTTCAAAGTTTATTGACTAGGAAACTAAGGAAGATTGAAAAATGAACATCAATAATTCTTTATTTTAGCTTTATTACGCATGCAGTTATTATTTTTACTACTTCGGCGATTCTGGAGATTTTTCAAGAGCAATTCATTTATATTGTGAGCAAGGGAACATTATACCTTCATTTCTAGCAAGGTACTGATTTATTTCGACGTTATATCACATAAATTAGGCAATATTCATTAATGCTTATTTGTTAAAAAAACAAATTGGATAAAGTAGTTCAAAGTATAGAATAAAGTCTCAGACAATTCAATCATACTTGCATAATATTAAATCATGCCAGTACAGTTTTTATCAACTATGAAAGATAGACTGTGTCAAAATTATCTTTCGGTAAAATCAAGTTTACATTTGCGTAAGTATTCAGTGCACATACAGTTTTTATCATAGGAAAAAAATGCATAACATTAGATTTTTTTGCCAAGACCAACTACGGGAAATTAGAGGCGCAATGCCTGCGATTGTTTTACGGTTTTGATGTATGCTCCTTCCTGTTTTTGCCTCGTTGCGTCGGTCATATATACGCTCCTACTGAGTCACATGACGATGTTTATGTCTGCTGTTTTGTGTTATGGAATGTTATTTAGTAAAAGCATTTGGTTATCTGTCGTGAATCGAACACGCGGCAAAGCTACCGCTTAAGATAGCGGGTCGATCGGGTGTCTGGTATGATGGTAATGTTTAAATATGATGCTCTTTTCTAAACATGACAGGCTAAAGATTACGTAAACATCGACATTTTCGCACGCTTTTTATCTCTCCCTTTTTCTTCCTCTTTTTCTAATTATTATTCCTTTCCCTTTTCCTGCTTTCGCTCTATCTGGCTCTCCCTTTCTTTCATCACCCTTTTATTTCTCTCTATATATTTCTTCCTCTCCTTTGATCTTCTTTTCATACTACTGGCATAGTACCCGTCAAAAATGACAGGATTATCTGACGAATGGATCAGAACTTATACCAAAGATCAAAGTATCTGTGTACTCTGCCGAAGCTTAACTTCCAAGCCCTCTGTCGAGGGTCAGAGTACATGTGCTCTCTGAAAAGTGTTACACACATACATACACACACACACACATACAATATTGTATGTACGGAAATACATCGCGTTCGCTATATATTTTCAAAATTCACTTTTCAACCGCATGGAATACTTGATCCCTAATCGACCCCTGTCAGGGTTGCCAAAAGAAAGTCATCAAACATACCAATTCCACATTCTAAAATGTAACAAATCTTCTCGAAACGTATCGAATCTATAGTACACAATTATATCTAATGATACAATACTTATGATAAGTCAGTATAGTACATTCTTTGAAAAGAAATACCCTTTCAATTAAAGACATGATTCCTCCACTTCTTTTCCAAACGTATCATACAATTTTTTTTCTGGCCATGGGATCTGTTCCGTACAGTATCTTCTTTCTTGGAAACTTTTCGTATGTAGTAAGGCATTCCGTACTTCGATTTGTAGAGAGGCCTGATTTTTTTCACTTTAATGTTATTCAATAAAGAAAATATTCTATCGGCTGCAGCTGAAGAGTTGGGAAACGAAAGGAGATTCAACATCAAAGAAGACAAAAGCAAGAAATCAATCCTTGTCAACAACTCTTCTTTAGGAGATTTCAACCAATTTTTTTTCTATGTCGTCTTCTCAAATTGGAAGGCTATTGCCAAAGGTTAATTCCCTCCATTCTTTTTAGGTTTTCAAACTCTTCTTCTGGAACAATGTTCTCGAATGTTCTTTACTTTCTTTATCCCAGATTTTATAATCACACTGATAGACTTCTCTGTTATTTATTCTTACTTCAGTAACCAGCGCTAACATTGCAGTAGAACTTTGACGAATAAAAATTGAGATTAGATAAAATCAAACAAAGTAAATAACGATATTTGTCTGGGGATGTAAAACGTACCAAATATTTCGCACCTAAAAGTACCAACAAATACCGAAAGTCTCATTTTGGCACCCTGTCTCCAGTATATCACACTAAATAAATAGATGAATAAATAATAATCAAGTAGATGTGCAGTTTCCATATGCATTATTGACAGAAACGGAATACCACACTCGGAATATGCTTTGAGACACTTTAGTGGCAAATTCTGGTTGTCTCTCCTCAAGGCTGGTGTATCAAGCGCTATGCTTCAGTAAACAGAATATTGAATAAATAAAATAAATAAAATCTAATTATACATAAATCTGAAAAGTTAATCATCAAGTTGTATTTTATGCATCTTCATTAGAAACAGACAACTAAAACTGTCACTTAAAATATCGACTGATTTATTTAGTTATCAAGCGTTTCCGGCTGTCTGTCTGGGTAGCTGATTGACCATCTATGTATCACGGGTACATGCCGCATCAATGGACTTAGAGGGATGAAAATTTAATCATTTACTCTTTATAATGTCGAGAACAAAAATTCCCTCAAAGGTCTTCAGTGAGGTTTCAATTTATAACGTGAATGTATGCTAAATTGATCCCTCATTTTGCATCCAGCAGCGTTCACAGATTCTGACTTTTTCAGTGATCACAATCCGGCACAAATAAGTGATTTATCCACTGATTAACCCTTCAGCCAGTATCTTATTTGATCACCCCAAAAATGGCAGGATATATTGGACTCGTATCAGTTTCTATTGAGTGACCAATTTCCTAAACGATTTTCAGTTTTTGACCCCCAAATTCAATAGACTCCTCCCAGCGTTTATCGACCCATTTGACCCCTTGGCATTTATTGACCCCTTGGATAGTCGAGCACTTCGGCAATCCAACCCCTCTTTCTTTCTCTTCTTTCTTTTTTTTTTAGATCTTCCTTTTTATTTATTTATTTATTTTTTGTTGCTTTTTCTTCCTCATTCTCGAATTCTCCATCCCCTTATTCTCTTCTTTCTCCTTCTTTTCCTTTGTTGTGTAGGTAATTTTCTTTCGCTCTCTAAATCATTTATTTTTCCTCATCCACTTTACATCTCTTATTTATGCCTTTTTCAATTCAACGTATTCTCCTCTGAGGAGCTTTTCCGTTTCTTCTTCTTCTCCTTCTTCTCCTCCTCCTCCTCCTCCTTCTTCTTCTTCTTCTTCTTCTTCTTCTTCTTCTTCTTCTTCTTCTTCTTCTTCTCCTTTTTCTTCTTCTACTTCTTCTTCTTCCCCTCCTCCTCCTCCATTATTTCCTCTTCTGCTTCCTTTGTGTTTTGTTCACCAGTTCCTTCTTCTGCCTCTTTTTCAGATGAATTATTAATTATAACTAATCTGGGAGCTGCAATAAATTACCCCTGAAATTAAGATGAAAAACTTCTCTTCCTAAATTATGACTATTTGAATGTTACTAGGTATAGACAAGAGATAAATATAACCATTCAGATGAATGAGTACAGCCACTGACTTCCACAAAGTAAATGGGAAATAAATGGGATATAAGTAAAAAATATCGTTTGAAAATAGGCAACCACATTTGATATATCGACTGAAGCAATTTAGGCTCATATAACACGTGGTCTGTAAATGTGCTTCTTTAAAGAATGGATAAATACTTATCGAGAAGGAATAAGGATTGAATGTTTGTCTATCTACTCTTTCTCCCTATCAATCTCTTTCCTTTCTTTCTTTATTTCTTCCTTTCATTTTTTCTTGCTCTCTTTTATTTTTTGAAATTTTCTTTCCCCATTCCTTCGTGTCTTTCTGTCTTTCTTTCTTCGTTTTTTCTCTTAGTTTCCATCACTTCCTTCATTTTCTACGTTTCTTTCCGTCTTTTTTCTTCCTATCTTTCTTTCTTTCTTTCTTTTTTTCTTTCTTTCTTTCTTCCTTCTTTTACATTTATCTTTATTCTTTTTCATTTTTTCTTTCTTTATTTTTCGTTTTCAAAATACTCTGATGCTCGTTTATCTCACTCTTTTCTCTCCATTCTCCCTTTCTCCTTTCTACTCCTCTTTCTCTCTTTATCATCCCCCTCTGTCTATCTGTCTGTCTATCTGTCTGTCTGTTTGTCTGTCCGTCTGTCTGTTTCTCTCCGTGTGTATCTTTTCTTTTTAGTTCCCTGATTTCTTTGTTAGAATTTCGTTCTATTTATCCAACTCATCTTCCTTGTCCTCTTTCTCCGAATATTCCTGCATCATTCTTCATCCAGAGACAATCAATATTCATAACATGTTTTTGTTCACATATTTCTCAAAACTCTTTTACGTTGATTTGATTTTTTTTTCGTTAAACTCTTTCTATCAATGCAAACATTTTTTTTTTATTCTGCCTTTCTTTTCATAAAAAAATGCCTCTCTTTATATTCCGGCATACAATAGTAATTTTCTTTTTGAAAAAAATATCACGAAGAAAGAATAAATTTGTTTTTCCTTGAAGGATGAAAAAACCCATTAAACCATATATTATTCTCTGGGAAACTCTGAAAAAAAAATTACTTTTTTTATCCTTTTAAGATGAAGGAGAAATACAAGTAAATCCGGAATTTAAAAATCAAACATATTTAGAGATATCGATTCGATAAAGTCATTCAGAAAACATTCAAATATGTGAGCGCAGATAATATTTGAGCTGAGCAATAAATTGAACAAAAAAACTCCAAGATGGATTGTACATTATTGCATAATTCTTTAATGTGTGTATTAAGTAAAAAGGAATTTCGTATCCGCACGGGTGTGTAGATATTTCTTCTTTACTTCAAGTTAAAAAAAAAAAACGATTCTCCATCGAAATTTCTGCTTTCATTTAATATTCCGGTGCTAATTGCATAGAATTCGAAAGATATCGCCAACAGCGGTACCTCGGTCTCCTTGAAAAGATTCATATGATGCATTATAGTTGACCGACTTAGTGAGTCCCTGAACTCGATCTTTTTAAATCAAGGGTGAACATGTACATTACCTAATTCTAGTCGTTTTAATTAATGTATTAGTCTGTTTATCTTTTGTGATTCTGAAACCAATGAGTTATTTTAAAGAACATTCATCACTTGTAAGTCTTCAACTCTCATATTGATTTTTTAGTATTCAGTCGAAATTGTCATGTTGCAGTGCTTCTAACTTTAAATTTCAACATCAATGAGCCATTCTATCATGTTGTTACTGGTCCTGAATTTTGTGGAATAAATATCTGCCATTTTTTCCCTCTTGAAAAGGCATCGAAAGGCCTAGCTTGGGACGAGGAAGAGCTTTTGAGAAAAGATTAATCAGATATACACTCACAAGAGGCAAATATTCTGGATCCATCATATTGCCTTCATAAGTGTATGATATCAAGTCCTGGGGATCCGGACCACAGGACAACATTTCAATATTGCATTATAAGGGGAAAGGCTGGAGAACATTCATCACGATTTTTGACACAGGGACTGTGGAATTTCTGTCCTTGCTCGCATGTTCACGTGTGGATCCCAACAATGAAACCAATTTTGTATCGTATTCTGTCCTTGTGGAACAGTGATTAAATCACCAATTTGATGGACAAATTTGTAATGGTTCCTTGTATTCCAGCACACAGGATCAGAAAGTGCGATTTCATCGGCTAACTTTCTTGAACCACTTGTTGTACACACACCGTCTTTTGATGTACCATGCGCTGGTAGTAGAAGGATTAGTAAATGAAAATAAAAGATTATGATTGAAGACCAGGATGATGCGATGTTTAGGTAACCCCGAAGAACAAACAAACAAACAAACAAACAAACAAACAAACAAACAAACAAACAAATAAACTGCGCAATACGTTCAGAATAACTCGCCCTATCATTATGAATGTGACGTTTATACAGGAAACAAGTTCACACAATAGCAACACGGTGCTGACTAAGAAATCCCACGGTTATATCGTCTGATCATGCATGTACGTTAAGATCCCCTCTGATTGGTTGTCAAGTTACATGAAGATCGCGCACCCGGTTTTTCAGGTGTTAATATGGTTTGATAATTCCCGGATAGACTTTGTATACGGATATACGCAGACAGCAAAAGAAGACATTGATTCGCTCTGACGTTCACTCAGACAAAATGTTGAGAATAAGAGACATCATATACGTAGGACTGACATGAATTCAGAGTGAAATGTACTAAACAAGTATTGATATAATCTATGTGATTTATAGCAACTGTAAAAACCATGTTCAACAATCTAAACGCACGCTTTATCATCGCTGGATAATCATCCAAGATCGTGTCTATTCCCAGAACCTCCAACATACAATTTGATTTGGAAAATAACGACATATACACTAACGCAAAAAAACAACGATGAGATAAGAACCATGTAAAACAAACGCTTCTGTTATGATGAAGTATCATAATTGAATATATAGAGCAGATTCTGTTAAGGCTTTCCTATGTTGTACAGGTTAAAATGATGACCTTGTTCTCACGGGGAAATAATATCCACATTGTTATTAACTGGTGAACATTATTTTATCAAAATGCAGGATATATAGATTAATAGATGGACTGACTTATATGAGTGCCTCCTGCCGAATGATTGTAGGAAAGGTGTTCATACATCGATCCCAAGTTGGTGACTTAATATCATATCATTGTGCATAAGTGAACTATGCTAAAATTATTCGAATTCTGCCTGCCTGCCTGCCTGTCTGTCTAACTGTCTGTCTGTCTGTATCTCTCTGTCTCTGTCTGTCTGTCTCTCTCTCTCTCTCTCTCTCTCTATATATATATATATATATATATATATATATCTTTAAGTACTAATCACATTGACAAAATTGTATTAGCTCATTCACTTATTTCCCAATATCACCCCCCTTCAAGCTATGATTTTAATATATAGCTTATATCATACTACGTGTAGTTTTTCGATCTGTATGGGGTGTTATCATTATGTATTGTATATGGATGTTGTTTCATGTTACATATGTGTGTGTGTGTGTGTGTGTGTGCGAGCGCGTGCATGTATGTGACTGGGCCCCGTGATGTTTAACTGGTGGATTATCCTCACACTCTCTCTTCTATTCATTCTTTCCTGCTACAACCCATCACTCTCTCTCTCTCTCTCTTTTCTATTTCCCTCTCTTTCTGTCAATATCCCCCATCAGTCTTTCCTTCTCTTATTTCTAATTCCAGTTTCTCTCTTTCTCTCGCTCTCTTCCTTTTCTGTTTCTTTATCTTCCGTTCTATATTCCCCCCTCTACCCTCTTTCTATTTCCATTTCTCTCCCCCCTCTCTCTCTCTTACTTCCGCTCATTTTCGATTTCTCTTCCTTTCCTACAATATTACCCTGTCTCACTTCCGTTCTCTCTCTTTCTTCCTCACTTTCTCTTTCATTTACCCGCTCTCTCCATTTTCTTTGTCTTTTTCTTTCTATACCGCCCTCGCACTATATCGCCTATATTTACTCCTATTTACTCTTTCCTCTCTCTCTCCTTTTGTCTCTATCTCTCTGCCTTTGTCTTTCCCAATCCCCCCCCCTCTCTCTCTCTCTCTGTCATTTTTCGGGTCAGGACCCTGTGAGCTATGAAGTCATTCAACAGGATCACATGCTGAGTGATCACGTCATAGTCAGCCATGTGACCAAGTGCTCTCACAGCAGGAAAAAAAATCTGTGCCATATTCCTGAGACCGTTTCGCAAGATTTCATGTCATTTTTTTTTAATGATTTCTCTTTATTTTATTTCTTAGGAGTATTTATTTTCATTTATTTATTGTCGTTTCTGGTGCTATTTTTTTTACTTATTGAATTTTTAAATTGAGTCATCAGATGGCTGATCTTAATTCCGTATTTCGACGAGTCACTTACTTGGTTATTTAAAGTACACTCGCTAATGTCTCCCCTCATTGTGAGGTGAGCGTGAAATAGACGCAGATAATTATACGCCAAAACCTTATTTTTCAGCGGTTACTCGCATCATAAGCACGCCCCCGCATGCTAGCACACACACACACACACACACATGCACACTATTACTTACATCATTTATTAATTTTTATTATTCGTTTCAGTTATTTCCATAGTTTAATTAGCACTTTTTAATGTTGGTAATATTGATAGTTAATTTAGTCGTTCGAACATAACGCTGTTTTTTTTCATAAATAGGATTTTTTTTATTGTATCTAAAATTTCTGATCCTCATGTTTTTTTTTTGTTTTGTTTAATAATGAATTTTTCTTTCGCGGATTCTATTATGGGTAATTTTTCTTCTTGGCATAGTAAGTATTTTTGGGTGTGGTTCCTGTATATTCACGTTGATTTTAAAAATCCCGATTTTCTTGCTTTATAAATGTATATAACGGAGATGTTTTTTCACTACCATGTCATAATAAATACTACTTCTACAGAACTAACAAAGATAAATATTGAATCCTTTTTTTTTTACAGCAACGAAGGATTCAAACTTTAAATGTTGGTTCCTTTCCCTTTGCTTAACCTACGAAGCCGTCACTTAGACATCCAAAATAGATCTTTGTTTTCCGCCAGAGGTTAAAGAGAGGAAATGCTGGAATAATGGAAAAAAATAGTCGATCGTGACTGATTGATTTTTTTTAGAAATCTGTATTGATCTAAACTATGAAAATAATTGCCTAATAATTTCAGTGTTTTTGAAAGCGTAACCGAGGTTCCCCATAATACTTTGAGGGTCAGTGCCTCATTCAAGCACCCAGTTTGGCATGAAGACAGAAGATATCATCATAACTCTACCCAGTGACACGGCGAAACGCATTGAACCTAGCAAAATCAAATTACAGATGTATGTTGCATTGAAAAAAATGTTTGTAGACATCTTTTTTTAAGAGAAAATGATTGAGACGAAGCATGTAAAATCTTCTTTCTGTATCATGACGGAGCTATTCTTCTATTCTATGCTTCTCTAATGAAAGCTTCAAGAATAAGAAAAATCAAATCATTTCTTTCATTGGTAATTGCTAAGTGTTCAATGTTTCCAAAAGTAAAGATCGAGTAGCACATTATTCAAAAGAGAAAAAGAATGTATTTACTTGATATAACGTTCACAGCGTATAAGAAAAACAGATAAACAGATTAATCATAACTAACGTAGATTGCTTATTAAATAGATACAAGTGGGATCAGGGCTAGTTGGACGCAGGGGCATGTTGAATCACTTGATCTAATTTGTGTTTCCACCACTTGATGATGCCACTGTTGGCCTCATTATGAGAACAAAAATCTTCAGACATTTTTTAAAACTAATTTTGGGTCATATCTGTTGTAAGCATTGGATGTTTTGCATGAAAAACGTTATTTTGTGCCCTTTGGTAAATATTTCACTCTGACAAACGAGTGCTTAGTCTATGTCGCATTGTGCAGTTGATGATAACGCAGTCTATGTTTAAGAGAAGTGGCAATCAGCAGTATATGTATACCATATTTCAAGCAACTTTTCTCAAAACTTTCTTTCGTGTTTGGAGATGGTTGGTACATTATAAGCTGGGCTACGCGCCACGCTGTAATTGTATGCTATTGCTGCAGAGGAAAAAAAGTCTGCAAAATAACAAAAAATTGGCGACATCATTAATTTCATCCTGCTCTCTTGCCCATCTTCCACATCATAAAAAGACATCGCTGAAGTTCACTCACATATGAATCCATTTGTTCTATAAGGGGGTCATTATAATCCAAAAATCTTACTTTTCACTCAAATATATTTTCCTGACTAGTTTAAAATTATATATATTTTTTGATAATAACAATACAATAATAATAGGTATATACTGAACAAAAGAACTAACTCACCTAATCAGATTGTACCAATTATTCCCAATGGTGAATAAGGTCTGTACACCATCTTCCGAATGTTTCAAATAATGATGGAACAAATTCTATGAATGTTTCAGATTTAAGCGATCTCTCCTAAGGAAGTCTTTTTTTTTCACAGGAGCATTTTGTAATATTTGCGCTCTAATGAATTGTTTCTGTCTAAGTGGAAAAATGTACCAACTAGCCCCCAGTCTCTATATATAATGTACATTGATGAGTATACACACACGAATCAAAATACAGACGTATAAACAGATTGACAAAGAGTGATGGAGAGAGAGACAGACAGACGGACAGAGACAGAGAGAGACAGATTAGGATTGATGGGTAGCTAGACATCAACAGATCGATATTGATTGATTGATGGCCTGATAGATATGAACAGATTTAAAATTGAAGTTGAAAAAGATATATATTCAACATCAGATCCACACACACACACACATATATATATATATATATATATATATATATATATATATATATATAGAGAGAGAGAGAGAGAGAGAGAGAGAAAGAGAGAGAGGGGGGGCGATTAACATATTTAGATAGAGAAACATTGAGATGGATGAGTGAATAGCCAGCGAAATATCAAGATTTATAGATCAATAGATAGATATATCTCAGTGTCTAGAAAACCCTTTTCTATCAACTAACAAGTGAGATGAAAAATATGATACATAGGAAAAACAGGAAAAACCTTGTTAACGCTAATAATCCCCGCTGAGATTTGCTGACATCTTCAGATGTATTCAATTCAATAGAGTTCGTCTTAACAAAAATATTTTCGCAGACTTACGAGCTGTTTGTTTTTATAAAGTCTCACAGAGAAAAGGCTGCCCAAGATTTAAGCAAAAGTCGAAGTGACTTCTATCACCAAAATATGTTTATTTATCCAGCATTACTTACAAAGTAAACTTGAGAAAATCAGCATGGCTACCCGTTAAAATCATCCAATGTGCAACCTCTCTGTTATAGGTGTCGTAGCGCCACCTCTTTCTGAATTAAGCGATATTTCACAATATAATTACAAACTTCATCAAGTCTCGAGTCCCGTGACTAATAGCTTTGCAGCTAAAACATTCCCATGGACTCTAAAGGTTTTTGGATTAATTGCAAGTCCTTAAAGGATCTCATATGGAGAGATCACAAGACAGCACAATATACCCAGAAGAAGAGACAGTACAATATATCCAGAAGAAGACAGGAGTCTGAAACATCAAATATTAAAATGACAATGGGATAGCCATGTTGCAAGAATGGCGGCCAACCGATGCACATAATAATTCACGACATAGATTCCCAGAGATCATATTTACAACCATGAACAGAGTACTAAATGGAGAGACGAGCAAGACAAATACAGAAAGTACTGGCTCTGCAGCGCCTATGATAGAGAAGTGTAGCCAATTCTGAAGAAGGGTCAAGTCTAACGACGGGCCTTAAGAGACTAATTATGATGATGATGATGAAAGGATCAAAATCATTAAATAAATAGCTTCTGTGCTCCACCCTAATCACACAGCTCAGAGTGTACTCAGTTAGCTACAGAGTGCATCAGGAAATGTGTCCTGATGAAGAGTTTTCTACACTTCACTCACATCAGGGAATCAAACCTAGGGCCTCCTGCTTGTGTAGCAGACGTGCTAACCATTACACTATCCGAGCAGACTCGAAACATCGTTGGAGCAACAAAAATAACAAAAGGAATAATTAGTTTAATTGCCCGAACCACTCATAATTTTAATGACTCTTTACAAGATATGGACAAAATGTAATTAACTTTTGAAAAACAAAAGCCATTTCAGTCTTATTATTACTGCTGTATATCAGCATTTATTAAAGAAAGGTTTTGTTTATTGATTTTAACATTGAAGATCAAAGACATTAAGCAACATTTTCATTATATTATGCTTTTTTTATATCAACAAAAGGTAAAATTGAAACTGGAGCACAAAGATACCTTTGCTGGGTATGAATAAGGCAGTGTTGAGGATCAAACATATGAATATTTTTAGCTGGATGATCCACGGTTGGGTTGAATAGTTGAGGTCTATAACGATCAAATCATGATATTACTTGTGTATTTATCACCGTTTCATAAAGTCAAATATAGCTTAAATACTAAAAATATTCAATTCAAGCTTCGATGATCATTTAAACCAGTTTGTTTATGTTAGTCACTATTATGTTTGGCTTCCACATTAGTTGAGAGAAAAAATAGTGAAACATATAAGAGGCCACGCGGTAAAACTATCAGTTTTCTGGAACCATTCACAAAGATAGCAGTTCAAAAGTAAAAAACAACTGCTAAGTTTTCTCTTCTAAAATGATGGAATTATAAACTCCCACGTAATGATTCCTCTGTGAGACTGGAATAAAAAAAAACGTCAATTCAAAATTTAAAAAAATGTTTGAGACAAGGTTTAAACTCAACATTATTATAACACATTTTATGATTCTTATTGGTTTATTTTTGTTTTTGTTTTCCATTATATCGTTTTTAAGGTGATCCTTTCTCCAATCCAGAAAGTTGGAAGTAATAATGATATCCCATTATATATGAATTACTGCATTTTACTTGGTGAATTCGTTTTCTATAGACGACAACTTACCATTAAATACAAGAAAGACTCGCCATCACCGCCAATAACTGGACAGCCGTAGAGCAAAAAGTTTAATTCATGTAAAAAAATTCCATTGAAGGATAAAAATGGTCTTAATAAATCGTATTAATGACATTACTGGCGTTTTATTGAATTTCAAAATAGAGTAGAAAAAAACAGAAAAAAGTATCTGGAATTCTCCAGAACCATTTGGAAAACATCTAAAATAGTGTAAAAACATCTACAAACATCTAGATTCTCAAAAATCAAGATGTTATGAATGAACTTATCGAAATAAGAACCCCCAGAGGCCAAGAAGCTTCTAAAAAAACAAAACACTTTTAGAAGGAGTATAGTGGAAGCCTGACGCTAATTTTTAAGTTTGTGGACAGAACTGTTTGGCCCTAAGACACTCTCACGAAATAAGGGATAGTACCTTTTGCCACCTTCTAGTAATGCAATCTAAGATTTTCGGACTACTCAAGACTTCGCTAAGTATGTTAGTCCAAATGATTTCATTAAATAAATGATTCGATTACAACGTCTCCTAAATTCGGCATTACATATGTTAATTTAAGATGCTTATTAAGATCCGTATGGTTAGTTTGCGTGAATTCTTATTCCTCCGAATCTTGAAGGCACATTCTGGATTCTGCCTGGCGCACTCTGAAATAACCATATTCGAAACGTCGGCGCTAAATGAAGCTGTCTAACACCAACATCCAGACAAGCTCTGCCAGAATATAATAATAGAATCGATTTCCCCATTCAAATCAACGTTATTATATTTCTGTGGTTCTTGGTTAGTGACGACTTAGGCTCCACAGATCTGGTCTCAGTCATATCGAGTAGATTTTAAATTACCTTGCCGGTAAGTGGGCTCTCAGATGCCGTCAGAATGATCAGACATACCACCCGATTCGTCTAGAGAAATCTTTATCCGTTAACCGGGTGGATGGAAGAACGGATCAATGAGAAACACGAACCACTTCTACGGTAATTGAACTGTCCGCCGTGAAGGGTTTTCTCAATTAGAATGACGACCTCCGCAGAATTGTCCACGCGTCTAGGTTAGATACACTGAGTTTGAGCAAATATATCACCACCCTAGTCTTGCTGTATCTCACGATATATCATATACCTATCAATACTAATCAACAATACCTTTTGTTTTCTATGTTATAATGGCGGATGCAAGCATTTAGAATCTATACATTTTACTACATTATTTTAACTGGGCTTTGAAGCCCCCGAAGCTAATAAAAAAATACCCGGACTGCGTGTTCAGCTGACTATCGGCTCAGATGACGGTAATGATAGATGCATGAAATAACGTAGGTAGCATCTGTGAATTATGTGTGATTGAATTCATTTATATATCTCAGATGTATTGAATTTGATTGAGATTTTTGTACTTTTTCAGTTCTGTTGCTGAGAGATCGGGTTGAGAAGAAAATCATTGCAAGGTTTTTGTTTCAATCTTGGAAAAACGGTGGAACATAAGCTGCTCTTCTCTTAGATCCATGTAAATCTTTGTGCATCTCTACGAATTTATTCCTAACATTTCTATCTCCATTCCCCTCTTTGCTATTCTGTTTCCCAGTTCTTAAAACATTTTGGCAATTTGCCTTCCAGTATATCTATACCAAACGCTTTCCATCCAATCATTATGAACTGCATTATTTCATTTCCGTGGTCTTTCTCTACTTTTATAACCTGATCCTCAATGGTTGCATTCCTCAACTTTTAAGACCTCTCCTATTCTCATGTTTTTTTCAGGGACTTTATCATTGAAGTTATTTTTGTCCTAATTTCACCCTATTATTTATGACTCTAATATGATAAATGAGGAATAAGTGGCAGTTTGACTCAACACAACAGACGTTTTGGGTTAACATCTGCATCTTTGAATTTTTTATGAGTGCACATCCCACTCAACTCACAGTCTTTCACATCAAGTCGACGTATTTTCAATAAATTAAAAAGAAAAAGGAAAAAAGAAATCGTTCCTTTTTTTCATCCATATTTCGACCTGAGTTCATAAGATCGTTCCTATTTTCTGGTTTTGTTCTGTTTTTAATCTTTTTTTTCAAAGGAAAACTTCAAACTTTATCCATTTTATGAAATATACTAGTTTCCCGTGTGTCTAGGTAAGACAGGTTTTTAATTCGGAATAGATCCGAGCAAGGTATAATCTGACAGCTCGTATACTTACCAAAGGAAACTTTCCGACCAACATTCCTTTTATTCCTGTCAAAAACCAACGCTTTCACTTACAATAAATGCTACTTATCCCAGTCTAAATCTGCTTCTACAGCCAAGCTAAAACGCAAACACACCATTACTGTTTTCCTGTCATATGCAAATTCACCACTGCCCAGCATATCCAATAATTTCATAAGTTAAAGGCCAGGCTGTTTCCACTTTTAAAAAATGCAAATGGCGCCAAAGAGGCGTCTCCAATCGTATTCATCATCGACACTGACAAGATGATGGAAGTTATGTACACATGATTATTTTTTCTGTATCATCAGCATTATTCCTTTTAGGCTATGCGCGTGTACGTGCGCACACAAGTTTTGCAAGTAGCGAAAAAGGAAATTAATTCATGCACAAAACATTTTAAATTCTGTAGATGACTTACTTGTTTGTGTTTTTTATTTGAAAAATATCCTTATACGATGTCGAATTCAAAAGCGCGTACAAACTTTTGTCACTGGGAAAAATGTACAACATTAGATTTTTGTGCACATCGACTCAAAAAATCCGAAAGGACATTGATCATCGAACATAGTCGTACAGAGATATCATCTTTTCATTTCAACGTTACAAATTGTCCCTCGCTAAAATGAATTCTTTTTGTCCTTATTAGGTCAGCAGCACAAACATCCCACCTATTTTACCAATATTCTGTCAAGACTTACTCTAAACTTGATGAAATCATCAACATACCGATACTTTAGACAAAAAAGTGGGGAGATGCCTCAATACGGTATCCTCTGAATTTGATTTGTTAGGAAAAAATATTTATGGGAATCACTAATTGCAATGTGTGTGTGTGTATGTGTGCATGGAAGTCCGTAAACAATCTTCCATGGAGGGGGGGGCAAAAAATATATTTCCAGGGGGCACAAAAGGATTCATTCGAAATCTCATCATTACAAATGTAAAAAAGAATCTTCCTCAAGGGCGACAGGAATACAGGTGAAATGTTTTCTTTTAAAGAAATGCATAGAGCAGACCATTTGCTGACCAACCAGAGTAGATAACAATTTTATGAAAGGGGCTATTATTCTTATACTCATTCTCCCGACACATTTTCTGCCTTCCTGGAGAAGAATCAGTGGCAAGATTATGAGCATATGGTCAAAATATCTAACGGTAAGAAGTCATTCAGGGAGTACTAGATTCATGACTTTCTTATT
This sequence comes from Thysanoteuthis rhombus, assembly GCA_963457665.1. Taxonomy (NCBI): domain Eukaryota; kingdom Metazoa; phylum Mollusca; class Cephalopoda; order Oegopsida; family Thysanoteuthidae; genus Thysanoteuthis; species Thysanoteuthis major. The sequence continues at coordinate 16,634,266 of OY735208.1, forward strand.
ACGAGAATGAAAATTTCAACAAGTAGACAAAGTTGCTTCAAAGATCAAGTCATGGTTTGATAACACCAATAACACTTAAGATTTCCACTCACACCCCGATATCAAGAGACGCGCATGCACACACACACACGAACACACACACACGCATATATATATATATATATATATATATATATATATATATATATATATATATATGTGTGTGTGTGTATATTATGTACTTGGACTGCAAGTACGATGAATTAAAGGATTCGCTACACAAATACGTTCATGTGTCTGCGTAATTTGAACCAGTCCAGGCGAATGATTTCAGAGATGGAGATTGCTATCAGTTAGTCTCCAATAATGTGTTGACAGTGATGTACTGTTTTGTATTTGTCGTGCATAAATGATGATGTACGGTTAGATGATATTAGTTTAAAGGTTGTTTTATATATTCCTATATGATATTTCGCTCCAAATGGTTTCTCTTGGGTTGATATTTCAGCTTGATATACAATATTTGATTTGAGACATTTGTTTTGCAAAGGGCAAATAGCAATTTGTTTGTACAATTGCAATCTGGTTTATTCATATTTTTTCCAGTGGTATCATTTGTTTTTACTCTATCATTATGTTTTGTTATGAAAATTATCAGTACAACTATAACTAATTATCAGTTTGTTTTTGTTGAATAGTTTACGCGGAGGGTTGCTCGGGGAAAATGTTTTTTATTGGTTGGAGGAATATCTTCCCTCCGTTTATTTTTATCTGTAGGTTGAATGGCAGTGTACCCCAAAAGATTTTCCTACTTCTACTTTTTTTTTTATTGTCGCCATGTTTTACTTTATTGGAATTAAAGGCTTTAGTGTTTTCATTTCGACATGTTATTTCATTTGAGGAGTTTATAGAGTATATTAACCTAGTTTTTATTGATTTAGGAATCTTTTCAATGATTTTGCTTGCTACCAAGTAAGGTTACACAAAATGTACGAATTGATCAGGTCCGACATCTCGACTGAATCAAGACTACCCATAGAAACATCAAAACAAAAGACATAAGCTTTTTTTAAAAAATTCATTGTTCTTGGTTATTGAGCAGTACCGTCTGTCTGTGTATGATCATTTTTATATCATCATTGTTAACGTTGGTGTAGATCTTCATGAATTCCATGGCTTCCTCGAAAATTCCTTTAGATATTCAAGTGTACAAATCCATAATGTACTAAACCAGGTAATAGTATCATTCTTGTTTATTCATTGGTTTGACTCTCATTGTTGTTTGATGCTGTAGTTCATGTTTTCCAGTATGTTCTCGCTAATTTTTTCTTATCTGGGATTTAGTTGGCTTAGTTAGTCTAGTAGTTGGATTGTTTATGAAGTTCGGTTTGTTGTCCCTCATGGATATAGAGACATCTTTTTTTTTGTAATTTCCTACTCTGTTGCTGATTTTTAATTAGTCAGTGATGTTTTCGCTCTCTTTATTTACAATTGCTTCATGGTTGCTCTTCTTAGTGTTTTATTTTTTTGTGATTTTGTATAATGTTATTGGTTAGAAATTACTTGTAGGTTTGGTTATTCATTCCGTACTTGTTGTTAATCTTGTCTCCCCTCGCGTATATGTTGTTAGATTTGTTAATTTTTTCTATTTCAAGTTTAATCCTCTCTGACTTGTGCATTTTAAATCTGATGTTGATGATGGTCATAAGTAGATCCATCTCGAAGCCTTCCTGTAGTCTGCTTTGTGGTGGGCTCCCCTGTGTTTCGAGACTAAAAATATCTTTTCCTTCGTTTTGCTTGTTTAGTTTGTTAATGTAAAAAAAAGCTTTCCACCTCATACGTGCAATTAGCTATTCTGTTTTTTCTCCCAAACCGTTTTAGGTTGTGGTGTTTGTTAGCAATAGGGATGTCCTTGAAGTAGTTGTCGATGTTCAATTTTTCTATTTATGTTACTTTTAAAAATATTATCTGTGAAAGTGTTCAACTACTGTTTGGTTAGGAGCTATATCACAATATTAATATATATATATATAATCACACGAGTTTTTGAAGAAATTCTTACATCATATATATATATATATATTATTTGTGTGGATGTGAGGAAATTTCAAACATTTGAAAAGCATAATCTTTCTCCGTAGCCGCTGCAAATCCTCTGAAAAAGGTGGTTGTTATTCATCGAAATGCATCAGAACATGCTCTCTTGATCATGGAAAGATCAATTTGTATGATCTATTTTTCTCTTAAATTTCCCTCATTCTGTCATTTTACCAACATATGTACATATCTGTGTATGTGTGGATACACTTATCCATATATATATATATATATATATGTATATATAATTCTAAATTAAAACCTCGACTTTACTATATTATCAATAAAACCTCTCAGACTACAAGTGATTTAATATTTTGCGACTTTTTGGGGACTTTGAGAAGGTGCATCTTTGATACACAAAACAAAACTTACTCACCATAACATTAGCGATAAGGATGTTTGTCCGAGAAAAAATTCAAAATGGCTTCCGATGTCTCATCTCAGAAATATCGAATAGAACAAGGAAAAAATTGTGCTGTCTGAAGAAAAGAAAAAAAAATGTGAAATCCTGCTTTCTTATAGAGAAAACAGAAAAAAAATCCCGAGAATGAAAACAAATATAAAAAATAAATGAATAAAGAAATAAAACAAGGCAAAAAAAAAAAAAAAGATCGAAAATCATTCAAAAGGCAAAAGTTGAATCCAATAAACATTTTTTGTCACAGTTTTAGATTTTTTGCGTATTTTTTTTTCAGTTGAAGATTGCAAAGTTTTACGTTCGTAAAAGCAAAACGTTGGGTAGAATCTTGGAAAAGATCGACTTTTTGGAGGGCTGTATTTCGAAAGACGGAATCGGATTATTTTTAGGAAACGCTTCCTTGGGTTTGGAGTGCGTTTTCTAGACGGAGGCGGCAAAGCTGGGATGGGTAGGAACAAAAAGCATCAGACATTGAAAAACAATATATTCATATATACATATATATATGTATGTGTCTATATTTATACATATGTATACATATAGATGTGTGTGTATGTATAAATACAAATGTATATACATACATGACACGATTACAAATGGCTCAAAAATCCCCCTCGAACAAAAGGTCATATGTGCATAGATATGTATGAGTGTATGTATGTGTGCATTTTTTGTATATGTATAATTATGTGTGTGTGAGAAAGAGAGACTTGTATACATATCTGTGTGTTTAAATACTCTAAAGTATATGCGTATACAACGCGATTAGAAAAGGCTCAGACGTCTTCCTCAGACGAAAGGTCAGAAGTTCTTTGATTTGAGATGAACGACAACAGCATACCAGACCACACTGTACGTGGTCGACATTCACAGAGATACCAATGAGGATTCCATCTTCACCATATTAAAGTTATCAAAGATAGCTAGAGTTAAAATACGTTATCAATAGCTCACATTCATTACAAGAAAAAAACAACATTTTTTGACAAAAAATTGATAGAAACTTCAATTATGCACATCTCCAACTGATTAGAATGGCAATAAATATGCTCGTTTTTTTTGTTTCTTTTTTTCTTTTATTACTGCAAAACGCCAACTTCATTTATGGAATACTATTTTCACCTGCGACAAATATTGTGACGGGTACTATGAATTCTAAAATTATTTTCTTCCTATCAAAACTGAAAAAGCTAAAAGTTTCATAAGAAATGAAGGAGAGAGAGAGAGAGAGAGAGAGTGAGAGAGAGAGAGAGAGAGAGAGAGAGAGAGAGAAAAGGTGGAGAAAGAGGAATATCTTTTCTCTTTATGTTCCATTATGTCACATTACTCTGTTTTGCAATTAATTCTCGAAATTAAAAAAAAAATTCGACGTATTAATTTGACCGTAAGTCAAGGGGATAAGAGATTTTTCTAAACATACCTCATATTGTAAGAATCTCAACAGCTTTATGCAATTCTTTTTCAATTAAATAAAATTTGAATAAGTTTATAACATAAACAAATTCTACCAAATACTAATAAAAAATGTGTAAACAACGTCACAAGTTTTGAACCGTTCGTTTCTTCTTGTTTTTTTTTACACGGGAAGATACGTTTTTTTTCTTTGAGAAAGATAAGTCGCTTCGACAGAAGAGACATGGTTGACCTACCATCAATCGATCTTTTGCAATTCATATCGACGAGACTAGGATGATTAAAAATTTGTCAATACTCTGTTTACATACTTGTCTCCGTTGTGTCAGAGTCAAAATGAAAATAAATTCTAAGAGCTTGGTCTGTCGAGTGTTAGGATGTACAGGAGACTAGGGTAAGAGAGAGAGAGAGAGAGAGAGAGAGAGAGACAGAGACAGAGACAGAGACAGAGAGACAAAGAGGGGGGGGAGAAGAGAATGGTGATATATATAACAAATATAATTGAACTCACAAAATACAAAAAGGACCTTGAAATAAAAATCAGTTGAACGTGGTGACTCAGGAATAGAATGATAGTTGTTGGATATTTGGACTACTCAAGAAATAGATCAGAGAATTTGTTGACAACACACCTGGGAAGCCCAGTATATTCTAAATAAAGATATAAGCTCTTGCCTCCACTACATACATCTTTTTTTTTCTAATATGAATAAATATACCACATCCAGCATACACCACCTCAAGAATATCTTTATGAAAATGTTTTATCGTCTGAATATATAAAAGCCCTGCCCACTTTTTTTAGCTCGTAGTATCATAACTCACAAGGTTGTTTGCCTTAGGTTGAGACCCGGCTGGTGACCTTCATAAACCGAAATTAAAGCAAACAACAACAGCAGCAGCAGCAGCAACACCACCACCACCAACAACAACAACAGCAATAATAATAATAATAATAATAATAATAATAATAATAATAATAATAATAATAATAATAATAATAATAATAAGTAAAGATGAAGTAGTACAAGCAGATGGAAAATATCATGACATTGCATGAGATAATGCTCACAATTATCGGTATACTCGGGGTAGTTTCCAGGAACCCTTGCAAAGAGAAGTGAAGATTCAGAGATCCACGGAAAATTCGAGTCAACACAGACTACATCACTACTAATATGTGCGGGAAGATTGAACCGAGTGTTCGTGATCTGAAGAGACTTACTGACACTTCTCCTGCTGTGACCAGCAGACAGACCCTCAGGTGAGAAAAACAAAACAAACAAACGGGCATTCAAGAGACAGACTCAAAGAATGGTAGATGAATCAACACGGAGATGGCTACGTGGAGGGAAACTTATGATAAAACACTTAGTATCTCTTCATAGAGACCCAAAAGAACACCATAAGAATCAATTGCAAAAAGGTTAAGATAGAGAAGACTTAAGAGAATAGCTATTGTGGAGATAAAATGAGACAATCAAACACGTGATAAGTTAATGCAACAGAGTTGCCATGTGGCATTACAACAACAGACATTGATGGGTAGGAAGAGTGACCCACAAAAAATCATTTTAACCGTACAGACTAATGGTATAAACCGAATTAGTCGTAGAAAATGAAACGCATGAAATAACTTCAAACAGATCATTCAATCGTGGCTACAAAACCAGATCTAATTCTGGTAAACCAAAAACAAGAAAGTATCAGATCGTTGACTTTGTTGTTCCGAGAGACCACAGAGTGAAACTGATAGATAGCGGAAACTTGATTGATGTCTTGACCCTGCCAGAGAACTGAAAGTATTAGTCCATGAAGGTGACAGTAGGACTGGTCGTGATTGGTGACCTTGAAACTGCCCCGAAGAACTTTGTGAAAAAGGTTGAGAAACTAGGAACTCTGGGAAAGGCTGACAAAATCAAGACAAAAAAAAAAAAAACAAAACACTGCTGAAATCATCTACAATACTGAGGAGAGTCACAGAGCAATGATGAGACTTGCCATCATTTGATGTGTGGTGGAAGCCACCAGTCAAAGCAAGTGTTACTATTTTTTGCATATAATAAACTATAAAGTTGTATATAAGTTGTACATAGACAAATAACATCTTAAAATCCGTTTAGGTGCAACAAAAAGTCAAATGTACAATGGCATAAAGTATTTAATTGAACTCGTATAACTTATTGATGCAGCATAGTAAATATTGTTTAGGTGGTCGATATTTACAGGTTTCCCTCAAATACTGCTGCAGACATCAGGGTATATTTCTGACTCGACCTCTCTTGGCATGACGTGGAAGTGCCGTTTTTGAAACTGTGGTAATCCACAATGCATTACACATGTTCAACATCTATGTAATGGTAAAGACAGATATGCATTCATTATACAGAAAAGAATGAACTATCATATTTTCTGTTTTCTTATTTCTCCTTTTGGCTATAAACTATGAGACTATTTGAGTTTGAAATTGAAAATTTAAAGCACTAAGAATTATCATCATTTTTTTCTTGGATTGGCATCTTTTGAAACCAAGTCTTTTGAACACAGGTGTGCTGTTCTAGAATCTGGTAAGTCTATTGGAAAGGGTATTACGTAGTCAAAGATTCAATATATTCTCTCTGAATTTTTAAGCAAAAATATCAAATTTCACAATTTCTTCCTGTGACAAAACGTTTTTGGATTCGACATAGAGAATCAGAGTTTTTCAAAAAAAAAAAAAAAAAAAAATCCAGAGAATTTGAAATTTTTTATGTGTACGTTAACTTCCAACGTGCACTGGTTGCAAAACATGTATGCGTACGCACACGTTCACGTATAAGAGGGAATTTTGTCACTACATTTGGACAGAGGAGAGTGTTATCCAATGAGTTTCACCAGGTACCCGCCTCCATCGACATCTTGTGCGAGATGATTCCGTTCTTTTTCGGCTGACGCAGAAATATTTTGGGTAAATTTACTTGATTATTTTTTGAAAATAAATCAATAAAAAATGAACACGAGTTACATTTCTTTCTCTTTTTCGTTTTGTTTGATTCCTGGCTTTCTATTTTTGCAAGATATAAACAAAATCCCAGCAACATTCCTTCGAGATATCTCTCCAATGTTTGTTTGAATATACATGCATGCATGCACACACACATACATATCTTGTATATCTTTTGAATATATATATATATATATATATATATATATATATATATATATATATATATATATATATATATATATATAACAAACGTAATGTATCTATACAATGAAAAATATAAAGATATTTATTGTGCATTTGAGAAACATGTATGTATAATGTTTATAGATATATCATCATAATATGTACATAAAGATAGATATGTATCTCTGTGTGCGTAGCACAGTCAAGGCCATCATCGAAAGAAATGGGAAAGACCTTCGTCCAGCAATGCTGCTGCTGATTTATGTGTATGACAAATGTATATCTTCGTATGAAAAACGTACATATATATATATATATATATATCTGTGTGTGTGTGTGTGTGTGTGTGTGTGTGTGAGTTGTGTATATTCGTGTAGTGAACATATTACATACATATAAGTGGGAGAATATATGTACATATCAGAGAAGTGAATATGTACTATATATATATGTGTGTGTGTGTGCGTGTGTTCGTGTGAGTTTGTGAATAAATGTGTTTGTGTCAGTGGGTGTTCGTCATCTTTATTCTATCCAATTTTGAAAGTGTTTTTTTTTCTACTTTTACTGGTGCGTTTATTATTTTGAGATTGAAATGCCTGAGGCTTGCTATTATTTTTATCTTTACGATATGTCGTCATCTTCATAGTTAAAATCAGCATCATCATCAGCATAACGTGACGTCCGTTGTCGTTGTTGTTCTCCGTCTCATTTTTTATGAGAATTCTTCTTTATCTCTTTTCTTTCCCCATTTTTAACCACCCTTTTATTCTTCCTCTCTTTTTCTCTTTCTTTTCTTTCCCCATTTTTAACCACCCTTTTATTCTTCCTCTCTTTTCCTTTTTCTCTGTAATCCCATTCGATCTTCGATGCTGACAGATCTTTATTCCTAGATTCAGAGATCTTTCGATAAGAACAAGTCTGAAAGTCAGACCATAGATGCTCTACTTTTTTCTTTTGTGAAGATCTAACAAGGACAGTGTTGCTAACTTCATTTTCAAATTAAATCTAAAATTTAGATAAAAAACATCTAAGAAAAAAAATTAAGCTAGAAACCCAAAAATATCTAGATTCTCCAGATATATATCTAATACCTGGGAAATATATTACATATTAAAAATTAATTAAATGTTAATGTAATCTTCAATATCTATTTTATGGAAATGTTACTTAATTTGTAACAAATATTTTTTTTACAATGAATTAAAAGAAAATATTACTTATTTCATTAAAAACCATCCGACTAGCAATTTGTGACATCTAAACGCTTCTAAGAACACCCAGATTCTGATGAAATATCATCTAAATTGACAACGCTGAGCAAGGGACATAGCTAAAATTTTTGTACGTCAGCCAGTGACAGCGCTCACCCCTATAAATGGGCTTTGCTATGGTCAATAATGCGGATTATGCTGTTGACAAATTGAACTTAATTGAGCTAGAATGGATAATCCACGTTGGCCTGGGCAGAAATTACTTGAGGGATTCCTCCCATGATTTGTTATATTTTCCATAAATGACCTCAGGTGACCTCCAGTGACCCCCAGCATCAATCTCAGCTTGTCAATAACCTTTTCCGTGTAAATAATTTCCCCTTGGCAAAATTTATTGGAAAATTGTTTCAAAATGGCCAGAGATGACATTTAATGACCTTAAATGATCTAAGAAGTTGACGTCATAGACTGTGAGAAGAAAAATGCAATATCATCTTCTGAAACAGTAAGCAATCACCATATTTTTTTACTGGCCTTTCTTCCATTTTTAAAGGTATATTTGGTGGAAACTTTCGCACATAAACCTGGTTCAGGCGCCACTGAATTTCATTCATATTTGAGCAAGTGGCCTTTTGGAATGTAGGACCAAGACATTTCTACCATGCGTTACTTTCTCTTTTCTTCTTAAGTGACCATTCCAATACCAAAAATTAACTCTTGTTCCGATATACCATTAACAGCCGAGAAGTCCTTATGTAATTCGACAACATAATTTTTTCTCGTAAAATCCTACCCTATGAATTGTTTAAAAAGTTGATAATTTTCCCTACCGATAAACCTTTCCAACTGATTTGGCCATAATTTATTGAAAAGAATATTTGTAGATTTATCGGCCATTAAATCATTGTTGACAGGATCCGATATTTTGTTCTCAAAGTTCAACTTCCTAAGTGAGTCATTGGGTTCCCTAAGCTTGACAGGAAATCTCAAACCGTACACCAGCTGAATCAACATTTTCCCACTGTGCTAGACGAATTATAAATCAAAAGGCACAAATTTTCAGATTACACCGTCATAAAAATTCAGTTCAACAGATAATTTTTCAAAATTTTGAGATATTTTTTCTACCTTAGTCTTTTATTTGTGTGAAATGATCATAATTTTACATTTTTTTCTTATTTTGAATAAATTGGATCACATTTCGATCACGGTGTAATATGAATGAACACACTTTTGACTTGAACCACTTTTGGGGTGCAGATTCGACATTCGATCAGATTTTACAAGTATGCTCGGTGACAGGAATGAATGAATAACTATTTTCTCTTGCAGGCTATACGTTTTCACTGAGCTTATTTCGGTCTATCATGAGGTCACGAATGTTAAGCACTGAGTAAAGATTATTTCTGAATGACTAGATTGTTAATAAATGCTCGAAAGCAAGAAATTCAACTAAGGATGAGTAATAGACCCTTCTTATCCGCAGTTTTGCTCTCCATAGTTTCAATTACCCGCGGTCGACCCCCAAAATAAATAATTTATCAGTTTTGCTTAATAACATTCCCAAAGCATATGAGTTTTGATGCGTGCAATTCGTATGTGCCACAGAGAAGACGTCACATAACATTCATCGCAGTATGTAAACATATAATAGGTATATATGCAAATTGGTTTGTCTATTTGTCTGTTTATTTGCCCACTCAAGTTCCTGGTATAACCATAAGTGCATAGTGAACTCGTCATAATCTGATATATTCAAGTCCAAAAGATAATATGAAATAGGGAAAAATGAAATAGCCAGCTATTATGAGAGCGACAACCACGTGACAATTTCATACATCAAAGGAACTCAGGATGAGCAACGCACCGACAGAGAAAAAAAGAGAAAAGAATCATTCATTGAGCAAGTGAGCCAGACTCTCCCACTTCCAACTGTATGCAATTCTAGATGGACGAGGAAATGGTAAGGGGGAAGCTGTGGGTGTTTAACTTCTCTTTTTAAACCCCTTTTTTCATAATAAATTCAATTTCATATTTTAAAAAAACGACTTACAATCTTATTTTTCTTGTTTATCTTCAGACAAATTTCGTTTGATCATACAACAATTATTATTAAAGAAATTTTTGAAAGAAAAATCACATTTATTATCATGTGATCCAAAAAAAGGGTAATTGAGTCAAAGATGAAAACGGGCTTTAATTCAGAAAAAAAGGGGGTCTGATCTCTAAAAAAGGGCTGTGTTGATGTAAAGAAAAGAGGGGTCTTATGTTAAAAAAATGATAAAAAAAGGAGATGTATAATGTTAAAAATGAGATTTAATTTTGACCACATAAATCGAAAGTAAACGTTCCCTCTCAATTTTGACCCCTGAAAACGAGAAAATTTCATCCAATGATTTTGAAAATTTTCATTCAATTCTAAAAATGAAAATAAACCTTCCCTCTCAATTTTGACCAATAAAAATGAGAGAAAATTTGCCCAGGGGATTTCAAAAATTCACACTTAATTTCGACTTCAAAAAATGCCAATAAATGTTTCCCATTCGGTCGTCTTGATCGAAAGGGAACGTTTGATATTCCTACCATTGTGAAAGAAAGAAAATCAACTTTGATTCCAAAACATAAAAGTGCGAAAATCCCCTTCACGATGTTGACCCTGAAATGGAAGGACCCCCCGCCTCCAAAATTGACCCCTAGATGTGACAAAAAAAAAAAACGATTTTCACCCTTAAAAATGAAAAAATCCTTTCCATTCTGAACCTTAAAGTGGTAAAAATTAACAGTCAATTTGGACGTCAAAAAGTGATCCGAAACAGGAACCCCCTTCGACATTTAAAAAAAAAAAAAAGATTCACTTGGATTTTTACCCCCTAAAAATGAGGAAAAAAAATTCTTTGCACCACGAATCCTAAAAGCGGAAAATGTGGCTTTCAATTTGGACCCTTAAAGATGGAACAAATGTTCCCAATTTTTACTTCCAATTGTAAGAAAGTCTAAAAATGGAAAAAAAGAGAAAGAGAAAAAAAAATCTCCTTTTCCGATTTCGACCCTCTAAAAAAGAAAGAAAAAAAATTTCCCTAGATTTTGACCCCTAGAAGTGAAAAATAAAAGTTCTCTATGGATTCTGGCCCCTAAAAGTGAAAAATGAAAGGTTTTTTCCATGTGATCGACATAACCTCTGATCCCCAAATGTCATATTTTGGAAAAATGTACCTCAACCGTACTACATTGAATCATGCATTAATGAAAACACCACTATTCAGGGTATCCATGTACATCCAATAAACATTACGAAATGAGATGAAATAAAGGGAATATTTCCGCTTATTTCTTAATAAAAACCAGGTCTACGAATCATTTTTATCTCTGGGGATCGGGTTGTGAAAAAGAATAGAAGATATTCATTTATTACGTCACATTTTTATCTCTAAAGATTGAGTTGACAATAGATGAATAAAAGATATTCTTTCATCATGTCATCAAAAAGTATTTTTACTATTAATGAATAATCATATAAACAGACCCCATGCAGCTGATTCGAAAACCCTTTGAAACATATTTTGGTGGATGGTTTTCGGAAACTAATTTATTAAAATATTTCCCGGGGATCAACTCAAAACCCAAAGAAAAAAAAAAGTGTTTTTATTCTCTCATTTTGCCAAAATTATAAGTTGAACTTTTTCATGGGTAGATGTGTGTAGGAAAACATTGTATATATAGGGTTCGGTACAAAGCTTAGTTCCAGATATCTACTGGAGGTCTTCAATTGCATAGCCTACGGATAAACGGGGAATTTTGTATTTACACGACTAAACTAAAACCGGAGCCACACAGCATGTCTGGGGAACTCAGTGAGACTCGAACCGCCAATTCTAATAGTATGGGAGACTAACTCGTTCCCCATTACCTCATAGCAATCAGACCCGCTCACGAACGGCTACAGGCATTTACTAAGTTTTACCTTGGTCTGATATTGGTGCACCCAGTGAGAATTAAATTCATTACTTTAGTTATTGTTTGCGAGAAAGCTTGTTTACAAATTAATCATAACAAGGCACCCTGTATGCATTGATTAAAATTCGCTCAGTCTAGCATAAGGATATTGGTTAGGGGTCAGGTATTAGGATCGACCTCATTTCACTTGTATTAGTCTCTCGGTCCAATTCATAGGCTGGAGTGGACTTCGTTTTTCTTTTACCGTAACGAGAACATGAACAATCATTGCCGAATTTAGAGAGAGTTAACTCTTGACTGTTGTTGTATTACGTTGAACCGAACCGATGTATGGAATCTACATTTCCTTTCTGTGATTAGAAATCATGATTAATTGATTGGTATGCGATTCTCTTGCTGACTGAGCAAAACTGAATAGTTTTACATACGTACGAAAATCCATGTTTAAAAAGACGAGGGCTTATTTTACTCCAATAAATGAATACATTTACACGAGATATCTATATTTTTATCTTTTATATATAGAATTTAGAAGTTTCAGTAACCATCTTAAGATAGAATAGGAGTAAAATTTGTCAGGCTTGTTCTTCCTGCAATAGTTACTGCTTCCGACTTCTCATTTTTGGTTGTTAACATGCTATGCCTTTGGTTTGGTCTCAGTTTGGGGTTAATCTTACGGTTAGGTTTCATGTTTCAGCTCCATGGGTGACTATCGGGAAAATGCATTAGTTGTATACCCATCTTTTTAGGATTAATGGGATTTTCTTGTTCTTGAAGGTTGAGCTTGCTCTGCTGAAAGCTTACCAACCTACATAGATGTAGTGGTTTACTTTTTTCAGCATTGCATTTTCAATTCTGAGTGCTGTGTCTTTGTGCTCAACATATTGAACATGACATTTGTTTTACTAAAGTTCATGTGAAGACCAACTCTCTTGCATTCTGTTAGTCTACGATCCCTTCCTTCTTTCTTTTCTTCCTTTCCTTTTTCCTTTCCTTCTTTCACCTCTCCCTTTCTCCCTGCCTCCATGCCTAACTTTCAACCTTCAACCTTTATATCCTTCCTTTTTTCGTCGGTTGCTCCCTTCCTTCATTCCTTCCATCCTTCCTCCCTTCTTTCCTTGATTCTTTTCCCCCTTCCTTCCCTTCTCCGTCTCTCTCTCTTACACCTTTACTTTTTCATCTACCCTCACCTTCCTTTCTCTCTTCTTCCTATCCTCCCTCCATCTTTTCTTTCTTTCCACATTTCCTTTCTTCGTGTCTCTCTTCATCCCTTCATTCTTTCCATACTCCCTTCCTTCCTTCATTTTCCTTTTTTCTTCCCTTTTCCTCCATTCCTCCCTCTTTCCCACCTTCCAACCTCCCTTATTTCCTTTTCTTCCTTCCTCTTTTCCTTCCTTCTTTTTTTCGTCTCCCCCTTCCTCCCCCATACCTCCCTCCGTTCCTTTTTCATCTTCTTTCCTTTTGTTCTTCCTCTCTCCCAGGTTTCTTTGCTCCCTTTCTCTTCCCGTCTCCCCCTTCCCCTTTCGTTTCCCTCTCTTCTATCCCCCCTGTCTCCTTCCTATCCTCCCTTCCTTCCCTTCTTCCCTCTTTCAATTCCACGTACCACGTTTAAATCAAACTAAACTTCAAACAGAACCTCATCCTTTCAATTCGATCATTAACCCTAAATTAACTGTCATCCCAAATACACCTTCCTCCAACTCCCATAATTAATCAAATAAAACGCTTCCAAACGAAGATGTTAATCAATTCAACACGCGCCACATCATCTCACCTGACCATGAAGCCCCGCTCCCTACCTTAATTAACAGGTGCTCGTTTTCATAGCTATTGGCTCAATGGGCGGTGCACGGTTAACGAGTAAATGTAAAATCATTGAATTGATCGATAGAATCTAATCAATAATCAATTACTAAAACCTGTTTGGTTTTCAATTATAAGCATTTTGATGCCGCTCAGATACTTGCAGGCTCTGCTCAAGTGTTACAAAAAGGAAAATCTTTCTTTCAATCTTTCTCATAGTAATTTGATTATGTTGGGTTTGTGTTTGTTTGTACATTCCTGTGTCAAATTGTTTAGTTATTTAGTGAGATTCGAGACAATTTGTAAATTGTTATGAAGACAGTGAAAGCAATGATTTTCCCGAGGTGGCACATCTAGCGAAAAGTGTCTTAATTCTGGGTTTTCGTAGACCAGCAGTAAATCGAAAAGCCATCCAAGATAATTCGAAGATCTTTATGAAGATAGTGGAAATAACGATACGATTGTCCTGGAGCGGCTGATGAGATATCTAGCAAACAGTTTTTTTTTTAGTTCTGAATCTCCTTGATCTGACAGTGAATCATATTGGGATTCAAAACATTCCGAAGCAAATGAAGGCAGCAAATTATCCACTCAGATAGTGTAATGGTTAGCATAATAAGCAAATAGTAGAACCTTCTTCAGGAGACAAATTTGCTTGTGCACTCACCAGCTAATTGAGTACACTCTTAGTCACGTGACTATGAGGGGGTGGTCATAAAACTTCTAAGAATAAATTTTGGTTTCGACCTGACCTGAAACTTGCAAATATCACTAAGCTCATGCATGCAATATAAACTAGGACTTCGTCACCGGTCGTATATATTACAGTGGTAGTTGTCCCCTGGGGGACGGGTGCTTTACCTTAATCAAGGTAGCCAAAGCAATTTTCGTGGAGCAGCTGACGCGATAAATTGCAAATATGGCGTGGCACAAAATAATCTCGGTGCTTAGTGATTATAATAGATCGAAGAAAGAATTACTTTGTTTCCCCATAGCCTCTTTTCTATTTGTCTAAATCCATCTTTCAATTTCCTCCATCTTTCTTTCTATCCACCATTTTCTTTCCTTACATCTTTCTTTCTAGACTCCATCTTTCTATCATCCTTCATACTTTGGAGATAACACTTTCGCATCATGAATATGATATTTTTCTTAATTCACCGAAAGAACTTTTCATTGCCAAAAATGGTTGTGTGAAAAAGAAAGTAATTAACAAGTGTGATTAGCAATCAAATACCGGATTGACCAGTTAATTGATCAACTCTTATCAGTGATTAGTAGTTCAAATTTCATAATTTGCAGATCAATCAAAAGCATTTTAACTCTCATTGGATACTTGCAAGTTTGATTCAAGGGGTAGAGAAAAGGGATTCTTCACCTTATTTCTCTCCACCTTTTTCCTGGCTGTGGCAATAATTCTAACTTCGTGTCTATTAGGTTATATTTATAGAAGCAATCATGTTAAGCATGTTTATTGCAACTCAGTGTAATTATGACTTACTATATCCCCAGAACATGGACTGTTTGAGTTTCATCTGTTATCCAACCCAACTTGATCGTACACTGCGTTTATCTATTGAGATAAAGAAAAGAGAAAAACTGTTTTGTTTTTTCACTGATTCTTCTTTTATTCGTGGGGGCAGAATTCTTCTCTAAGTTTGGAAGAATTCCTACCCATGAATGTAACAAAAACCTTTAAAATTACTTTTTATTTAGGAATAAATTGAAAGGATGAAAACTGACACATATAAAATACTTATAGATAGACTGATCGTGTGTCTGCCCTGGTCAAGAACGTAGCACTTTTACCTTGGCACCAAATATCTTTGGTTTTTATCCATCTTGCTTCCGAATGCAACTTCATATTTCTTTACTGGCCTTTGTGTGCTAATCGTGGCACATGAGTGCATCACAATATTCGATTAGTGCAATATTTTTGTTGCAACTGATGTATTCTCTAACATTACAGGTATATCAATGCCATTTATGCTGAATGATTACTCCTGCTATCCTTTCAGGGAGCAAAATATCGAATCAGGCTGATGCAAAAGTTTCCAATTTTCACTTCTGATTTTGCGTGTTTATCGATGTAATACACACTCACACATATATATAGCGACGCTTTTCCAACCCTGGAATTGAGCACTCTGGTGGATGGGGAAGAATGCGTAAGTAAATACATCGCTTAAATTCGGTCCTACTGTCTTTCCAGTTCTGCGTAGGGCAGGGGTAAAAATATCAGTTTCTGGGTCGGAAACGAAGTTTTCTATCCTACCTCATGGTACAGGATTGGATATTGGATAGTCTATAGCCACACTGAAGAGTTGTAATACGACGAAGCAGCTGTCCGTGGATGATGCAATTATCAATTATATGTAATACAACGAAGCAGCTATCCATGGATGACAATTATTTGTTATATTTAATAATTGTGTCATCCATAGATAGCTGTCTATAGCCACACTGAAGAGTTGCAATTACTGAATATTATACATATATAATAAATAATGATTGTGTGACTATCCAACCCCAAACCCTTCAGTATCACGACCTGGAGGCAGACATATCACCCCTGCTCTACGCAGAGCTGGACAGTCAGTAAAACTGAATTAAAGCAATATATTAACTTAAGCATAATTCCTCATCTACCAACGTGCTCCGTCGCAGAGTTGGAAGAGCGTTGCATCATAGCAGTGATAGATGGGTGTCCTACTTAACAGTGATCAACCCTGAAGGAGGGAGCGTTAATCATAATTATAATTAATAATTGTGTCGTCCACAGACATCTGTTTATATATATATATATATATATATATATATATATATATATATATATGTGTGTGTGTGTGTGTGTGTGTGTATATATATATATATATATAGTTATTATATATATTATATATTATTATATATATATATATATAGTTATTAAACAAGCCTTATTTTCGTACATCATGAATATCTGACTCTGTAAATATAAACAAGGCTGGTTGCATCAGGGTCAAACTAAAATTTTGAAGCTAAAATGAATTAGATTATAAGATTCCCCTTCAACTGAAAAGGGATCTTGAAATTTGGACATGGGAGAAAACTTGATAAAATACTCTCTAGATATATATTTGGATGAATGGTATGAAAATCTAGATGATTTTAGATGTAAATTGAGACAATTCACCATATAAACTGAAAAGGCCGGCCTGTAGAGGGAAGCTGTGCCGGGTGACTCCAGTCTCTCTTTATAATCTACTAGTGAGATTGAAATAAGATTGCATGACAAATTTCTTCCTCATCAAGAGATTTGAAGGGTTCAAATATTGGTGTGGGTCATTGTTGTCGTCTTTGTCATTGTTGTCGTTGTTATCGGGAGGAAATAAAGTCAACCCAAGAGTAGAAGTTTGACAGAAATGTCCGGATACTTTACTGTCAGCTCTCAAATATAATTACAAGACCTCAGAATCTTGAACAAGTAATGCTGAATAAGATCGTTCTCGTAAGGATTGTGTAGCGAGTTAAATTTTCCAGAAGTATTCACTTTTGTAGCTCTCCGTCAAAGAAGGGTAACAGACAACTTGACGATGAACCATGATTACCAAGCTAGTCTTGTGTAGTGAATTCGATCCTCATTGGGTTTCCGACCCTTTCAATTTGTGCGAGATAATGCTAAATACTGGACATTGCACTGTGGCGTAGTCGATAGGGGGGAAGATCATGATCACTCAAATGACTTTGATCTTCATTTGTACCCTATCTTGATAGTTTACCGCCATATTAAATAAAAAACGGGTCTTGTCAGTCCTCTAATAGAAACTGTCACGTTTCCAACCTATTTTGACAGCATGCTGTATTTGGTTGATCAAATAAACATTTAAAGAAAGGGCTGATCAATGAACTGAGTTATTTTTCTTACATTTGATAGGGCGTTGATTTCTAAAGAAAATGATTCTGCCGGACACATAGTGAACAGTTACCATAATATAATTATATAAGAGAATATGATCTTGAAAAAACGGAATGGCATTGCATATTGAACTCCCTACTCCAACCAATTTAGGGAAGGATTTCCAAAAAGCAAAAAAGCATTTTGTTCTTGGCTTAACACAGAGTAAATGTATCAATCTATCGATCCATCCAGGTTTGCTCATTAATAGCTATCTGTCTATCTTGGTTTGTTCAAACATATCGATCTGGGTCTGTTCATATCTATTTATTTATCTATCTATTTATCCTTGTATTTTCATATCAATACGATGTGTTCTCCTCCAAATTAAGGTAAATAACCATGCGAAATATTACTCAAATTGACTGGCATATTACAATAACAAATAACAAATAAGAGCATACATCCCTTTAAATTGATCACTTTGCTTACTTTTTGCATACTAAGGATAGCAGCAATTTCTGTTACTTCGATAGTTCTGCACGTACTGTCCAGAATATTCTAACTGCACCTCGTATGTACACATTTGTCTGTTTCTATCATTTTTTATCTACTTCTCTCTGTCTCTCTGTCTCTTTCTCTGTCTCTCTGTCTCTCTCCATCTGTCTTCCTCTCTCTGCAGTTGCGTCTGAAGATATTTATGGGGCTACAACTTTTTGCATGAATACACCACGAATCACCATCAAAACACATTGCTTTGTTCTTTAAAAAAAAAGTGCGTTTGGCGATCTCTATATCATTTTCGACTAAAAATGGCGATATTTCTTTACATTATATATACTTTGAAAAAAAAAAAGTGAGATTTTTCTAATTCTCACTTCGCAACGCATTTCCTTTAAGCAGATGAGTCTATTGTTGTTGATTGACCTTGCTTTCGTTTCAAACAATGAGCGCTTCCATTGAAACGAATTTGGTAGTTCATATCCTTTGAAAATCCATATCATAGAAAAATTTCACGCTGATTAACTAATATGTAATTATCGGTACTCATACATGCACACACACAAGCGTATTTGACATTTTGATACCTGGGGATGTTTAAAAAACCTGTCCCTCTGTAAATATATATATATATATATATATATATATATATATATATATATATATATATATATATATATATATATATATTTTACAACCCATATATTAGGCCTATAAAGAAGACTAGATGTGCCAGGATGTCTGTCAAAACAGGAAGCATAAAAAAACTCTTGTAGTCTAATATTTAATCAAATATCCGTTTATTCGAATCAACTCCCGACAGACAGGATGGGTTTCCACTTAAGGAAAAAATAAACTGTCATTTCTGATATTTGAGACAAACAATAAACCATCAGAGACACAACAATGTTTATAACTGATCTCTAATCTTATAAAACAAATATGGCAGATTTATGTTGCTTATGTAGCTTGATGTTTTTATGTATGTATATATCACATCAAGTATATATATATATATATGTATATATATATATATATATATATATATATATATATATATATATATATATATATATATATATATATAAGTATATATAAGTATATATAAGTATACATAAGACTTCAATACACACCACGATGGATGAGAGAACGCACACACATACACTGGACGACAAAGGGAAATGTAGATAATGCTGTGTGTTTATGTATAAGTATATTAATGTTTATATCTGCAGCATCATATACAAATATATTTCATCAATATGTACAAATGCAAATATACGCTGTATGATCATATGCATGTGTGCATACATAGGCAAATGCACACCCACATATACAGACTCACACACACATATATGTATATATATAATCTAAATCCAACAGCAAATATACATGCAAGTACACATGAATGTATATATATATATATATATGTATATATATATATATGTATATATATATATATATATACATATGTACATATATATATATATATATATATATATATATATATATATATATATATATATATATATATATATATATAAATATATGTATATATAATTAATACGTTATGTTACTTTAAAACTCTCTCTGAAAAAACCTCCCGTTGATATACGATCAATATATCATTAGGGTTAGACAGTGTAAATAGAATAAACACTTATAGAAAATGCACTATTTCCTTCAGATTATTTATCTTTTTTTTAATCATATATATATATATATATATATATATATATATATATATATATATATATATATATATATATATATATATATATATGTATATTTATATATATGTGTGTGTGTGTGTGTGTAAATATATATATATATATTTATACATGTATATATATATGTGTGTGTAAAGTATATGAGTGTCCGTGTGTATTTACATTTACGCAAATAAACTAGTGAGAAGCATATGTATATGTGTGTGTATGTGTGTGTGTTTGTGTGTGCGTGTGCATGTGTTCATAGAATATAAACAAGAGTTTGATTGTTTTCAAAATCACCATTTACAAGACAAATGGGGGTAGAGAAATAATACTCTTCTGAAGGAGTACACATCTTCCTGAGAGTATAACCATTGTGTACACTGTTGGTACAGTGTAACAACCTCATAATAAAACCTCTGATAAATACAACCTACTAGGCAATCTCTAGCCTCCCTCTTGGTTCAAAGCAGTTGGAGACTAGAGCAAGTAATTAACAGCAGCTAGTAGAACTTCAGCCTGATGATTCTGCCCACGTGATGTATTTTCTGACAAGAATTCATGCGAGTTTCAGTTCCGGACGTAGAACTCATACAAACGGATTTCTGAACCTGTTATTTGAGCACTGATGCTATTTCCATCAACACTGCATTGTGAGTCGACATTTTCAGTTGGTGATTAAATCAAATCACGATTCAAACCTCAAAACAACCGAACATGACCTTGTTGCTGAACTTTCATCTTGTATTAATGAACCAGTGCAAAAAATAGGCTCAGCCATTTCACGATCTAAAACTGGCATTTTCTATCTGATTTTTTTTAGATGAAGGATTATCATTAGAGGAATTTTTTTGTTTTGTTTTTTTTCACCTTTTCCTCATTCTGTTTCATCTCTTGCACACAACGTTGCAGCCGTTTTACTCTCGGCTGTTTTCAGGCGATGAATGGATATTTTCTTGACGGTCGAGACAGGGCAGGGACGGGGCGTCACGGCAATCGTTTAAATGTGCGCATCCCACAGACTAATTTCGGTTTGGGATACTGTGAATGTTGAACAAAATTACCTTTACACTTCACCCAAATGATTAAAATATCAAATTTATGAAAGAATTCACAAATCATTCCTGCTGCACGAAATACCCTGCATTAACTTCCTTTTGTTTAAATGATTCACATAGCCCCCCCCCAAAAAAAAACATTTACTTCTTTTGATGGTTAACCCATCTATTACGATTTTTCTCAGAATAATAACATGAATTAGTTGCCCTCCTTTCAAATCAAATGGTGGTTGTTACTAATGGTCGGGTCTTATGGGGATATTCTTGCTCTAAGAAAAGAACGCTCCCATGGTGTTAATCTTCAGCAACTACAGATCTTTGGCACCAATTGCAATTAACAACAGGGTTCGGGACCTGAGATGTGCTCCAAACATTTCTTGACCATCAAAAAACATCCATTAAATCACCAGAAGACAAGTGACGTAATGTTGAAGGCATGGTCCGAAATTCTCCTTATATAAGATTGGCATACATAAAGAATCAGTTAAATTATCCGAGCTGTAAAGCTGGAAGAGACAATTGAAGTTCATTTCCTGCAAATCCTACTAACAATTACATGGAACTCTCATTAAAAATCAATGTAATCGATCGATACATTGTTTGGCGCGCATGGGAACCTGTTAGAATGCCCGAGGGGTGCAGAGGAGCAAAAACGTTGGGAACACCTGATCTGCATACATACTCAGCTAGCTTCATACCTAAGTATACATTTTTGTTCTGTTTTGTTTTGTTTTTAAATACCTACATATTTACTAAGGTTAGCTTAATCAGGTGTAAGATCACAATAGATGAACTCTATATGGGGAATGGAACTTAAAAGTAATGTTCCACTGAACTAGCTCATTAACCCTTCCTCTGAATACTGCTCATTCCCTTTCATGTATACTGAGAAATTTGATGCAGTAGGACAAAACCATATTTTCTGTTCCTTTATCAAGCAAATTCGAATCGCTACCTACGAAAAGCTTTTGAAATCAGTCTGCAAATCACTCTACCATGACTGATTCTAATGAATAATACATTGTTATGCATGAAAAAGTTACTCACATCAACTGAATAAAAAGGCTCCATGAGATTTCCACCTTGTATGTTTCTGTGTCCAAGTCTAGAGAATTGGGATATGAAGTCTTGCAGCATCCTCCATGTTAACCAGGTATTTCTCTTACAGATTATCGTCTTTACAAGTTTTTTGAACTTCATATTCGTAACTAAAAAGCATTGTGGGAGCACATATCTCTATCAACACCATTGTCAAGGAGAGAAATTATGCATGAATCTGCTCCCAAATTTAGTCACTTGTTCTTGAGCCGATTGCCCAACCTCATAGAGAGTTTCGTTAAGAACTCGTCGACATATCCTGTGAACAGAAATCGAGTTTTTGGATTATTATGTGGCTTGGAAATAAGTAAGGCATAGGGAGGGAGTAATTGCACATGGATACACCCCATATGCCGATCAATTTTTTCGTAGCCTTTAGTCCATGATTCTACAAAACTGTCATTAACAAATCCATGAATGTATGAAAAACATCTTTCAATCAAAAAGTATTCCTGGATCGAACCCTGAAAACTCAACCTGTTCTTCCTTACCCTATTGCACATTTTTTTCAAATACTCTCGTCAAAATTCATCGTGGACTTTCAGAGATGTATGGACAGATGGAGAGACGGAAAAATTTAGAGACGTGACCGAATACACATGCCTCTTCAATGCGCCGAGTTAAATAAAGAATTGAATAATTGGGAAGCCATAATTATGCTTTCACTGAATTTGTATCTGCTAAACTAAAAGAATGGCATATTTCGGTGAGAAGATCTTTAGGAAAAGGTTATTACTTCAAATGGGTCATCTTCTGATTAGATATTTACGTTTTTTTTGTTGTTTATATCTTTCATCTTATCATTAAGAAACGACATTTCATATGTACCAACCTAATATTTTCCATTCTTTTGAATCTTAACAGTATCTATGACGTAAAACAGCGAACAATTATCTTCTCTAAATCCTTCAATATCGACCATTAAAATAAATCTCCTGCGGATGAAAATGCACAACAATTATATTTTAATTCAAACGCGGAAATTAAAAATAAATACGCACAAGCTACAATAAGAATGTAGGAAAGAAAAATGAATCACATATAATATTGCGAGTCAGAATCAGCTCAAAGCCTCGTAAATTTTAAATCTATATTTTAAGAATGGCGGAGAGACTAGAGAGAAAAATGGACTGGTTTGGTTGGTCACTTAATAGAAACCATCATGGAACAAATGTATTTTGGCAGCATGTCATGTGGGGGGGGGGTCAATTGAACAATTGAAATAAGAGTGATCTCTGAATAACTTACAAAAATGAAGAAACCAATTCAGCATAAACTTACATCGTAAATTAAACTTCCGTTTCAAATCCTTTTTTTGGGTTGATTTTTAAAAGAATCTAGACATAATAATAAGTAAATTTTCAAATTCGGCCCCTCGCTGCATTGCACGCGTGACAGATACGTACATACGTAACCAGCTAGACTGGCTTAAAAACTGAAGAAAACTTCAGTTGAGATTTTCAGTAACAGTTCTGGTTGACAGTTTCTGATAATCGTTTCTTGCAATTTCTATTTGTAAATGGATTTGTTGGTAAATCACTGCAAATTACATTGGCAGGCTTTTAGCGGCGACCGCAGGCTCGCAAGCAATCTTGGAAGGAAGAAGGGAGAGATAAAGCATTTAGAGAGGAGGAAGGGTAGAAGGAGAGATGAGGAGCGGGTTGAGTGCCGGAGTTGAAACAAGAGAGTGGGGAAAAATAATGAGGAAAGAATCGGCACAGGTAGGACTGGTAGAGGGACGAAATAATAATAATAATAATAATAATAATAATAATAATAATAATAATAATAATAATAATAATAATAATAATAATAATAATAATAATAATAATAATAATGAGAAGAAGAAGAAGAAGAAGAAGAAGAAGAAGAAGAAGAAGAAGAAGAAGATTTTGGTGACGAAGAAGGAATGTATGAAGAAGAAAGCTCCAGGCAACTGAAAAATCTGAATAGGGAGAAGAAAGGCCCTCGAAAGGAAAGCAAGGAAAAAATATCCCGAAAAAGATGAGGACAAAAGATGCTTCGAAAGAAAAGAAATTGAAGAAAAATCTTAAAAGAAAAAGGTAAAAGACAAAAGTTTGGCCTAGTGGTGTACTGACGAAAATTTTCAGGGCTTCGCCCCCCAAAATGTGACCCAGAGCTCACGGAGCTCACTTGGATGGTTGCTCTGGCGGGCCATTTCTATGACTATGGTGATTCGATAAAGAGTAGAACATCTCTCTTTTAAAGGAATAATGCAGTCTCTTTTATGATGAAGAAAGTGAATGAGCTTGATGAGAAGCGACCTTTAAAGAGAAAGAAAAGTTCAAGGGAAGATAGGGGAGGGAAAGCTAATAGGAACAGCGAAAAAGAAAAGAGAAAGAGGGAAAAAGGAAAAAAGAAAGAAGAAAGGAATAAGAAGAGCATAGATTTATCGATTCTGAATTTAAGAAAAAGAATCCTAGTATTTCTTTTGAGCAAAGTACAAATTATTCCGTACTTTCGTTTCTGACGATTAGTGGCCCGATAAATTCTTTATTTTCGTACAGGATTTGTTCTGACAGAGGTCTCCGGATTTAATTTCCTGTGGTGTCATATATAATAAGAGAAGTACTGGTAGTTATCAATAATATGATACACAAGCATGCTCAAAAAGGCCATGTAGGGTCTCTGTAGAAGTAGAAATCAATCACAAACCCGGCTTTTTACTGGCATTTTAGTTACAGACATTGTATGGATTTTTTGATAGCAGTGATATTGTTTGGGTAAACCAAATGCTTATTATATCAAACCATTCAATCATATATGCAAAATAAATGATAATCCAAAACCTCATATCTATATTCCACTCTTTAGATACGAGCGTGAAAACAAATGCACTCACACAAAAGGTCATTACCATACCCAGAGAAGAAACCTGTACACTCACTAACAAAAAAGACCTGACTGTATGCCTCTTAAAACCACCTTCAACAACACACTCCCACCTCTGTCACATATAATCAGATGGATTATACTTACACTCAGAACAGAACCTAAAGAAATATTCCTAGAACCATGTGTTATGGCCTACCGCAGGCCAAGAAACATCGAAGACATCATTAGCAGTAGCACTGTAGTAAACAACAAATTTTCCCACAACATCCCTGAAACCGTTCAGTTCTTCCAGCCCTTCAACAACAAAAAATAATCTGAGCTTCAGCCACCTTAATCACACCAACATCTTAACTAGCTCTACAACTAACAAGACACTCTACATATACTATAAGTCTAACTATCGAAGCAGAAATACTGTATACATTCTAGAATGTAATACATGCGAATTGAAAAACATGGAAAATTCTGAGTGGCAATTCAGCATTAAATTTAATGACATTAGGCACAGAATATAATCTCTCAATCATCCAAACCTACTCCCAGTAGAACTACATTTCTGCACCTGGACATAATTTTGGCATAGAGGCGATATTCACAATCACTGAAGAAATAGAAAAAAGATACACCTCAAGATACGACAAAAATTGTTGAACGACAACATTCACAATGACTTTTAAGGATACAGACCATAAGTTTCCCTAGAGATATTCGATCATACACAACTACAAACTCCCTTACCCCACTATGTGGACTTATACCAGAGATAGTCTCATTTCCGACTTACCAAGCACCAACACAGTCTAATACTAAACTACAATCCAACTCCCCAGTATCCATGACAACCCATGCTCCCTCTGAGGAGCATAACCAACACAACAATCTTGAACTGCTGCTGCTACTTACAACAAGATACCAAGTATACTAACATAGATTTCACCACGGACAGAACACTCTCTTGACTCACCATAATTATCCAAAAAGATTCCTCTTTCTCGATTTCGACTTTTGCTTCCAAAGCAAAATATCAGATGCTAATTTTTTTTTCTACAGAAACCCTTTAACCATTGAAATGTACACACATGCTATTGAAAATAGAACCCCTCCCCGAAGCATGTATAGCATGTTGATTAATTCAGTCATAAATCAATTAACAAATAATGTCTCCACATACTTTTACTCCTGAGGTTGACTGATTCCCTATTGTTCATATATACATAGATATGTATATCAATAAATCTGCATCCTGATAACGACAGAAGTAATTATTTGCACAAGAAGTATTCATTGATGAGTGATAGAGTAAAAGGTTCAAAGTCATGGCCCAAAAAATGGTTATTAGCTTTTGATGAAGATATATGTAAGGTGTTACGTACAGGATATAGTAACGCATGTTGTGACTATTGTATGAACAAAAATTAACTTGTAAATGACGAAAAGGATCTTTGTATTATCATAACTAATAAACTACCATTCTCCAAGTATATTGCAAGTATAGTGGCTAAGGTAAACAGGGTACTTTGACTGATTAGGCATATTTTTGCTTAAATAGACAAGAAATGGTTTCTTATATCATATAAAACTCATGTCCATCCGCACATTGATTACTGAGTTCAAGCCTGGTCACCTTAAGAAAGATAAAAACCGTTAAGAAAAAGTCAAGAGACGAGCATCTAAGTTATTATCAGAATTAAGATCTATGAGGTATGGGATAGTTTGAAGGGGTTAAGGTTGACATTGATAGATAAAAAGGAGATTAAAAATAAGATTGTTCAAGATTATGCGTGGAGTACAATTTGTAGATCCTAATGTATTTTTACTCGAAGGGATTACAAGAGACTTCAAGGCTATGCATATACAGTGGAAGTGAATAAGAAAAAATTTAACCAAAATCTGATTTTTTAAGCTAATTTCAAATGAGTCAGTATATGGTATAAATATGATTATTTGATTGGTACTACTATTTAAAATTTGTATACCTTTTTTTTCACAGTAAAATAATTGTTCCCAACGCACTTAATTCGGCAGTTATCAAATCACACAGATTGAACATCATACAATAACCATAACAGATCAAAATACACCAAATAAATGTCAGGCTACGGAATTTTTGATCCATCTTCGTACATTGGTTGGTAAGTAAGCTTAACAGGTGTTCATTTTCACTAAGTATTCATGAAAACTCCCCCATGAGAGGACAGATGAATATCTTTTAAGTCATATTTTTATTTCAAATAGTCTTAATAGATTGAACTCTAATGTTTATCATTGGACTTTAATGTTTATTATAATTGGTACTGCGACCAGCTGTTTATACTATATTTCTTCCACTCGAAAATTATTTTTTCTTCAGGAAATCATTTTTGTTTCTTGACTGTTTTTTGTCCTCACGCCTTGCAGCTCTTAGAATGTAAAAAAGAAGCTGTTATTAACTGACAGTGACACTTAGAACATTTAATGAAATATCTTTGCCAAGAAAGACCGAAAAATACCCCGAAGTATTGAGTGAAGAAAAAAAATATACATACAGGGTGTCCCGGGAAGGATGCGGCTGTCTTTTTGACAACTTGTATTTCATCATCAGTCTTTCAACATTGGACATAGACCTCCCCTAGGATTCACCGCACTCCTCTATCATGGGCGTCGCGGAGCCAGTAATTTTTAGATTATTTTAAATCTAAAAACTATTATCAAAGACTCATCCCCACCCACCAGAAGAAGATACCAGCAGATGTTAATTACGCGTACAATTTCAACTTTACAACAGATGCTGAGATTGATTTATCTTAACCTCGAAGCGGATTCCTACATACTCGTTTCAATGCATTAACAATCCATTGCATTTGATAATACCATAACTGATGCAAAGTAATGGATGCTAAAATCAGACTAGCGCATGATGCAATCATATCAACTACTAAATTCTGTTGTTACTTGGTAGTTTTGTTATGTGACTAATACCGTACTATGAAAATTACGTGCACACAAATTCTCCCTTTTCAATCCTAAGGGTGGTATCCTTTAGAAATCATCCCGTATACACCATTGACCTCTATAAACGGACAACGCTGGACGCATATAGGTATTTATAAAGTTTTACCTATTCTGACACCTGGTCACATTAGTGGAGCCTAGTGAGGATATACCTCAGTACACATGCAATTATCTCCCACGGTAATTGGCCAAGAATCCTTTTTGGGGTAGACTTGTGATATATATGCATCATGTATTGCTAAGGTTTTAAAAATGCCGCTTACAATCTCCCTAACAGCATTAATTATTAATTTTATGTGTTATTTGCCAGACTTTTATCTGCCTTAACGTTTGAATCTATTTAGAAGCTTTGATTTGCATTTTGTGCATTACGCCCGAGTTTAACTTTAGATTTCTATTTTGAAAAGAGATTAGAAACACTTAACTCACCTACAATACATGCTCTTATTTCAATGTATCCCATATTTGTTGACCCAAGTAACTTACAATCTTCTGTTTACCTGTAGAATGACATTTTCTTTTTATTGTTTCATTCCAAGAGAGACATACATCGCTCAAGTCTGATTGATATTCATAATAGTTCAATAAATCGAACTAAATCCTGTTTTATGTTTTTATATAGTGCAGTAAGTTTGTTTAAAGGTTTTGCTTCACTGAAAAGATGTTTTCGAATGAAAAACAAAAACAAACTTGTAATATATTTTGTAAACACTTTCATCTTCGTTGTAAAAGAGTTTGGCTTTTGAAGTCGGAAATCGATCAAAGGAAAGAAACAAAAGCAATGTTTGGAGGAAAGAGAGAATAAGCTGAGCTGTTTTTTTTTTTAAGAATATTCAATGATATTCTATGAGAACATGAAAACATGTTGAACAAGGTTGGCTGCTTCATGATCAAACTCCATTGATACTTTCATTCGAATAGAAGATGATCACTACAAACTTTGTATTGTATAAATAAATAAATTGTTAGATATAAGACTTGCCAGTTTAGTTCAGTTGGTAAGAGAGCCGCTTCTCAATCACTTGGTTATGATTTCAAATTACGTTAGGTAAATACTAATTTTATTTACTGCTTTGATTTAGCGTCACGTGATATACAGACATCGGAGAGTTTAGGTGAAGATTGTTTTTTTTCAGATTGCACATCATGAATTTATCAAGGTACGACAGAAGTAGTGCCAAAATGAAGTTTTAACAAAGGAAAAAGGACATGCTTTTCATTTTTGCTTTGATTTTTGATGAATAATTAGTTTAAT
The DNA here is from genome assembly GCA_963457665.1 of Thysanoteuthis rhombus. Lineage (NCBI taxonomy): Eukaryota > Metazoa > Mollusca > Cephalopoda > Oegopsida > Thysanoteuthidae > Thysanoteuthis > Thysanoteuthis major. The sequence goes on from OY735208.1 coordinate 16,663,658, forward strand.
TAGACTCTCTAATAAACAATTCAATATTTTTGGAGCGTCCGTGTGACCTTTTGAACTTTTGTATGCTGTTTAAACACAACCATAGGTGTACGTACAACAATCCAAAGATTAACATAAAAAGCATCTTTTTTCGTATGAATGTTCCATGCAGACGCTATCAGATTTTTTCTCATTTTCACCGAAGTACATTTTTCACGCTGCTCCAGTGTCCAGCCACCGAGAAATTTATGAGTGGAGATAGGCAACTAACTCGACACAATCTTAAGCGGCCGATAATGAACCGCATCTTTTGACTTCGTCTTCTGGAATGTTCATGGGCTCAACGCTTCAGGTTGTTGATTAAAATCTAGAAGTTCACTGGTTTTATCTGCTATCTTTATCAAGAATATTTCAGAAAATACATCGTAGTTCTTGAGCAAGTTTTAGATTTTTTTGTATTCGATCTTATTTACGAGTTTTTTTTTGTATTCTATTAATGCTGCCGTTCAATTTTTGGCAATGTCTTATCTTTTCTCTTTTTTGCAATGTATGGTCGAGTTACTGTGGATTATGTTCGGTCGTGTATGTTATCATAGGTCGTATCCAAGTTTTGTCGCTAGGCATATCGGGTGTCGTGAGTCATAGACACGAAGAAAGTTATCATATAAATAACTATGAAAAAACGTTATCGGAAAATGGATGGGTAAAGATTCAGAGACGCGATATTCCTTGAATAAACAAAAGAGCAGACCAAGATCGAAATTGAAAAAAAAAAGAAAAAAAAAATGAATGAAAAAAAAGAAGAAATAAAGAAAAGATCTAACTGATTGCAACCAGAAAAGATTCGCTAGGAAGACAGACTTGTGCTTTTCGAGTATTGTTCTGTAGATCAGCGAGATCTTGAATGAAACACATTGGTTCAGTAGATATATCGCTTTTTCGGTATCAGATTTAGTTTACCCTTTGATGCTGGAAGCATTTTGAGAATACAAAGAGTTCTAGAGGCTTTTAAAGCCAGCTAAGGGTTTTCGTGGTCAATGAGACATAACATTAAGTATTTGACGCCTGCATAGATTAACATTTTTATCTTCTAAAGAAAAAAAAAACTTCACCACTTCCCCCTTTCTCTTATCTTTCTTTATTAAATAAAAGCAAACATATTATGATTAAGGCATATAAAATACACAGACACACACGCATATACATATATATTTATATATATATGTAGATAGATAGATGGATATAGATATAGATATATATGTGTGAATGGATTTCTTGGGAGATTAATCGTTAGAATATCATTGCAATTAAGAAAGAAACTTTCCTTCCCCCACACACTTATGCATAAATACACACACTCATATGTGTGTGTGAACATACATAGAGAGACATGTGAAGAGAGAGAGAGAGAGAGAGAGAGAGAGAGAGAGAGAGAGAGAGAGAGAGAGAGAGAGAGAAAAAAAAGAAGCAGTGCATACGCATACATGTACACACATGGATATATAGACGTAGTTGTTGATCATAATAATTAGATTGTGAGACTTCTATCCTTTAATACACTGATGTCACGTTTTTAGGGTACTTTGATAGATACTGGGTCAAAGAGAGGAGAGAAAAGCAAGTGAAAACGGAGAAAATTACCTGACTGGTAGAATGGTTAGGTGGGTAGTACTTTGATGAAGGCGAAGAAAAAAAAACTGCTTACAAAGCAAAGACAGAGGGAAGGAGGAAGGGAAGTGTGGGATCAGAGTTGCCGATTTGGCTATTTTCGGCTTGATCTGGACATTTTTCTCTAATTTAGCCGATACACATCTACGATACCCGATTGAATCTGAGATGTTCATTGAAAGTTAATGTACAGTTTTTTTTAAATCTATTATTTGTTCTGGAATCTTGGTATACAGTTATTTTTTCTATAAGTTACCTGGAAATCGAAAAAAAAATGTAGCTTCTTTTAAAAGACGGTTTTAGTATTAAATAACAAAACATACTTTGCTATGCTTGATGGGATGGAAAAAAAAATCAGTATTGCATTTACCTTTTGAATTGAGTTTACCCAGCTTAGCTAAGTCTAAAACAATACAATATCGGGAAAAATTAAAGGAAGGAAGATTGTGGTGCGCCAGTTATCAATATGGTGAAGGTTTACTTGCTTTGGATATACGCAACAAGGAAATAGAGATTGAATGCCAAATCTCGTCAAAGCAATTTTTCGGTAATTAGTTGGTTAATTTTCACTTCTAAACACATATATTACCATCGTGATTTTCATTCATAAATTCATAAGGCTGCTCATAAATAGTCACGTGAACGGTGTTCCTTGATTGCTCTCATTAAAGACCATAATAGCATTTTTAATTTCTTTCTAATTAGAGGACTGCAAATAACCTAAATCAGGAGGGGAAATTTTACCGTGATAAATTAGAAATAATTTAGAAACCAAATTTAAGCTTATGAGAGGCAACAATTGAGCCAAAATATGATTGTCACACAAACTTTAATCGACTAGCGTATAATATGGTCAATAATCGAACAATATATAAGTTTTGCACCAAGACCAAGGATCAACAATTGTGAGGTATTAGAAACCATCAACTAAAACTGTCACCAAAACTCTCAGGTTTCTTCTGTTCTTAAGTCGATTTGGCTGACTGGTTGGTTATCGATCAATCAATCTATCCATCAATCCATTTATCTGTCTAGCATAAAGACCAAACCAATCGAGCTAAAGGGTTAAAAATTCAGATGTCTACAATTCATCATGTCTATAATTCTTTTGCTTTTTGAAAAATCTCTCCTCGAATAGGTTTTATCAAAAGTTTCAATTTACATTGCAAGCTTATGCTTAATCGATCCCTTATTTTTGCGTCTGGTAGGATTCAGGCTTTTTGTTGTCTTTTTTGAAAATTTGGACATTCTCAGGGATCACCACCCAACATAGGGTCGAAGGAGTAACTTGTTCGTTGATCACCCATTTTCTGATTCTTCAATTGATCACTCGAACGTAGCATGCGACCATAAGATGTGGGTAAGTAATGTTTTCTATTGAGTGACTAACCAGAAATATTGATTCTTTTTCTTCTAAAGGTGTCAAATTGTATTATTCGTACCACTCATGCGCGACATATTTGGCTTTCACGTCCGATTGGGGAAAGTACAGGTATCAAATGATTGACTTTATCAATTGACAATTTTACTATTGCTCTTTCTATTCATACCTTAAATTGCTGTTTTCCAGAGTCATTCACTTTTGATTTACTCTACCCTGATCTTGGAGTGTAACAAGCAAAGAGAGGGGAGATTCATTTCATAATCTTTTGACATGTACCCCTACTATATATATATTTCTTTGTATAATTTGATGTGACAGAAGAACGTTTCTAAGTGGTTATTTATATCAACTCTTTGAATATTATGAAGATATGTGCAGAAAATTAGGAGCCATAAAAAATAAGAACAGAAAAATCATTAAAATTTTCACTTCCTCATGAGATAAAATGAAGTTACTTTTTTATCATCAATTACGAAGATGTTCTTTCATTTTAGTAATGAGCTTCTCAAACTGAAGTTCTATTTCCCCTTCTAACGCAGCTCACAATAATGAATCAACGTCCTGAATTAAATTCCCGCCTACTTTCGTTCAACCCCAAATAATAACATCCCCACTGGATGAACTATTCATCCCTTTAAGAAACACTACCCTAAAAGTACTATGGATTTTTAGCATTTGCTTATTTCGTCTATATGCCTTTCGTACTTGTTGAGTAAGTATGTATGTGATCTATGCGGTGCTTAAAAGTGTCGGCTTATTCTTTTAATAAATCTTGTCTGCAATAACGGGGATTATATAAACGGTTAACAACATTCTAGCATCATACAACACAGCTCGTTTGTAGGTACGACCGTTATACTTTCTAAATATTATTTATTCTCTTCATATCTCTTCTTGTTCCTTATCCTCTCGTTCTACCCTCCTTTGCAATGTAATGAACAAGGGTTAGGAGGGAATGTATGGCTCATGCTTGAATTAAGGGGAAAAGAGACTCATCCTTCACTAGAATAAACATTCGTTCATTAATCCTTCTTCATAAGTCAAAAGAAGAATTTTATTCTTAAATTCTAGGAATATATACGCGACAGTAATGTTGATATTACAGCTGTAAACTAAGATTTGGAATTTCTACGGGACACGCACACAAACGCACATAGCCAGACAGAGACCCACATAAACATGCTAATGCACATATGCAAACGAAGACATAAACATATTACACACAAACATACACCGATAGAAGACAGTATATATTAGGGCATAATTCTGGTTAGTGTGGGTTCCCTCTTAAAGGGGCAATGTGCACTATCCAATCCCTTGTGGTCTAAAACGGTGATGTAATATTTCACATAGATTTCAAAATTAATAGTAATTATAATATCAAAATTAGTGCATTTAGCGTATTTCTTTGTTTGAAGTGTCGATGTAAGTTATCGTTTTGCATTCGGGTAACATAGCAGCTTTGACGCATTTGCGTGCTATAGAGTCGTATGAGTTTTTGATGAGACTAGCTTTGTGTAGGTTAGTTGTGGTTATATGTATTTCTGTGATCAACACCGGCGTTCATATTATCATCAAGTTTAAGGGCTATCCGAAACTCATATATTTTTTCATGATAAGTCTGGATGTCTCCCAAATGTTGAACTCGTTATGTATTACATAAACACCAGCCTCGGGTACTTTTTTGATGACCTTGGTGTAATGTATCAAGCCAATCTTTATCGTAAACGTTTTTTTTAGGTGTAATACACTTGTTCTCAGATTTTTCTCTTCCACATGGTCAAATTACTACCACTGTTTTGCCGGATTACATTACATCCACTCAACGAACACTCACGTATATATATATATATATATATATATATATATATATATATATATATATATATATATATGAACACGATATGCAAATATGAGAACTGCTGGGAAAAAAATGGGAGAAATTTCAATTAACGTATGTCAACTTCTGATTTACTGCAAAAAACTTTTTCTTGCTGTTTAAGATTTCTGCGTATACATGTGCATATAGTTATGCAGTAACACACACCTGCATGTGTGCAAGCACAAACGCACAAGAAAGCAGAGCAAGCTCTCCATCATACACGTTTCTCTTCACAATTTGCACTCATTGCACATGTCTCCTACCTACCTACTTATCTATATATATATATATTTATATATATGTTTGTGTGTGTGTGTGTGTGTTTGTGTGTGTATATATGTATATAAGCTGGTCTCATGTCAATATGCTGTGTTTTCTTTGAGCTAAATTAGCTGGAACAGTTTTGTTTTTCTAAGTTAAATCATTCTTTTTTTTTCTTATTGTAGAATAAACATCAGAAACTTGGCTGTAACCTCGAGGCGCAGTTGCATCATATATGTCTCTCTGTGAATTGTTGATTCTCGTATAACCAATCAAACTACAAGGGTGCCATCTGCTGAATTTCATTCGCAATTTTTTGCCTGACTTGTCATTTTTCTGTACAATACTTCTGTATAAACAGCAACGTAAATTACCATTAAAAACGGCCAATCTCCATTATTAGGACGGAACAGAAAAATAAAGAGAAGTTGATACCATATTTGACTATTCGAAAATGAGTTAAAAAGTAGAGAAAAAGAAGGAAAAATGTATAAAGATGAGAAGACTGAATTGGGAATAGAAAATGAGGATAGAAGAAACGAAGGGTATTGTGAGATAAAAAAAAAGACGAAAAAGTAATAAAAACAACAAACAAAAAAAAAAACGACCTGTAGAAATTCATCATCACCATCATCAGCCTTTTAACGTCCGTCGTTGGACATAGATCTTCCCCTGGATTTGCCACATCTCTCTATCATGGGCGTCGCAGAGCCGGTACTTCCTGAACTTGTCTAGCTCATCTCTCCACCTAATATTCTGCCGGCCTCGATTGCACATGTGATCTCAGGGAATCCATGTCGTGAGTTATGATGTCCATCGGTTGTCTGCCATTCTTGCAACATGGCCAGCCCACCACCATTTGAGATTTTTAATGGATTTTATGTCCCTGACTTTGGTCTCTTCTCGGATGTACTCTGCAGTCTGGCAGTCTCTCCATGTGAGGCCCAGCATAATTCTTTCATGTGCACGTTGCATGGTTCTCAATTTACTGCTCTGTCCCTTGGTTAGGTTCTATAAGCAGTTATAATTTCACTCCCGAAAGAAAACTCACTATAACAGATCTGGCTGTTGCTAAGTCAAACTCCACAACTTAAATTCCGAATGAAGATGGTTACTGTAACTTTATATTATATGAATGAAGAAAAACCTTTTTTTTTGTGTGTAAATGTATTTATTAATTAGGATGAAACTAACTACCCAACACAAAGTTAAAAGATATAATTTTGTTCAAGTTTGTTATTATTTGAAACATTGGTTACTTGTCAGTTTGAGACGTGAGGGAGTCGCCTACTATTTTCTTGGCTATGATTTCAAATCGCGCAAGGGAAATGCTGATTTTATACATCGGTTTGGTTTAACGTGGGAAACAGCGGAGCTTTGTACCCCCTGATAGGTGGAGATTGTTCTTGTCAAACTCCAATGTCGAATTGGAGTGGAGTCTGATGTTTGACATAACAAAACTAATTTCTACGCACATTTATTGTTGTTGACATGCGGCACAACCCTATAAGTCTTGACTTATCATACGGATTATTTTATGTAAATGTTTATCGATTTTATGGATCTTTAACTTCTTTCTGTTTTTATTACTTTCTATATATTTTTTCGATATCCTTTGAATTCAGCATTTTTACAACGGCATCAGGGCATGCAATTCTATTTTATTACGTCAGTTGTGTCCATCAGTGTGAGTTCAAACACACTTCGCTAATCATTATATGGTTGGATGGATTGGATGATGTTTGAGGTAAATTTTATAACCATCGGGATTTCAATTGGCTTCTGTGGGAATAGACAAAATAAAGTGGCTTATCTGGAAGCAAGCTTATCATCTTTTATTATTATGGTTGGGCGTCAGCTTTCCATCATCGTCGAACAAAGAACGGTCTGTGTCCTTTCGGTATGGAATGGTACTGCTCTCAGTGTTTCGTCGCTCCGCCAAGAACAGGGGAGGCAAGAAAGTAGGCAGAAAATCAAACATGAGTGATCAGGAGGAAGTGTAGCAAGGTAGAGAAGGAAGAGTAACAAAGGGGTAGAAATAAGTGAATCTTGAAGAGGCAAACATTGTATCTGAAGGTGGGAAGAAAGATGAAATATAAATTGAAAGGAAGATGAAAACAAAGATAAAAAGGTGAAAGATCAAAGGTAAAAATTAGAATTCAGGGATTTAATTGGACGAAAAACAAGCATAGCTGTTGCAAAGACAAGCACCACGTCTACTCCTATTCCGACTGAAAATGATTTCATTGATATAAGTTTTGTCACCGAGGCTCAGTTGGTAAGAGAGCTGCCTACCAATCACTCGGTTATGATTTCAAATCATGATAGGGAAATGATAATTCTATAGACAATTCTGGGACAATCTGGGTTCATTTGACACTAATGCCCCTGGGAAATGAATAGATTCGTCTTTTCATTATAAGTAGAATAGCAAGGCAGAATGGGCCCTCTGGCCTTGACTGGCAGACAGTCTAAGAGACTGGGCTGAAGAACGTATTAAAGTTACATTTGATGAGCAGGAGCCTGATGAAGCATTGAAGGGACTAGCAAGTTGGACATTGATTATAATAGAATAATGAAGTAAAAATAACTCCATGAAACCCTCGATGATACAAGGGGATGGAAAATAAAAAAAATAGAAAAAGGAAAGGTTGAAATTTGAAGGAACGAAAGGAAGAAGCTGAAAAAGAGCAGGAAAGATGACGATCAGAAGGAAGAAAAGATGAAACCAACACGAAGGAAAATATCTGTAAAGAAGAAAGGAACCAAGATAGAGCTAAAGGCCAGAATGAAAGGAAACAGAAAGAGTAAATGTAAAGTTTAACAAGAAAATATTGCAATAGAAAGAAAGTTTCATTCTTTACTTTCGGTCACACTAAACAAGGCCCTTAGGCTATTTCTCACTTTCCATGTAATGCTTTTCGGTCAGTTCTCACTTTCTTACTTTGGCCTCTAGAATCATTTCTGACATCAAAAAGTTCGTAAAAAGGGGAAGATTTCTGTCACAAAATCAAGTTGAGTGAAAACATGAAATTGGTTTGATGTCAGGATGTTGGATGCACTAAAACATGACATGTTTAAAATGAGAACTACAAAAGCAATAAGAGAATTGAAATGACTACACATGGAACACTACACATGGAAATTTTAAAAAATACTATTGGATAAGGCACTTGTATTCCCTGAATTTTAAAAGATCAACATTTTACTCGTCGGGAAAACATTAAGAAGGGAACTCACCACCACCAGAGAACAAAATATAGATTGCACAGGAACAATTACATGTATAAAGAAAAGAGAGGAGGAACAGCTTGAAAAAGTGGGTATGAAGGAAAAGACGTTTAACGGAGTACAGTATGAATCTTCTTGTCTTGGCAGACTGCCTTGGCAGCTTCAGAACTTAGGTCACCCATGTAAGTACTGACCGTTCTCAACGTTGCTCAATCCCAGTGATCGTACAAGAACCGGTGTATTCAATGCCATTTGGCTGTAACTTTCCATTGAAGGAGTAGGAAGTGAACGAATGGAAGTCGAAGGAAACAAAGGAAGAAACAAGAAATAAAAACAATAAAAGAAGAAAGATAGAGAAACAAAACTGCTGCAAGGTAAAAAAAAATCAATTTGGTTTCTAAGACTTGTCTGTTCGGCTAAGTTGGTACAAGAGCCGTCTACCGATCAGATGGTCATGATTTCAAATCACCGTGAGGGAATATTATTCTATACATCGGTTTGGTTTAATGTGGTGGAACAGACGGACAGCGAAGGATTTACCCTTCCCCTAGATTTGTTAGAAATTGTTCTTGTTTTTGATATGGTTGAGAAAACAAAGTTACCTCCAGCCTGCGACTTTGACTGGATGTGTCACAAAAGGAAAGATTCAAAAACAAGAACCAGAAATTCAAAGTTGAATCGGCCGTCTGTAGTAGTAGTAGTAGCTGGATGAAGAGGAGGAGCAAGAGGTCATTCTTTGAGTCAACAGATTCTCATACTCATATATTGCAATATGGAAATATTCTGCAATATTATTTTCAATAAAATCGTAAATGGACATTCTTGATATTTTTGGGGGTGCCGTTCAAGTTTCCAGCTGGTAGATGAGTTGATCAGAATAGATGTTACACATTTAAATGACGTGACGCCTTATAAAGACATAGAGCCGTTTGATGACATCACACGTATTCTTACCTTAGCATAACTGACACCGACAGACCGACCGGAAAAAGCTTATAGAGATGCGTAGGAGCAATCGTAAAGAAGAACTTTTTGGATAAATAGAAAAATAAGAGATGGACAACGATAGACAAAATAAGAATAAAGAGAGGTGGAGGGAAAAAAAGAGGGAAAGAGGGGATGAATGAGAAAATGAAGGAAAAAAGAAAGAGTGTGATACTCAGAAAATTGATAATGATGAAAGAATGAAAGAAATATTCAATTTGAAGAAAGAAAATGTGTTTGTTGAGGAGATACAGAGAGAAGAAAGTATACGATTAAACCGCTGAGATGAATAAAAAGAAAAAAAATGAATATCTCAAGTGGACTGTGAGAAGGGAAATGAAGAAGTGACAGAAGGAAATTGAAAAGAATGTGCGTCATTAGGAAATGTAATTAAATAGTTAGGAAAATTGCCAGTAAGAACAAAATTAAAGGATGATTAAACGAGTGAGAGATGAGGAGAAGATGTTTGAGATTAAGAAATTCTGGAGAAAGAAATGCTCGGGAAAAAAGCCAAGAGCAAGTATAGAACGTAAGAGATAAAAACATTGCTTAAATAACAAAGAGAACAAACCAACAAAAGAACGAAAAACATATAGGTATTCAATAGAAACAGTCTGGTGACCAATGTCTTTTGATAGCATGCCTTGTTTGGGATGATCAGTTACAAAATTGAGCAAAGAGTCGATCAATGAATGAGTTACTTCACTCACATTTTGTCCGAATCTAATGAAAAAAAAAATCCTAATTTTCAGTAAAACAATTGTGAACGCTGTCAGAATAAGGGACCAATTTAGCATGAACTTACATTGAAAATATAACCCTATCCAAAAGGCATGGGATGAATTTTCGAACAACAAAAAAATTTTTTTCTCTTTATCATCATCATCATCATCATCATCATCATCATCATCATCATCATCATCATCATCATCATCATCATCATCATCATCATCATCATCAGTAGTCTTTCAACACCTGTCGTTGGGCATAGACCTTCCCCAGGATTTGCAACAATTCTCTAAACATTTCAATTTTCAACCCTCTAGAGCCATCGGTGCGGCCTATGCTCACGACTCATACATCAACAACCAACAAGGCAGCCAGCCAGCCAAACCCACTCAAACACTGAAGACACCGATGTTGATGCTGACAGTTTTGATCGATCTTTTCTAACAAAGACACAATAAACGCTGTAATTGGAAAGTGAGAGGAGGACTGTGTTAATGTAAAATGAAAATAAGGGCGGAGCTGAAGGGAATTATGTAAGAAAGAAATCAAATAAAAGAAAAACGATGATAGAAAACAATGTGAAAACATAAAATGAAGTTTGATTTGGGAAAGAAATTAATAGGAAAAGAGAACAATGTTATAAAACAAAAGAAAAAATCAAGAAAGTGTGTGCCTATATATATATATATATATATATATATATATATATACATATATATATACATATATATATATACATATATATATACATATATATATATATATATATATATATATATATATATATACATATATATATACATATATATATATATATATATATATATATATATATATATATATATATATATATATATATATATATATATGGGCAAACAAAGAAGGTGAGAGGAAAAATTTTGATTTAAACTGAAATCTATTTATTTATTGCTCTAGAAAATAGTATAGAACAAATGTTGGCAATGGGGCTATGGAGTTTATGATTTTGAACCAACACCAATATATATATATATAACCATAAATTGCCTTATATCATGAAACTTTCAATATAATGTAATGCAATTTATAATCATTTTTAAAATCATGTAGCTATTTCTAAATAACATTATATATATATATATATATATATATATATATATATATATATATATTGCCCATAAAGTATGTGGAAAGAGGAATCATGACTGAAGTAAAGACTCAGTGAATAAGGACGTATTTTGGTTTCACGAACGAGAAAGTAAAACTGATAAAAGGGCTGACACAAAAATATTAAAAGAAAAAAAGCTGGCTTTGTTAGGAAAAGATTACGTGGAGGCGAGAGGGTTGTAACTTATTTGTACAAATAACCCCTACCCATACAAGACTCTATACGTAACCCCACTACATACAGTGTCCCCACACATGGGAATGGAGCAAAGAGTGAGTGATTAGGATAAATTAGGAATTGAAAGTGTGGAACTAAAATGGAAAAATATATACAGTACACAGTCTGTACTGTCATCGTGCAGGTACAGACGTTGATTGGAATGTATGGGCAAGCATGTCTATGCTCATACACTCATACACGCATACATTCATATGTCAATACAAACATGCATATATATATATATATATATATATATATATATATATATATATATATATATACATATATATATATATATATATATGGACCCGTCTATAGCTGCTCCCTACAAGCTGAAAATGTATGTGTATCGGTAACTGGACTAAGCAATGAGCATCAGGTATGTAGTTATAACCTTTGGTGACCTGAAGTTCAATTCGACGCCTGCTCAATCTCGACATTTTAAATTCTAACTGAAACGACTGCGCACTAAAGTCTGCAAATGCTGCACAAGTGTAACCTTACTGTGATATAAACATAGGATAGGTGGTACAAACTTCTGGTGTCCTCTAAAGGTCAATTTACTGTCATATCAATTTTGATGGGGTCAGGTCAATTTTGTCTTTTTCTCATCAGTTGTGCCATAAAGGTTACATTGCGTACGAGGGATACTTTAATAATAGATATATAGTTGTTGTTGCTGACCTTTAAAGGTTAACTTTCGGGATGGTTATTTTTAGAAGGCATTTTCGAATGTACCATGTCATCTTATGGCCTGCATAATGGAGTGAAAGTGTAATTTGAGCAAAGAATGTGCATAGTATTGGTGACTATCACCTTTGGTGACCTATAAAGGTCAATTCAATGTCAGTCGATTTAGGCATCTTCAAATCTAACAGAGATGGCGGCACTCAATGGGCTGAAAGTTTGTATACAAGAGTAACTTCACTGCAAGATGGAGATAAGATAAGTATTGCTGACTTCTGGTTATGGAGAGGTGAATTTTAGATAAGGTTTATTTTAGCCTTCTCTGAAAAACTCAATTTTGACAATTCTGAATCTAACATGGACAGATGCAACTTACAGAATACTAATTTGTGCGCCTGTTTATTCTGTCCCCAGGATGAACTTAGGATAGGTGATGATGATCTCTGGTGTATTCTCGAACTTAATATTGGGTCTGATCAATTTTGGCATCTTGAAATTTCAGGGAGCCTTCTATCTGAGTGCAAGTGTAACTGAGCATGAGAGAGGTTTCTCTGACTTTTGATGACCCCTGGAGGTTACTCCAGACATTTTCAAACTGAGGGAATACGTTTGCGCCATATTAGCTTCGAAATTGTGCTCATGGATAACTTGACACCAGAATGAACATTGATAAGTTACACTGACCTCTGGTTACCTTCGAAGGTGAAATGAAGCCCATGTTATATTTGGCATTGTGAATTTTTACATTTTCAACCAACCTGGCGAGTAGCAACCCTATTTTGAGAAGCACTGTGTCAAAATTTACTTCATGGCCTTTCAGTATCGATTACTTTTCCCGAGGCGACGTCGCTATATATATATATATATATATATATATATATATATGTGTGTGTGTGTGTGTGTATGCATGTGTGTGTGTGTGTGTGTGTGTGTGTATATATATATAACTTAGAAGTGGAGGAAAGAGAAAGATCGATTCGTCCAGAACAAAGAGGGAAAAAGATCAAATAAAAAAATGAATTAAAATGCAAAGAGCCAATCTTTGGCTGTATTCCAAGGCATTTACCAATTTCACTGGTCGGTCCAATCGATAGAGACGTAATTTAGCCTTAAACGTTGCCTCTAATACTCTATAGATTGTATTTCCGAATCACTGAGCTCCAAGGGAGACTATTCACACTAATTTCCGCTTTATGCTTAAGGTGCAAGATAAACATTTTTTTTTCAATAATCTTTATCCAAGTAACCCTATATTTTCTCCTATTGAGGATGGATTGAAAGTGCTGAATTCTTTCAGGAAGAATGCAATGAGCATTTGAGCGTTTACTAAAATAAAGAAATCAAAACGGCGAAAAAAGCTAAAGAAAAAGGCTGTAGAGAAATGAAGATATCTCGAGCATTCTGGTTTTTCTGCGTCTCACTATGTGAAATCACCAATGACTCTCTGCTGGTGTGAGTTGTTTAAAGCCATCAACTTGCTGCATCGATAATGTTCAATTTTATGGTGGTTAATTCAAAAAGCTATGCAGTTGGCCATAAAATGGCTCCCCCGATTGTAAATGGCTATGTGGAAAATTCAGGAAAGAAAAACAAAAGTCGATACACAAATTATATTGGGTTCTCCACACTTTTCACACACCACATCTAATCAGCGAGTGTGTGGGACTTTACAATTTACAATCATGCTAGCCATTTACAATTGAAATAGCCATTATATCACCATTTTACAGCAAACCGAAAAGTCGTTTGAATTATCCACTATAAAATTGAACATCAACCGCTACATCGTTTCTATCTAGGCAATTAAGACAAGGCAAGATGGTTGAATTCGTGTGTCTATTCATCTGAAATAGCACTCGGTAATTTTCATTTCGGGTTTTATCCTTCAAAATTTATCCCGATTATTGATCACATTCTTTTTGGTGTCCTTCTTGCTACCACAACGTTTCGACAGAGTCATTCTTCGGCCATCTTTCGGTGAACCATCTGTATGGAAAGAAGCGGAATGGTATGTTAGAATTCATTTTAAAAGTTTTTTTTTCTCATTAAAAGAACTATTAGTTAAATTTTGTCACGAATTCAAATTGTTAGGGATACATCTTATACACACGTTCTACAAAATATCTGGGGGATAGCTTATTCTTTCGAGGCTTTAGGATACATGTTGGGGTGATTAGTTTGAAAATTGTGAAAAAGAGTGATCAACAAATAACTTAATTTTCAACTCACTTAAAATTGCTAATTGAATTCCCACAAGAAAGAAACTATTTTGGGAGGATATAAAAAAAGCAACAACAACAAAATAAAAAAAAGTAACAACAAAAAAGTTTTTTTCTTCACGTAAGAAGGAGTAAATGTTTAAATTTCCTTCCTTCTGGCTGCATCGTTGTGGTCGAAGCGCGTGATACGTATATACATAGCTAGTTGACAGTATTGGTTGATTGTGTCTGGAAACGTTCCATTTAGACATAGTAAGGAATAAATTGATCTAGCACCATTGGTGTGGCCTGCACACGTGAAACAAATAATCAAATGACCAGCCAGACAGCCATCCATCTACACCAATTTAATAACAAAAAAAACAAACTTAAGTACACATTTTGGTGACAGTTTTCGTTGACAGTCCCTAATATCAAAAAGGGAGGAAAATTGGAAAGTTTTCTTGGAGAGAGGAACTGAATTTGAATGTTTTACATAGTTGTAAGCTGTATTCTGAATACACTGACATTTGTAAGATTTTCTATCTATCCTTTTGTAGCCAATATTTACAAAAAAAAATCAAAACAGGGATAATTCCAAATAAATAAAGATCTAGTAAAAACAAACAACAACACCAAAGATAACCATATGCTCTAGCAGAAAGATCTAGAAAAACAGTATATCACGTGACTGGCATCAAAAGAAAATGGCGGGAAAAGTGCTCTCTCAAAAGCGTTCTGCTGGCCCATCACTTTTGAGGGTTTCAGGCAGCCATTTTATCTCTGTTGTGACAGGTAGCGCCCTCTGAAGTCTTGCTTTTCAATCGCTATTTTGATCTCAAAGTTTGATGCATTTTACTGGGGGGCTTTTCAAAGCCCTTCCCCTGCTTCCAGGCAAATAACACACTTTTGAGATTTACAGTTCCGATGTGTTGTTTTTTGTTGATGATGTTGTTGTTTTGTTTTTTTTGTTGTTTTATTTCTTATATTTGCACTGCGTACATCTCTGCAGTGGATCCTTACTTCGTCCTGCACGTTTCACGTCACTTCAAAGTCGAACTCCATGAGTCTTTCAGAAGTGTTTTCGAATTCTCTGGCTTTTCCCCTGTCTCTCCTTCTCTCATCTCTTTTTGATTCACTTTTTGACAGCCTTCTGCTTCGAACCTACAAACTGGCAAGCTTTTGCTGAAAATAAAGTAAGACCGCTCTGCGAGAACATGCCGAGCGAAAGAAGTTATTATTGTTTTTGCTTTTTGAAACTTACCAAGAGGCAGGATGGCAAGAATCAATTCACAAGGGAGAGAAAAGAAGGGAAAATGGAAACAAAATGTGAACGCCAAAGGGATCTGTACGAGCAACAATAGTTCAATGGTAGAACAAGAAAATGAAAACAAACGAGAAACTTTAGAGACTTTGAGTTTGTATGTAGTAAGAAAGCAAGCACCTAGGTGAAATGATTCTTTCTTATTAACAGAGAGGGACAGAGAGAGAGAGAGAGAGAGAGAGAGAGAGAGAGAGAGAGAGAGAGGGGTAAAGAGAGAGAGAGAGAGTAAGGGAAAGAGAGAGAGAGAGAGGGGAGGAGGAGGAGGAGGAAGAAGAATAGGTAGAGGGAGAAAAAGAGAAGGAACATTAAGAATGAAAGGTATTTCCTTATTGAGTGGAAAACGTAGAAATATTAACAAAATCAACCACGAAACTTGATTTATGCATATGTAAAATATCGGAAAGATTGATTTTCCCCAAATTAACATCCTGCTTTTATTGCATCAAATATCTATGCATAGGTTCTTTTCATTCTGAAGGTGTAAAAAAATATCTCCTGTTTTCCTTTCATAGGTTTTGTATCCGTCGTGAATTTGGTCGGAAAAAGTTAATTTAAAGTAATTTTCCATAATTTGTTCGATAAATACAATGACTGTAAGTCGGTTGGTGCAAATCACACTGGAATATACAAGAGACAACAATCGCTGAAATAAGAACACAAATCCGCACGGTTCATTCATTTTAACAGTGCATCAATACAAAATTTGGCGTTTTTAATTCATTGTTTACGTCAATACGATTACTTAAGTGCTTTTATAAAGGGTAAGAAGATTTTAGATATGAAAAAAAAAAGAAACTGCTCAACAATCTTACCATAATGTTTAGAATTAAAATAACTATAAAGCACTTAAGTATTTACGTAATCATATTAGAGTTCATAATAAAATTCATGGTAATTTTACTAGGAATTGACTCAATATTGATCTCCCATGCTGAAAATAAGTTGAGGAGTATGTCTCATTTTTTTTTTTATGAGTAAAATATTTAATGGATTCTCTAAAAGTATTGATATGATTAATATTACAGTGCAAACCTTTAAAGAAAGATGTGAAAGTTATCTATTGTATTATGAATAAACTAAGTGTTTCTTCTTCTCTCAGTCCCTCTTGGTTTTAGTGGTTAGAATTCAATCGTCTTGATGCAATCTTTTGGTTTATCTAAAGCTTCTCGTTGATTAGTTCTTTTATTTGGAGACTCTGCACAACATACTGATTCTAATTGTTCTCATTTAAAATTGATAATTCACTCCTTTTATTCACATATATGTAAGCAATTATTCAAAAAACCCAAACTCGCAGTCACAGTCAATAATTAAACGACTGTTACGTCCAATCTTCTCCACCTTGGATGGCTACAGTGGCTCCCTTATGTTTTATTTTATTTTTGATAATATAGAGACTTGAACAAAAAATATTTTAAGGTAAGATCACGCCCCTTACTCTGCATGAGTTTTCATGTATGTTTTTTTTTAGAAAAAAATAAAGTAATTTTTACTCCTCTTCCTTCTTCTTCTTCTTCTTCTTCTTCTTCTTCTTCTTCTTCTTCTTCCTCCTCCTCTTCTTCTTCTTCTTCTTCTTCTTCTTCTTCTTCTTCTTCTTCTTCTTCTTCTTCTTCTTCTTCTTCTTCTTCTTCTTTTTTGACTTTCCCTATTTTGTTCATTTGTTGGCAAACAAACAAAGCTGGATATCTTTCAATGTTTGATGGGATATTTTGATGCACCCTACAAGGTTGCTTGTCATTTTAAAGCCGATTCACCAGCTGAACGTTTGCCTTTTTGTTTGCCAGAAACTACAGGAATTTCATCCAAAAACATGAATATATAGGCAGATATCATAAACTGGCCTCTTTCTTGCCTAAGGTGCTTTCGTAATATCCTGGGCTGATCTTTCAAAGTAGATAGATTTTCCCCACTTGCAAGATTGATGCAACAAAAAGAACAAAGAATGGCTTTATGGTCAAACCATCGTCTCAAGGGCGTAGTTGAAAATGCACAATAAATAGATATGCACTATCACGAAACAAACCCTAAGGCCGACCCAACTGGATTAAGGATCACTTCAATGGGCATATATATTGATGGATACATGATATTTGATCAGAATCAAAAATAAAAGAAGCCTTTGACGTCCCTCCATCATTGGGAGCCTTGGGGTAATTTCACATCCCCCTCTCAACTACGCCTTTGCAGCTCATAAATCCATTATGACGCTTGTCAAAATTACAGAGTTCACCTGAAGAAAGCTGTATAATGGATCGGCCGGAACGTTTGGGAAACCACAAAAACAACCATTGTGAATGATAACAGCAGTCCAAATAAGTTTTGTGTATAATAATCGCTCAATTCAAAATCACAGATGTAATCAGTAAAACGTTCTTCTAAAAATTGAAACATACACCGAGAATACGTTCGCAGAGGAGTCAGCGTAAATGAAATCGAAATCAGCATCAAATAAATCCATCAAATAAGGATGATGATGTAAGTTTCGAATGATAAATAGCATATTAGAAACCGTCGACTAAAACTGTCACTATAGGTTTCTTCAGTTTTTGAGTTGGTCTGGCTAGCTGGCTGACTATGTATGTATAATGCATGAAGGCTGCATCAATGATGGTAAAAAGCCAGAAATTTCAACATTTACTCAATATTATGTCTCGCCCGATAAAGGTTTCTAATCACTTCCCAAACAAAAGCTAGAGAAGTAACCCATCCATTGCTCATCTCTTTCCACATTTTTTTAATTGACCATCCCCAACAAATCGTGCTGCCAAGCACGTTGATCATGGGACGATTTCTATTGAGTGACCAACCAAACCAGTAATTTGTTATTTTGATGTATAAAATAAGTAAAGAATAGCTTAATTAACAGAATACTACTTGATTCACCATAAAAAAGAAAATATTGAAGTAAATTTCGAACCGGCGTTATCCTAAATCGATTTGACGTGAAATCAGGGACCTCATGTAAAAGTATTTGTTGTTGATAGATTTTGAACATGAGGAATTTTAATTATGACGAGCTGATATACTCAGACGATGTCCTTATTTTGGTTGTTCGAGTGACCACAACGTTTTCATGTGATAAAAGAAAACATCAAAGCCTTTTAACTATAACATCCAAGATGAGGGCACTAGTCCGAGTTAATCAGTGCATGATTATGCCTCAGTTGATTATTGTAGTAATTCGTATATAAGCCGATACACAAAATTAAGAATGAAAACGCTTACAGGCGTATATTGTTGGGTCTATACGTATATTTGTACAAAGCACATGCGCCTTTGTTGATGGATTCAAAGAACTTTGATGCTCAGATTAAAATTAGGCAACTTTTTAAACATGGTTTTTGTTCGTAGGTACTGAGTGTTATTAGAAAATTGGTCTTCTCATGAACTTCAGTAAAACAAATACCATGTACAACACACATGTTAAGACAAAAACGCAACGATCAAAATCGAAAATGCAGAGCTGGAGAAAGTAAACCATATCTGCCTAACACAATAAATCTCTATTAAATTCCCAAAAGATAAAATCAATCACTTTAAGTTTGCATGTTTTCGGAAAAGCAGGCATAATTTCCCTGGACGAAGAAAACCCGACAGTTTTTGGAAAGGGGAAATAACCGATGCATTCTCTTGCTAATCTCCTACACAGCTGAAAAATGGAACCGTGCCGACGGATTGACCCTCAAACTGAGAATCATGCAACTTGTACAGGAGAGAATTGTGCTCAACATCATATGGAGAGCTAACGAAACAGCACAGTGTATTAGAGAACAGGAATCAGAGATATCATAGAATCCATTGGTCAGCGAGCAAATTATCCACATTTTGATTACATAAAGTGAAAAAAACAATTATATATAAATATCACAATACTGGACATAAGGGAAAACTTTGAAGGGAATAGTAGACATGCTCTCTATTTTTACATATAAACTATTAGAAGATAACACTCATTACTCAGTCAGGAGGGACGATAAAAGACCGGTGATGATGATGATGATGATGAATCAGCTACCATCACTGTTTTCAAAGAACACTTGGAAAGCTTATATCCTAACAAAGCTACTTTTCAGCCATTCCATGTATCCCGACGTATTTCCCTTAAAACGTCGAGGCCGAGGGCATTTTTTTAGAAGTACAGCGATGCAAGCTATGAAAAGAGTCCAGTCACAATGAACAAAGATAATGATCGATTCATGGCGAAAGACCTTATTTCCCAGATTCGAACAACACAAAAAAAAGAGTTCAGAAAACTAGGTTTTGTGTCACAATTTATTTTTAGCAAAGTTTGTCCTCATCTCTATAGCTGTGTATATGGCCTGAACATTTCGTACTTTACCGCCTGCGTGAGTAGCGCGCTGGGTATAGTTTCATGAAATGTTGGAAAGTATTTTCTATAAATATTTGCATAGCACCTGTTATAAATGACGGAATTTTCAAGATATGGATTAATAATAGAAGTATATATTTTTGTATGAATACATTTATTAGAAACAAAATGGCGATTGCATTTCCTTTAATATGAATCAAAACAAAACAAAAAAAAAACACAAACTTCCATCCAACCTAAGTACAAGGTTGAAGATATTCGTTAGCATATGCATTCGATACGTTGGTCCATTACGGCTGACAAGCGCAGACTAAGTGCAGATTAATAAATAACATTTCTCTATCTTTTTAAACTTTCTTTTTCTCTTGTGCATGGATAATGAGGGTTATTTTCTGATAGATTATGTCTGAAAAGTATAAAAAATGTAAATTAGTCTTTTCAATGTTTGCTTTTCCGACCAAGACAATGGAATCAATTTTGAATTGGTCAACGGGTGAATTTGAAGATTTCTTTAATCACATAAAGTAAAAAAAACAATTACGTATGGTCACCATTGACCTGGTCATAAGAGCAAGTTTGTAGGGAAAAATTACCATTGTCTACATTTATTACGAATAAATAATCAAAGATTAGTACTGACAACCAAAGCAAAAAAAACGCGTTAGACGGTGGAACTTTTACTTGCAATGTCACAAACGATCAATCTATTGTCGATTTCTCTTTTCTGTTGAAAATCAGTTCTAAAACATGAAAATTCACTTTTTATTTACGGATTTGGCACCTGAAGAAGTCCGTGGAATTGATCTCCCAAGACGTTGTGGTTACAACAATAGCCACAAAAAGAATTAAATGAGTATTGAGACGAATCCTTGGAGGAAGAAAGATTTCGAGGCATATTAACGCTGTCAATTGTATTGCAATAATCTGGTTATCAATGTGGAATCAGTTAAAGATTTATTTTACTTCGCTTATTCACCTGACAACTCTTCTACGGACCGTCGTGTCGAGACCAGTATGCTTTAGGCTAAATATACTCCAATCAGGAACAAATGACAGGAAGCTTCAATGAATATATCGGTTCTTTGAATCAAGAATTCTTTAGGAGTGGAATTGACGACATGCTGCCAATGTGGAATGAATATTCTGATGCTGAGGGGAATATTTGGAATAAATGAATAATTTTCCGATTAAGTTGTCAACTAATAAATCGGGAATTTAAAGTTGGATAAGTTGATATAATGCGAATACTCACACACACACGTATGCACACACACACACATATAGATACATGTACAATATACAGAATAAATGAATCTCAGCACTTAAAGGATATATATATATGTATGTATATATATATATATATATATATATATATATATATATATATATATATATGTGTGTGTGTGTGTGTGTGTGTGTGTGTGTGTGTGAGTATGTGTGTGTGTGTGTGTGTGTGAAAAATATGCCACCGATCATTCATATATATATATATCAAATCGAATAATCTCTAAACAGTGTTCAATGCTTCAAGTAGAGATGATGTATCAATTGAATACATAATTTCGTCTATGACCATGGTATACCCTCGTTTCGCTATATTCAGCTCATCATACGAGGTTACATAGACAAAAATTATACATTTGATCAATATCTATCTATATTTATATGACTGAAATTATTCACTCAGTTCGGTTCTCGTTTCGTTTTTTGCTTTTTTGATAAGTATTACAATGATAATTGAATAATAAAGACTTTCTGAGAAATAGGTAGCTATAAATATGATGTTTGTGAATAAAACGCAAAAAGAAAAAGGTTTTAATACTGAATAATTGTAAACAAATGAAAAAATGATTGTATGCTCTAAATTAATGGCACAAAATAATTAATTGTCAATTGCATATCCTTTTTGAGCTATAACTTTTTGTAATCTTTTTCGCTAACCTTTCACTAAATTAGCACAAACATCTCCTGGGATATTTTGTTACACATCATGTACATAAGTTTTATGGATTCCATAGATTATCTTGCACTTACACGTCTTTTTCAATTCCTCCCATAAGTTTTCAACTTGATTCGGATCAAGACTCTGTGAAGGCGAAGGTGAAACTCATATATTCTTATCCTGAAAATACTTCTAAACTAATTTAAAACCATGTTTTGGATCATCGTCATGCACACAGCAAGTTCGTTTCAGTTTTCAGATTTCTTGCGGTCATTTTCAAGCTGACATCCAATATTCAAGAATGATGATCTTTTGGCATTATACCATTAACCCTTACCAAGCTTTTTGTTCCCTTTGTTGAAAAAGGCATGACACACCCTCCTCCGTGTTTCGTTGAAAATCCCTTCTTGATGTTTCCAAACAGATTTCTTGTTATTATATCGAAAAACTTGTAGCTTTGTCTCATTTGAGCATTGTATATCCCCCCAGAACGAGGCTTGTCGACATGTTCATTTCCAAATGACTAGCCTTTAGAAAATGTGTTGGTATGTTCGTAGACTGGCTCTATGCATGACTGTAGCATTCGTATTTCTTATTACTTTCACTTTGAAAGCTTCTAAATTATTCCTGAGATCCTTAGTCGTTTAATTTGGGTTATTTCAATAGCTCTGTTTTGGCTAGTAGTTCCATCCAACCACGTCCAACTAAATTTGCTACAGTATTTTCTGTCTTAAACTTTATGATGATGTTATGGCGGGAATGGAATCATCAACGTTTTTTTTTTCGGGGAAAAAATAGATTGATATATATGTATGTGTGTGTGTGTGTGTGTGTGTGTGTGTGTGTGTGTGTGTGTGTGTGTTCTTCTTCTTATAAATATTTATTACTTGAAATTCATCATTTATAGATGGAAAAATATTATTTTCCCGTTTATACTTTTTCGTGCCAATACTTTTGGACATGGCATTTTTTAAAGTTTGTTGTAAACTTATGACGTCTTTCACGTAAAACAAAGACTCAATTGCAAAACTATTTTGAATTGTATTCTTTATAAACTGAAGAAATAAAAAAACGTGCAAGTAATATCAGGCAGCAGTATATATATATATATATATATATATATATATATATATATATATATATATATATATATATATAAAATACACTTCATTAAAATCTTCATTAGCGCAGGACTATTCGACAAAACTACCTCGAGTGCTGCCTGAAGGTCTTCAAGGGACGTGTAAAACCCTTACATATCTATCATATATATATATATATATATATATATATATATATATATATATATATATATATATGTGTATGTGTGTGTGTGTGTGTGTATACATATATGAGTGTGTGTGTGTGTTGTGTGTTGTCTGTCTGTGTGTGCATGTATCTGTCTCTTTCTCTCTCTACACACACACATATACATACATACATACACACAGACACACACACATATACTTATAAATGTATGTATATATATATATATATATATATATATACATATATATATATATATATATATATATATATATATATATATACTGTCAATGCGTGATTGTCATATATAATACATAGCACTGTATGTGTTCATAAAAATTTGGAACTACAATGTCTGTCATCTTTTTCGTGTTGATTAATCTCTTGATTCACTCTTCTGAAAGAAATAAGTGTAACTTTTCTCTTCTAAACGCACCCCTATCTCATCAGCCATCCCCTCACTCAAAACCCAACTGCTTACTTCAAGACACATCAGCATATTCTTTCGTACAAGATGAGAAATCAACCAATTCTTTGTTTCTTCTTTAGCCCCAGGAATAGCTCCCGGCTTTTTCGGAAACTCGCCGTTTCTCACATAAAAATTTCAAATAAGTTAATTTTAGACGTGGTTGTTGTCGAAAAATGTGATTATGAATTATTCGGTTTCGTCTCTGTTTTTATCATGCTTTGCTTTAATTTCCAAATATTGTATCATTTATTTATTTCTTTAATTATGATTTTTAAAAATCAAGTTTAAAGTAGTCCATCCATAGGAGATTAATGAAATACACGTTTTATCAAATGTTTTTGAATTTAATGGAGAATACATATGAAAGTCTTGCTGGAGGGCACCTCTTTCAGGCTAGATTATGAAAATCGAAAAACCTAAAATCGAAAAGCCGAAGATGCAAGATAAGCGAGCAAAGCCTATGATATAAGTAGGTCTTCCATTTCAGAAGTTTTTATTTGAAATATTATTGTTATTCTCCGACTAGTTTTTCTTCTATCTTATTGTTGTTGCTTTTTTTCTTTATATCACAATGGTTTGGTTGTTTTCCTAGTTAGTAGCATGGATCTGAAATAAAGGATCATCTCCCAACGGAATTCGAACTCAAAACCCTAGGGATACTGTTTTCTGGCTAAGTCCTGATATTTTTCCTGTTTTTCTCCCTGTGAAGAGTCTGGTGAATCTCACCAGGTTGCAAGCAGAAGCAAGTTTTCGATAAATTTTTTCCTTTATCTTGAAACTAATCTTCCACCATCATATCACATCCACCTATAATTATTATTATTATTATTATTATTATTATTATTATTATTATTATTATTATCTTTATTATTATTATTATTATTATTATTATTATTAGATTTTCATACTGCTAGAGACTGAGTGATAGCAAGTCTCCTCAAGTTTCCAGCCCTCCTCTCCACACTCTCATTGTCCACATCAGTAACGTGGTTTACAGTTTCACACCAGTTGCCAGGTGGTTATCGCTGAAGGCTTAGTAACAGTAAGTCTCCTTGGGTCTCCAGCCCTCCTCTCATTTCATCTTTCCCTCACCTATCAAAACAGAGCCGTACCCCTACCAACATTTGGGTACTTTTTCCCCCTTCCACCTCCTCTGTTAGGCCACTGCTGGGGTCGAAGATTTCATATTTCTAGCACTTTCTCCACTATTCGAGCAGTTCCTAGCAGTGCTGTGGTCTGCACAGTCTCAATCCTTCCTTTTATAACTAGTTCCACCAATCTCACCTTCCGTATCTTACGTACAGTTCCGAGTGCACCTGTTAATACTGGTACTACCTAGACTATCATATTCCACACCTTGTTCAGTTCTATGTCTATGGTCTGTAGATACAGCCACCTCTATTTTTGGCAGGTTTTCCTCTTCTTGTTCACGATTACTAGGTCCGGTCTTCACGCTAGGTGGTCCGTTTGGATGTCGAAGTCCTGAAGTGATATTTGGTTTCCATTCTCCAAGGCTGTCTCCGGTTTGTGGTTGTACCACTTTTCTACATGGTTGAATCCTATTCATTTACTTAGTTCCCAGTGTATCATTGCTGCTACTCTATCGTATCTGTGTTTATACTCCTTCTGTGCTAGTTGATTACAATCACTTGTTATGTGGTTTACGGTCTCATCTCCTTCCCCACATTGGCAGCATTTGCTTTTGGTCTGTGTTCTGTCGATTTCTGTTTTGATATAGTTCGTTCCGATGCATTTGTTTTCGGCTGCCATGAGGAGCGATTTTGTTTCTTTCTTCAGGTTTCCTTTTCGTAGCCATGTCCATGATCTCTTGTCTGCCACACCCTGTATCTCTGTTTTATTCCTTTAGTTTGTTCTGTTACCCTTTTTTATTTCCTTCTCATTTTCCTTTTTTTTTGTTCGTTGCCCTGTATCGGGCGCTCTTTATGATGTCTCCACTCTTTGTTTGCTCATTCTTTCGTAGACCTGCTTTGGCCCTTTGGACACTGTCCTCTATACTGATGAGTCCTCTGCCGCCTCCCTTTCTCTTTACGTACAGTCCGTGTCATCCGTAGGGTGTAAGGATTTGTGCATTGCCATAAGCACCCTTGTTCGCCGGTGAATTGACTTGAGTTCTTCCTTTGTACATCCAAGGAACGATCCTGTGTATCTTACTGTCGATACAGTCAATATGTTCATTCTTTTCATTAGGTTCCTGCTCATCAGTTTGGTCTCTAATATTTTCGTTATCCTCCTAAGGTATTCTCCTCTTAATCCCTCCGTCATTTCTTCCCGTTATATCGTGTTACATTTAAGAACTATCAGGTATTTGTTCTTTCCATTATCTCCGCTATTTGCCCAGTTAAGATATTCCACATGAATGGTAAGCACATGATTGGTCTATAATTGCTTGCCAGGCACCTTTTTTTTCAGGCTTCTTTTCGATGAGGGTGGTTCTGCCTCTGATCATTCATTCTATTTCCTTGCCTTCATCCAGGTAACTTAGGAGTGGGTGAGTGAATCTGTCGTGTAGTGTGATGAATTTCATAGACCAATATCCGTGGATCCTGTCAGATCCTGGTGCTCTCAAGTTGGCTATTTTCCTGAGAGCGTTTTTCATTTAGTACAATTGGTTCTCGATTGTCTATGCATTCGACTTCTCTTTTCATGTTTTCTAACCATTCTGGAGTTTCTCTGTGTGTTTTCGGGTGTCCACATATACTGTCTCAGTAGTTCTTTGTCTCTATAGTATCTGACTCTATGTTTTATCTTCTTTCTCCGTTTGGATCCTTGTAAAATTGTCTCTTGTTGTTTTGGAATGTACAGTTCTGTGTATTTGGCAGTCCTTTGTCTATTTCTCTTCGGCCTTGCCTCATTGGCTAGTCTCTTCTGATGTATATCTTCCACTGCTACGGGAATACCTCTTTGTCATATCTTGTATTTGACTTATAGTCTTACCATATGTGGCGCGTTTCTCAATAGTACTCTCTGGAGTTGTGAGATCTATCCTTCTAATAATGTTTCCCACTCAGATTTTTCCCTCCTATTATTACTTGGAGTTCTTCCTTGTGTTGTGAGGAGTTCCGTTACTAATTTTGCTCCAGCATAGATGGGTTGTTGAACTCTAATAGGCTGTTCGTTTTAATATGCTGTATTATTATTATCATTATTATTATTATTATTTGGAATCTCACCCCAGTTGCCTGGTGGTAACCGCTGGAGTTTGAGTGACAGCAAGTCTCCTCAAGTCTCCAGCCCTCCTCCCCTAGTAAACATAGGTCGCAGTAATTCTGCGATTAACAGTTTCACACCGGTTGCCCAGTGGTTATCGCTGAAGGCTGAGTGACAATAAGTCTCCTCAGGTCTTCAGCTAACGTCTCCTCTCTTTCGCATATCATGACAGAGCTACAATTCGTTGCAGTACTTATATCTCTAGCACCTTCCCCAGTATCCGTGCAGTTCCCAGTAGTGCTGTGGTCTGTACGGTCTCTATCCTCCCCCTAACCCCGATCTCATCCAGTATCTCCCTCAGCGTTTGGGGGACAGTTCCTAGTGCGCCCACTATGACCGGTACTACCCTGGTTTTCATGTTCCACATTTTTCTTAACTCCCTTGCTAGGTCCTGGTATTTTCCCCTTTTTTCACTCTCCTTCTTTTTTACTCTATGGTCTGCAGGTACAGCAACGTCTACTATTTGGCAGGCCTTCCTTTTTTTTGTCTACTATTACTAAGTCCGGCCTTCTTGCCTGGATGAGGTGGTCAGTTTGGATGTCAAAGTCCCACGGTAGTTTGTGGTTGTCATTCTCCAAGACTGCCTCTGGCTTGTGCTGATACCACTTTTCCACATGGTTGAATCCCATTTGTTTACTTAGTTCCCAGTGTATCATCGTTGCTACTCTATCGTGTCTATGCTTATACTCCTTCTGGACGAGTTGACTACATTCACTAGTTATGTGGTTTACCGTCTCATCTCTTTCACTGCACATGCGGCATTTGCTGTTTGTCTGTGTTCTGTCGATTTTTGCTTTTATGTAGTTTGTCCTTATGCTTTTGTTTTGGGCTGCCATAATGAGCGATTCTGTTTCTCTCTTAAGGTTCCCCTTTCGTAACCACGTCCATGATTTCTCGTCTGCTATATCTTGTATCTGTCTTTTAAACTCGCCGTATAATTTTTTCCCTTCCCATCTTTCTTTTCTTGCTTGCTGTACTGTTCTATTGTTTTCTACTTTATTGTTTGTTGCACTATCTCTCGCGCTCTTTATTATTATTATTATTATTATTATTATTATTTGCAATCTCACACTAGTTGCCTAGTAGTCATTGCTGAAGGCTGAGTGACCATAAGTCTCCTCAGGTCTTTAGCCAACGTCTCCTCTCTCTTTTGCCTATCATGTCAGTGCTACAATTTGAGTTTCCACTTTCATTTCCCTTCCTCTGTTGGGTCACTATTGACAGTTAGCGTTGCAGTCCTTATATTTCTAGCACTTTCCTCAGTATCCGTGCAGTTCCCAGTAGTGCTGTGGTCTGTAGAGTCTCAATCCTTCCCCTAATCGCAATTTCCTCCAGTCTCACCCTCAGCGTTTTGGGGACAGTTCCTAGTGCGCCCACCATGACCGGTACTACCCTGGCTTTCATGTTCCACATCTTCCTCAATTTTCTTGCTAGGTCCTTGTATTTTTCCTGTTTTTCACTCTCCTTCCTCTTTACTTTTTGGTCTACAGGTACGGTCACGTCTACTATTTGGTAGGTCTTCTTTTTCTTGTCTACCAAGTCCGGTCTTCTTGCTTGGATGAGGTACTCAGTTTGGATGTCAAAGTCCCAGAGTAGTTTGTGGTTGTTATTCTCCAGGACTGCCTCTGATGATTATTATTATTATTATTATTATTATTATTATTATTATTATTATTATTATTATCATTATTATTATTATCATTATTATTAGCATCACATCCGTTCCTGGGGTTATTATTATTATTATGATTATTTTCAATAAAATTTCCAAATACTAATGATGTATATTTGATTTACACTGCATGTATATATATTTACTGAAGAATTGTACTACAACAAAAGAGCTGTCTGTGGATGAAACAATTATTAATCATCATAATTAATGCTCCCTTTTTTAGGGTTGAGGATATGCTATAATGCCATGCGCTCTCAACTCTGGAATGAAGCATTTTGGTAGTCGCAGAATTATGTGTAAGTAGATAGACATTGCTTAGTTTGGTTCTACTCGTCCGATTCCATGTAAGAAAGGGGTAAAATGTCTGCCTCTAGGTCTGGAGCGAAGATTTTGATCATAACTCGTGGTAAAAGATGTTGGATTGTCTATAGCCACACTGAAAAGTTGTATTACAGCGAAAAAGCTGTCTGTGGATGACACAATTAGTAATAATATATATATATATATATATATATATATATATATATATATATATATATATATACTTTCTATTTCTACTCAATATAGGAGCTGTCTATTTAAAGTGCATTGAACTTGCTACCTGACCGTTTAGTAGACATTAAAGAAGAGGGACTCAGAATCTCAACGGACTTGTCTTGGGTCCACGACAACTTGGTGGACAAAAAGTTAGTGTCTATTTGAGAGTTATACATTGTATATCGAACCTTTTACTAAGAAGTTGAATGGAAATTTCCACATCTAATATACTCAAAAAATTCCCCAAGTCCCGTCAATAACCGCAGAAAATTAGGTGGCAATCGTACTGCCTTTGAGTTAAACGAATACTGACAGGCAGATTGGCATTTGATGGACTAAAATGATATCGCTTTGTGCTCATTTAGCTTTACTATCAGTAGAATCTGGTAGTTTCTGACTGAGATCGATTGACAGCTGGAATCCTCAATACTCCGTCACTCCATTCTGTGTTTTGTTGATTTCAGTATCGATATCGTTTTAATGGTTCCAATTTTTCCTTGGATTTCAGAGTCGACCAAATCTTTCTTCTGAAAATGGTGATTCCAATCGGTACTTCTGTATTCCCCAATTTCTTCTCTTCCTTAGCTAAATTCAATCATTTTAGCAACTTTCCCCGTCTCTTTTAATTTCACCTCGTGTTTTGCTGGATACTATCAGATGGATTTCCATTTCATTTCATTGTTTAGAATGACTGTATTTGGTCTCCTAGACTGAATAGGAAGATCCATTTTTATTTCAAAGTCTAACCTTAACGATCGTGGACAACTTATAGTTCGTCTACTTACCTCATTAACATCATTATAAACATTATTATTATTATTATTATTATTATTATTATTATTATTATTATTATTATTATTATTAATAATAATAATAATAATAATAATAATAATAATAATAATAATAATAATAATAATAATAATGTTTCTCCTTTTTCATTTACTGTTTTCGTTTAAAACCCGTCGGGCCAAATATCCAATGTTTTGATTTTCTAAAAATGGACCAAAATAATGTATAATCTTTTACGTTAGAAAAAAGAAGTAGACATTGATAATAAATAAGCAACTCCAGCTTAAAACCAAATATCGCTGGAAGACGACAATTTCTTTGAAATGTTCCTAATTAGGATAGATATGAGAAAAGTTTAGGGGAAATCAGTAAAAACTTTTTAGCCAAAATACACTGAATCAAGGAACAAAAGCCAGACTGCAAGAATAAAAGAATAGCAATTAAAAGTAGTAAAATGCCCTTATGCTGGACACGGTGACAGTCGTCCCAACCCGGGCTTTACATATCACATTTTTTTTGCTCGTCTTGGAGTTCTTCAAGGTTTTTGCGACGTGTAAAAATAGGCTTTGGGACGACAAGCAATAAATTGAATCGTTAAATGGACATGACATTGCTTCGTTTTCAAAACACCTACAGAAATACAGATTAATGAATTCTTAGACAGCCTCACCGAAAAACAAAAAGGTCACTTGCACTGGGAAATTAAAAAATAACAGCGCATATATGCATTGTTGTTTGAACATTGTGACGAAGATGTTTATGATTGTGTGGAAAATGCAGAGCAACCTCTACGTGATTTATTTTTTAAGTGGGAGGGTGCAGCGGTTACTGGTACAGAAAACAGAATCAACGAACCAAATCCGGTCAAGGCTTTTCACGTTCGCTTTATAACCAAAGGCACGAACCTTGTTCTTTCCACAGTCATGTGCAAATATCAGGCAGTTGGAGCTCTTTAGTTTTCCAAGGTAATCCTAATAAGAGAATTTCAGTCTTTTGAGGTGAAAAACAAAATAAACAGGAGTGGATCCCCTAAGGCAGATCAGGGGAAACCCTGCCTTCTTTTTAGCAACCCTTCCGCCAAAAAGATCACCAGTATTGACGTTGCATTGTACCAATGGAGAATTATGAGCAAGCGGTACAATTGCATTCATATGATTGAATTCACTACAGAGAGGTTAAATAGATTAGTAAGTTGTAATTGTCCACTTATAATTAGCTTTACTCCCACAAACATTCCTCCCTTCTTACAGAAAAAGTGATTGATCAAAGTATCACTGTTACAAATTGCTTTGTATTTGGTGAAGATAAGTAAGTACCAATTTCTGTACAATCTCAAATCGGGTATATTACGGATGAGAATAGTTTTTTTTAAAGATTTTTCAGTTGAAAAATTAACTTTCCAAATTCCCCAAATATTTAATCTTATCCCTTCATAATAAGTTTAGCTAAACAATATTTGGCCAAATAAGGAGGAATGGAAGTGGAGAGATTATATAATGCTAATCTTTCACCTTGAAAATCGGCAACTGACATGTAGGGTTTTTGTATGAGCTCGAACTTCTAGCACCGTCATGAAATAGGTTTATTACATGTGAGTTTTGAATCATAAGATGTAGGGTGATATAAGAAATAGAATACGATAAATATCTATTCAGAATTCTACCCGTTTCGACCATTGAACCATTTTCCCAAAGATCCTTAAATGGAAATATGTCACCATTATAAACACATTTATGTATAGTGGTTACAAATTCAGGAAATTCAGGTATTACTGATACGCATTTCCGAATACACGAAAAGATTGAATTCTCTTGGAGAAAATTCGAGTGAATATGAAGGATACTAAATTTTCCATATCCTAATACTCTAGGCTCAAACACTGTCAACCGTTGAAGTGTGGGATCCGTCACTATCATGATTATTTGGTTCGGTTTTCATTGAGAAGTCATAAAATTGAGTAGTGGGTGTCTTACATGAAAAGATTTTCACTAATCATTTTTTTTCTTTTACAAAGCTACTTTATATGTATACACACACACACACACACACACACACACACACACACACATATATATATATATATATATATATATATATATATATATATATATGAATTCAATAATCGAGTAGTAAATACCAGAAGTTTCAATAAATCGATTCGGGATTTGAACAGAAGAAGTAACAGCATTTGTAGAGTTGTTCCCCTTTTTTATTCAGTTTGTGGGGGATTTGTCCTACTCTTAAATATTGCCTTTCGTCTTGTGATGACGGATTAAGGTCTCTGTTGAATTTCTAAATTCTCCAGAAAGTCTTCAAACCGTAGTTCTTGAATCTTGGGCCACCTTTGTTGATAATTAATTATCATTTAGAACAGGTATGTGCCTTCCCGTGCTTTATTAATGGTATCTATATTTCCAGACATAAACCCGTTGAATGCTTTTTGGATAGAAGTGTTCGTTACATCGAATATGCAAAGAATGTAATTACATTAGCAAATCTCGGATTTTCAGCATTTTTCTATTTGATATAAAAATGAATTTTCATGAATAACAGCCAAGTGAATAATCTGAGCGACTACGTACAGTTGATCTTATGGCATTTATCTTACAAAGTAAATTACGATTACATCATATCAAAACGTGACCTTGAAGTGAGCCAAACGTGTCAAACATCGTTGTTATTTCAAAGAGTCCGAGAGGAAAAAAGACAGATACACCATTGATATTACTGGAGGGAAGATAGCTAACCAAATAAGGATAAAAAAAGAGGGGGGAGAGACAAAAGAGAGATAGATGAATGACGACAGGAAGAATGATAGAGAGGGTAGGATTTTTAATACTAGAGAGAGAGAGAAAGAGAGAGAAAAAGAAAGAGAGAGAGATGGATATAAAAATGTGAGTGAGAAGGCTTAAAGTATGATGGCGAAGAGAGAAAGAGGCACCTACATGACTAATGGGATGAACAAAAGAGAGAGAGAGAGAGAGAGAGAGAGAGAAAGAGAGAGAGAGACTTTTGGATGAAAGACATGAAGAGAGAGAAAGTTCGAGGGAAGACAGAGATGGCACAGAGGGAGAGAAAATCCGGAAGGAAATAGAAAGACATATATGTTCATATATATATATATATATATATATATATTAATGTGTGCGTGTATAATGGGTGGCAGAAATAGAGAGAAGGGGGTTGATACATGAATAATGATTGAAAGAGAAAAAGAGATAAAACTAAATAAATGACGAAAGGGAAAAAAAAGAAATCTAGATGGAAAAGAGAGAGAGAGAGAGAGAGAGAGAGAGAGAGAGAGAGAGAGAGAGAGAGTGAAGAAATATGGAGAGTAAGAGAGAGAATGGGGATAAATGTAGAGAGAGGAAGAGGGAGTGATGAATAAATTTTACGAGGGATAAAGATAGAACGAGGAGAGAATGAGAAACAAAAAGAAACAGTGCCATGCTTTAGTTGTATAAAAATAACAACCAGGAACAAGTGATAAAAAAGCTATGAAAAATGTAGTCAATTTCAAAGCAAGTTCAAACTCATCAGTCTTTCTTTGGAAAGTAAATTTTACTTTTATACTTCGAGGCACGTCGGACGACTGTTCAGTGAACTCCGAATCAAAGTTGAGCCTGTGTTATTAGATGGCTCAAAATAAAAGAAAAAACACGAAAACTTGATCTGCATTCGGCTTAACCGGTTCATCTCCAACGTAATTGACATGAAATTGGCTTGTGAGCAGTTCTATTATCATTCATGCGAAATCAAATATCAAAGAAAAAAATGAAAGAGCAGCAAAAGAACACACACACACATACACACACACACACACACATATATATACATATATGAATAAATATATATATATATATATATAAATATATATATATATGTATATATATATATATATATATATATATATATAAATAAATAAATATATATATATATATATATATATATATATATATATATATATATATATATATATGTATATATATATGAGAGCGACAAAGAGTTTATTGGTCAGGGATAAATAAAAAGTTATTCAGTGATGTCCAGAATTGATTTATCAACCCCAACTCTGTCAATGGCCTCTTGGGAAAACTACTTGAAAACGAAAACAAAGAAAAAAATGACCCCAGAGACAATCGACGCGTCTCTTTCCAGCCCTTTCTTTTCTTTTCATTTTAGTTTTCCAATATGGCGGCAAGAACTTGTTCAGTTCACTCCTTTGCCTCTACCCATCACTGAAATGAACTTCCGCTTATTTCTTCACTTTCATTAACGAAAAAAAAAATCAGCGTTTTTTTTAAACTTATCTAAATGCCAATAAGAAGTGCCGATGGCCGATTGGTTAGCAATGGGAAGATGGACTTAGCGAATTCAGAGTTCAAACTATGAGAATGAGTCTGTTATTTATGCCCTTGGGAAAAGCATGGATCCAGCTCCTTTCTCCCAGCTACTGACAAAGAAGCATATGGTGAAGTGAGTTATGCCATTTTGGCTAGAACTTGGAAAGTAATAATTTTTAATTCTTCACTTCTATTTTCTTTTGAATTTCTTCCTGTGTTTTCAAGTTGACTGATATTATTTCACCTTGATTTTTGTTTAATTTCAATATTTACTTAATTCATTTCCTAATTTAATCACCGTAGCCCCTGAAATGGCCCGCCCGTCCATCCTGCCAAGTGAGCTACAGATTATTCATTCTTTGCTAGTCTGTGTGTGTGTGTGTGTCTCCAGGATTTGGGGTGCTACAGCCGTGGATGTTTTGCAACTAAAAACCCCACTGAGAACGTTATATTATTAAAGTTTTTTTTCCATCTCTTTGGTCATTTTGGAACCAACAATGCCCAAATTTTGTGCAGGTATCTTTTTGATAATTATAAAAAACAAATTATTTTTTGAAAGAAAATTTCAGATGAGTTTTCAGATAATAAATTTTGGTGCACAAGCGGGCTACGGTGATTCGTTCATGCGAAGTACGGATATGCTTTAATCTTAGTAGTAGTTTATTTTAAAAAAAAATCATTCATCGATATGGGTTTTAATGCAATGCACTTAATTGTTTTGATTCTGGAATTCCATCTATTATGAAAATCAAAATCACTTGAATTCCACATCATATTTAAACCTTGAATCGTAGGTTAGTGCTGGCATTCCTTGCCTTTTGAAACGCTTTTTTCCTTTACAAAAAAAAAGCAAATGGCTAAATGAACGTTTGTTTGAACATCAATCCTTTCTAAAGCAAAGTAGAAGCAGAAAATAGAGGCGTCGCTGTAAAACATCCAACAGACCTTCTCGTTTTGGGGTGAGAGGCGGTCTATCTTTCGTGTATGGACCTCGATGACCAATGGATAGTGTGCAACAGGCGCAGAATATGTTAATATATATATTCATTACAATAATCTTTTTTACACACACACACACACACACACATATATATATATATATGATTTATTATTGTGTCATTCCCAGACAGCCGTCTCGTTGTATTACAACTCTTCAGTGTGGCTGTAGACTACCCAGTATTCCTTGCAGTTCCGCTAGGTAGGGTCAAAAACTTTGCTTCAGATCTAGATGCTCTACCCCTGCCCTACGCAGAGCTAAACAGTCAATAGGGCCGAATTAAGCGATTTATTTACTTACGCACAATTTCCCAGTCACTAGAGCGCTCCAGTCCTGAGTTTGAGGAGCATTGAATTGTAACTCATAGTAAATGAGTGCCTACCTGAGAGTGCTCAACCCTAGAGAAGGGAACGTTAAGGGGGTTATTAATATATATATATATATATATATATATATATATACTTAACTCATCCCCCCCTTCTCCAATAGTTGGCTGTTTTTGTCTGTGTTCTGTTAATCTCAGAACTGCTTGAATAATTTACGTAATTCCCATGTCGACATTATGATCAGGAATGGATATTAGTATATGACAAAGTGGAGAAAGACAGTTTGGGGAACTGAATTTTTGCTTGGACCAAATTGTTTACGACAGTGAGCAAAACAATGGCGATTATCGTAGAATAATGGAATAAGCCAAAATGTTATACGAACCTACACATTTTTCCATAGGAAAATCTATGTAGCCTTTGTCTGCTCTAATCATTTGAGCTACCAGGACCCTTGCGATGAGCAAAGGTCCAAATAACACCCTTAACCCATCATCCTTTTTTGGATAGCTGATCAGTATTTGATTATATATAAAATGATTGATATCCATGGTAATCGCCCTCTTCCACCTTTTGTAAATATCTCCATCATGTATGAGTATCGGTATCGTTTCTGTATTATGTGTGATAATTACAATTTGTATAATCGAATCCCCTCACTAATCTGAAACGAATCAATTAAATAACTGCTGACAGAAAAGAAATCATTCAGGCCTTCATGAACAGTAAATCTTTGCGTTTCTGGTCTAGCAACTCAGCATTATCAAGGAAACGATTTTAGTACGACATGATTTCGGCTAATCCTCTCATGTGTAAAAGCCACTATCATAAAACTTACGTTTAATTGGATTAATCTGAAAAGCAAACAAAATAGTGTGATTTCCTGGCAAAAAATTGAAAAAACGGGCCCCATTTGTGACTCAATAGAAACCGCCTCATGACCAATGTCTTTTGGCAGCATGCTGCGTTGGGAGTGATCAATAGGGAAATTGGAAAAAAGGGGGATCAGTGAATGAATTACTCCTTGCACAATTTGTGTTGACTCGTAGAAGCAAATCAAACAGTCAATCACGTGAATAGATAAAGAAAATGAGCGGTGTACGGGCTTCGATACCATGTCACCCAGGAAGCGGTCTTAACATAACTCAGCTCAACCAACTGAACTGACGGCACAGCTCGGAGACAGGAGTCTGAAATAACTCACTTAGATGTCTCATCTCTCTCCTCAGTGTTCATAATCATAAATATTCACATATGTAATTGAGATATAGACATATTTGGTCCGACAGAATGAATTATTAATTGCGTTGTAATATATGGAAATTTATCTGAAATGATTTTGTAATACGATTAATATATCATTCAATCTGCAAAACGTAAATAGAATAAACGATTAAAGAAAGTGGGTCTGTTGAGGGAATTGAACCTGCTTCAATAGTTGCTCCAATCGTAGTGATGAACTTACCATTGTGCTAAACAGCCCGCCGATTATATCGCTACGTCGAATGATATATTAACCGTGAAACGACGGAAAATCATTTCAGATATGTTTCTATACTATATAAAGCAATGTATAATTCATTCTGTCTGACCAAATATGTCAATTTCTCAAGTACATACCGTCGCGTTCAGAGACGAGAAAGACCGAGAATAAACGAGAGAGAAATTCGGGTTGAAAGCAGTTATTCAGCCTTTGCCATATCGATGGGCTATTTCGCACAATGGTAAGTGAATTGCAACGTTGAAGCGGCTACCAATTGGTGGCAGATTCGATTCCTGCAGCAGCCCCATTTTCTTTAATTGTTTATTCTATTTACGTTGTCTAAATCGTATGATATATTAATCGTGTAACGGCGATAAATCGTTTCAGATAAGTTTCTATATAATACAACGCAATTTATAATTCATAGTTGTTCTCATTTTGCCGACAGTATCATCAGATTGGACAGTTTATGTTTGACATAATGTGATATTTGTATAGACATTCTTATTGGGCAAAAACCGATGATTTTTATGGGAAACTTTATTGAGAGCCCCCAGACCACCAAAATCGTTATTCTAGTTTATCAGGCTGAATCATCGAAGGTTACGGTGGTTGTGGTGGGGGGTGAATGAGACTTGGGTGTAGAAGAGGAAGAAGGGGAGTCACTACAAAACAAAAGCTCAACACTAGTTTTGCTTGATGTCTTTTTTTCAAACAGCGAAAAAAACAAAAAAAAACAAAACAAAACAAAAAAAAAAACGGCGTAAAGCAAACTTTCAAAAAATGAGGACTACCTGTATTTGAATTCTATTCGATATTTTTTTTTGAAAAAGAAGTTGAAGAGTCCATCGTTCAAAATGGTAGATAAGAAATATTTTCATCAGGAAAAATTCTACCTCAAAGTGGAAGAGTCCATGGTTACAGAGAAAGAACCAAGAGAATAATACATTGTATAAGTTGATGTTTACACCTTGAGCTGTTATTTCTAGTAGTGAGACTCCACCATAATAAACAGCACTCGACTGAAACAGACGGTTTGTTGCTATCAATTGTCTGATTAGGAATCTCAGCAGATATTCATTTCTGGTCAAACCCCGATTTTCAAAAGCAATACATCTATACAAGCATGATCAGAGGTGTGAGAGCTTTTTGGAAACGCCCACCAGGCCATTAATGGGGGCCCCAAAATGTTCATTAATATCAGTTCACGTATTGCATTTCTATTGACATCATATAATTACAAGGATATATTTGTACATACATTGAATAAATAATGATTGTTGTTTAATCAATTACATGATAGTCTATTTTTTTTTTTTGAAAATGTTCTTTTTTCATCAAATCTCACAATGTTGGGATGGAACCCAAGTATACAAGCCGCCAGGGCCCTATATTCCTTGCTACGCCTCTGAGCATAGTTCTAATGAAAATGAAAGGATTATTGGCGCATGCCTCTGAGTAGAATATCTCTATGCGCTGTTCAGGCTCAAAGTATCCCTACCCAGCCCTCCACCAAAGACTAATGTTTTCTATCTGCGTTTTAGTGAGATATACAGACATAAAAACAAACATAAAAAGTAACCTTGTTCATTATACGGATAGATTTTCGTCATTTTCACATTTAACAAATAAAACTTTGGTGGGGGACTGCCATTCCTTTCGTGCTGTTACCAAATCGTTTAAATTGAAGAAAGAATCGACTTTTGTAAATGTGTCCTTGGCTCTCTACTCATCGCTACCAGCTTTTCCCTTTTTTCCAATCGAAAAACTTCAATCCTTGACACAATTTATTGATAAATGACGATAGAAGAGACACTGTGTTTGCTCATTGCCGTTAGGCTATCACTCATAATCACGTTGAGCATGCAACACCCTGATAAAGGGAAGGATCCCAGAATGGATGCCAAAAGGAAAGACAACCCTGATACAAAACGACTCTATACAAAGAAAACTTCAGCATGTAGTTACAGATCGATAACCTGCTTGCCTCAGATATGGAGAATTCCGACAATTTGTTTTTGAGACCTGGTATCCATCAGGAAATCTTTGATCTCTCTGCAAGGAGCAGTATGAATGCAGGGGAACAAATGATTTATTGAACACAAATTCCCAAAGATATATTTGAAAAACTATCGATCATCAGAATAGATGAAAAAATGAATCAGATAAAATTCGTAAAATGAATAGTTAAATCTATTGGATTTCAGTAAGTGGTCCGAAATAGAAATATTAGACCCTAAATATTAACAATAACTTTGCAAATGATGAATAATGCATTGATTATGAATCACTAAGTGGAATTTCATATTTTCTTTCTTGCAGACTGAAAATATTTCGCTAGGGAATTCTTCTGGCAATAGGTATCTCTCACATGGTGCGATTCCGATATAAGAGTCATTCTCTCTGGGAGGTACCATTGTTTTGTAGAACGAAAGGGAGGGAAAGAAGGATTTAGTTAAGGAATAGGGAAAAACTAGAAAAGGGAAAAACTGGATAAACAGACTGATAGAAAAAACAGAATTATATATTTGCAAAAGAGAAAAAAGAGACGAGCAAGAACAAGAAAATAAAAGGAAGGGGGTTAGTATAAAAGGAAGGACGGAAGGTAGGTAGGTAGGTAGGTAGGAAGGTAGGTAGGTAGGAAGGAAGGAAGGAAGGAAGGAAAGAAGGAAGGAATGAATAAAGGAGATTAAAAATGAGAAATTCGAAAGAAATAGAGAAAGAATGATAGAAAAGAAACCAGTAACAAAACAAGAAAAAATAGAGAATTCAACTCAGTCAATAATTGAACAGCCGTAGCGTAAAAGAGTCAAAGTCATGTGAAAAAATTGAAATGATCAAAAGAGAATTTATTCATGAAATTACCGGTGTTTCCCACTGGTAAACATGTTATTTATAAATCAATCAACATTAGGGTTAAATAGACGTTTTTCCCAAAATAGAAAAACGAAAAGTTTTAGAAGGGGTCAAGTGAAGAACTGATGGAAATTTTCAAATCTGTAGACAAAACAGTCTTGCCAGTAGCGCTGGAATACACTAACACATAAACAAAAACAAATACACACACATATAAAAAAAAGGATAGAAGGTTTGCCAGCTGTGTTGGCTACGGTCCTTCAATAAAGAAATAAATCGATAATGAAGAAGGACTTTAGTAAGTACGAAAGAGATCACTATTCTCCAAGCTCCCTGCAACGTAAATCTATTATGTACGTGTACAAAAGTCAATGTGTATCCATATATTTAATTTTTGACGGCTCGAGTAAACTTGTAAGGAATATAATTGGGATAAAGCTCCAAAAGGACTGGCCATCAAGAAACCAATAATGGCGCTTCTTATTCGTCCACTTGGTTTGTGATTCTTGTTAAAATTCCAAGAAACCGCTCGACAGCCCGGGGAGACTTGATTAATATTAATCTGAGCTCGAGATAGAGAAAAAGAATCAGATGTGTGAGAGAGAAATGGGAAAGGATTTAAAGGGAGAGAAAATGGGATTAAAGAAGCAGGTGACTTGATGCTAACAGGGAAAAATCTTGGCGGGAAACAGGCTGGGCGTTTGACGTGTAACTACCATCAGAAGTAGCCGATAACAAAATGGCGGCACCTGTTTGCCAGGTTTGATTGCGATTAAGAAACCTGACGTCTGCCGTTGGCCGCCCACGGCTACCCAAC
The DNA here is from genome assembly GCA_963457665.1 of Thysanoteuthis rhombus. NCBI lineage: Eukaryota > Metazoa > Mollusca > Cephalopoda > Oegopsida > Thysanoteuthidae > Thysanoteuthis > Thysanoteuthis major. Next base: position 16,704,409 of record OY735208.1, read on the forward strand.
CAGCCTCGTTCTGAACGCGCCTCTGAACCTACTCAGGAATCTAAGAAGTACTTCCCCGCCTTTCACTTCTTCATATTCTCTCTTGAATTGTAACTTTTCCATCGTTGTTATACTTACTCACTATTGGATTATACTTCCTCCTAGATATGATTTTTTTTATTTTTTTTATTTTTGGTAATCATTTCCATTATACCAATAAACTTCTTCCTGTGTCCAACTATTTCTCGCCTAATCATCTCATGGATACTTTTCGTAATATTCTTTGCCTTACTACTCCATTACCATTTTCTCTTTATACAACTTCATTTTTTCTCTTTACATTCCTCTAAAATCTACTTTCCTTTTCCTGAGTTTCATTCCCATTTTCTTCTTTCTTCCTCTTTTTTTCTTCCTTTCCATTTTCCTTCCTTTTTGTTCTTTTAATAATTTGTGCTCTTTATTTTGTCTTTCTTTAGTCTCTCTGTCTTTTCTTTTATTGTATTTGTTCCTTATTTTTTTGTTCTCTATTTGTTTTCTTCTTTATTTTTCTCAATGAGCATTTTCTCGTTTTTCTCTTTTTTGGGCTATGTTCATGTCATATGCGCAGACTGCACCAATAGAGGTTAAAAATTCAAACGTTTACTCCTTATTGTGTCTAGAAAGAAATGTTTTCATCGTTTCTAAAATTCTCCTCTCCAAAAAGTTTTCTGATCGGGGCTCAATTTGCACTGTTAATTAAGTAAGTTGATCCTATAATTAAAGTCCAGTAATATAAACATTTGGTTTTTGGATATCAGGACTTTTTTCTAGTGATCACTGCCTAATAAAAGGCAAAAGAAGAAATTAATTAATTTATCACACCCTTGATAACCCCTTAAACGGCATACTGACGGAGACGTTGGTTGTGCATGACAAACAAGACCTGTTTTTATTTTTTTTTCTTAACCAATCACGTAAGAGGGTAGTAACCATTTTAGACGGAAACTGTCGAGACTTGAATGTAGTAATCTAAATCCTAGCATTTGAAATTCTTGACCAAGGAAAATCCTCCCATAAAGATTTGTTGCATGAAATTTGGATGCAGAGAACAAAATCAAAGGAATATTTCGTCTTTTTCTTTTATTTGTGTCGTTTTAAGATGTTTTCACTTTTCAGTAAGTCTATATGTCGTACCTAATAAGTTAAACAGCAATTTTCTCTGCTTTATTATGGTGGATTGTTATGAAAATTGTTTCAAACCCTCGGGTGAACCATCCACACGGTTTATCTCCCTTTTTTTGATACCATCCCTCTTTGTTTCATTTTTCTTAGATTTTTTTTTACATCTTTTTCTTTTTTCCTCTTCTTTCTTTTCTGAAAATACTCTTTTTCACCTTTTCTTCCTTTCACAATGTCTTCCTTTTTTTCAAGCTTTATTTTTTTTTCACGCTTTCTCATTTCCATTCTCCCCCACCTTTTTTCCACACTTATTTATCTCTTTCAGGGAGAAAGACATTGCCAGTTAATGTAAACTCACCAACCCTTTGTCCGTCTGTCTGTATATAACAACCTACAGCTAGAAAGCCGTAAATAATCCCATCAAATTTTCTGTTCTGACCTTGGGTAAGGTTTTTCGCAATTTAGATTTTAGAAAGATCCCCCCTGATAAGCTTTAAGAGAAGAGCGCTCAATATTCAATATGAATTCATGCCAAAATGGACACAGTTTCTGTGCATGCATTTTCTTTATTTTTTCTTGAACAGTGTTTTTCCAAGATCGTAAAAAATGTCACAAATATCAAATTTTGAAAACAAATCAAACTGGACTCTATTTACCTATCAATCTATTATTATTTTACTGCAATTTATCTGCCCAAAGGTGTGATTATTTGTAATATAAATGCATTACAAAATATTTCAAAGCATTAAAAATCAGACAAAAAGATAATTAAAATTAATTATCCTGTTTTTCTACGGTGTACTTTTCAATACCCTGAAGCTCATTCTATTGGTATATATGGGTTAGCAAGATTGTCTTGCATCAATAATTGAAACGAGATGAGCTTATCTGTTTGCATTCTGAATCCTTATTTTTACCTGACCTTGAACCTCGACCTGTGACACTGATAAAAAATGCACAACTTCTTCAGCTGCAAAACCAACGATCGAGATCCTTTTTCATTCCTTGTTCTATCCGTCAGTCGTTTTCTTTCCCTTTCTTGCTCAATAACCCATCTTCCTGTTTTTCACCCTGCACTAATTCTCTTTACCCCTCTTTTCCCTTTCATTCCTTCTCTCTTCCAGTCAATATCCTGCCCCCCACCCCTCAAAGGGTGGGGGTAATCTGAAGAGGCCACAACAGCTGATTAGAAGTAATGCGTCGATGCCGGTCACGTTTTCGTAATTCCCAGTTCGTTGCTCGTTAGTCAGGTTTTTGGCGATTTTAATGGTCATCCCAAGACTGCAGACACACGTTTTCTTACGCATGGCCGGCTCCCAACTGGCCGCTTTGTTTAAAGAAAGATTGCCCAACAGGAACAGTCATTACCTACAAAGATAATCAGCCAAGCAGACGGTCAGTCTTAACAGCAGGTAACGATTTTGTGCAAAGGAATATATATATATATATATATATATATATATATATATATATATATATATATATATATATATATATGTATGTATATATTCTACCTTAGCACAGAATCGGTGCTTGCTGACTTACAGACGGCCTAGCAAACATTATCGATGAAAATTAACCACGCGAACAAACAGTTTACTGGAGTGGTTACTCAACAATTTACTACCTACATACAATACATCAGCTAACAATCCTAAAGACTACAGAATCCAACAAACCACTTTGTTTGATTCTTGTTGATTAGAGGAAAGTGTTAAACTTGGTAGAACGCACGGCATTTTTCAACTCAATGCGAAAGCAAGGCGATAACAAAGGCTAATTTCACATCCTACTATCCCAGTCAATAATTGAACAAACGTAGAGTGAAGAAATTCCATTGAAGAATAAATATGGACAGAATAAACTCTGTTTATGATAACATCGGCGTTTTCCAAAGATAAGGAAGGAAACAATTCGAAACATCCAAAAATCGTTTTAGAGGTAGCACAGTTACCAATTTTCAAGTATGTGGATAAAACCGTATGGCCAGGAGCGCTTGAACTTACAACAAAGAAGACGCACAAACACTAGCAAATATGAGAATGAATAGAACCCCTTCGTCATTTTTGATGGCCACGCTTATTAAATAGTTGAGAATATATACGAGAATGGCCCTGCAATCATTCGGCTTCAAAAAGATACAAATGGGATACAGATTGGAGAAGGTGTCAGTGAGATAAATACCGATTAGTTGAAAAGTATTTAGTCAACATAGACGTATTGGAAAGCAGCTTGTCATATGCTTAAAGCATAAAATATACAATGAATATATGATGCTAGCTATGAGCTACAATGAAACTCAGAAACTAAAAAAATCAATTGACAGAAAACTCAGAATAGCACTGAGAGCAGTGGAAAAATCAATGATAGGAATAACTCTTACAGAGAGAAAAAATATCTCCTTTGAAGCAGAAGAAGGGAACTCCCCAAATGAAGTTTCGAAGGGCTGAAAGGGAATAGAATGTTTGATACTATTTTCAGATATTTGGTGAAATTCAGGCCCAAGATATTTTTGGATATTCGAAGCATCAATTTAGTATAAATCTTCTTAGATAATCCTCTGGCACAGCAGGAGATTTTGGTTTTCTTTTGACTCAGTTTGGCATAAAAAAACCACAGAAGAATTTTTGCGAACTCGAATCGTTTTATTTATTCAAGGAATATAAAAAACAGTCAATGCTGGGTAGTTCTGTTATTTTTGAATTTTCAAATTTTGGAAGACCCTCAGCTCCTAAAATTGGATCTGCCTCTTGGTTAGTCTTCATATTTTTTTTATGGCTCATATTTGAAAATTTGTAGTTGATTCTTCGATATTTCCGGTGGGTAGTCCAGGTAGAATACGCAGTAAGAGGAAAACACCATGGGGGTTTCTTTGATATCATCTTTCTCATCAAGAATTGACATGTGAACATCATCCCCTGAAGTTTTTGGCAAATAATTTTCCCAACTCATAAATTTGCCGTTATAGCGAATAGGCTTTTTCACGGAGTTTATTTATGATGAGAAAGCAAAAAGTTCTGACGAAAATGACTGTTCATTACACTTCAACAGTCGGATGTACCGTATATGGGCTACGAATCTCCAAGTAAAATGATCGACCCAATAAAAAATACTCTTCATGTGATAGAAAAACGAAGGTGCCGTTAGAACGCGGGTGTAATTAAATAGTGTCGTTATAATAAGTGCCACTATATCACAGTTTTCTGTATCTCGGTAATTAGTACACATTAACAGAAAATAGTAAGATAAAATCCATAAAAAAGATATGGCCCGTCCATGACATGTCACAATGCAACATAGCTAATAAGACAATAATGGATAGGAACTCTTCATGAAAGCTAAAAGAGTTGCCAACTGAAATATTTTTTTTCATTTCTATCTTTCAAATTTTCAAGTCCTGTGTTGCAATATTTGTTTTTTGAATTTTTGGAATTTAAGAGTTCAGTGACGCCATTTGAACGTATTTTTTTAATTTAACCTTTTTTTAATAAAGTAGTGATTTTCAGACTGGGAAAAATGAAAACAAACCTCTGAATTGGCAACGCTACCAAAGAATATCATGGCCAAAACGTTGTAATATGAGTTTAGATAATCCATGAAGTTCAGTAAGCATTTGATTAGTTCGTACGAAAGGTTATCAATGAGAATTTAAATCTGAAACTATCAGCTTTCTGTCTGTCTGTCAGACAAAAAAAATCTGCTGAATCAGCGATTAACTAAGCTGAGATTATATCAAATATTAAGTAATTTTGAAGCGAAGGACAGATTGACGTCGTTTATTTTTTTCCATAAAAAATTCATCATGAAATAGCTTTTGTGACAATAAGTCGCTTTACAGCTAAATCAAGTGTCTAGACAGTTTTAATTCTTTTTTCACGCGAGCCAATCACTGAGTTCATTGGATTCTGCTTCTTATAAATCTGAGAAAGTCGCCCGCCATTGGTGACAACGAAAGAAAAAGTAGAAAAATGAAATTTGTTGTTGAATTGCGGGGAATCAGTGGTTTTGGGGATGAGAGACGAAGGATTGGCATTTTTTTTTGTTTTTGGAAGTCTGTTCACAGTGTCATGTGACCCCATTCTTTAGTACTTTTTTCCCTTTTTTTCTCTTTTTTTCTTTTCGTTTTTCCTATCTTATTGTCTTTCTTTCTTTCTTTCTTTCTTTCTTGTCTTCTTCTTTTTTCAATATTCCTTCTCTTTCCCTTTTTCTCTGTCCCTTCCATCCTCCCCTCTTCTTTCTTATTTCTTTTTTTTTACTCCCTTTCGTCTTTTCCCTCTGTTCCTATTTCTTTTTTTTTCTTTTGTTTTTCTTTCCGTCCTTCCTTCTTTCTATCTTCCATTGAAAAGCTTTCATGGCTGCGTGCTTGCAATGAAAATGAGCCTAAAAAGAGAGAATAGACATATGAAATTGAAAAAGAAATATTTACATATGTCACACATATATATGCATAAAGGGATGAATGTTTGTTGTTTTTTTTGTATTCCTTTGTTGTGTTAGCGTGATAAAATACGAGAGAATCACGCAATCCATTGCAACACGTGATTTTGACGTGGGTTGTCAGGAGGACTGAGCTTTTGCAAACGCCAAAGGAGAGAGTAGAGAATAACAAATCAGTCATCGTATGATACTTCCTTCTCCTTCTTTTCTTTTTTGTTTTGATGTCTAGTAGTATTCATTGCACACCGGGTTTCGGCTTGAAACCTAGGGCAGGCAACGATCTTATGACTCAGTAGGCACTTGTAGTTTTCTTTCCTTTCATTTCATATATACAAAGATGGATCAATAAAGGATTAATACAGGAGGCTACACAAGAAACATTACATAGTTGTATAACAGACAAAATATCAACATGGACAGTGATTGCCAAAGATATGGGTAATGTCTGTGAAAACAATTTTCTTTGGCTCATAGATGCTTGAGTTAGCTGGTTTCCCTTATTTAATTGCTTTCTCACTAGATGCGACACAGGGTCATTTTTAACGTAGCAATAAAGGAAGCGCCCAGAAAAACAGCTCAAGTCCCTGCAACCGAAGTCACAAAAACGTCAACCTGTCCCTCTTTGTGCAATGGGACAGCGCTGACCCGAGGCAAATGGCTTCCCTGTAACTGGGGACCTATGACAAGTCAATAGATCCTTAAATGCACTTTGTGATGCCGAGCCTCAGAAGCCCTCATTTGATATGACATTGCACCTGCGCACTCAGTCTTGAACACAAGCCAAACCGACGATATCCTTCTTATGACCCCAAGAGTTCTTTTAACCACAGGTATTGTTATTGTCTCAAATTGCCACATTTTTTTATCTCAATTCCCAGATCTTTGTACTTTTTAAAATTGCTCAAACTCTTTTGCAGATATGTTTTTGTCTGATGGAAATGTCATATCTATAAATAGGCATCCTTTTTCCTCCCTGTCCTTTACAATTATGTCTGGATGGTATGCTTCGATGGTTAAATCTGTGTTTTATGGGAAATTCCAATCTTGTCACATCTTCCAGTTACCGTTTTTTTGTGGTGTTCATACCAATGTAGTGTGTGTGGTGTACCACAGTGCTTACAGACTATCCAGTGGATGTAATGGCCTACACTATCGTGTCTAAATCTAACTGAGCTAGAGAGTTCCTAGTTGGTAGAGTTTGGTCTTTTGGAGTAAGGATGGAGCCCTCTGTATTGGCTTTTAACCCTGAGCTTCGTAGCCACAAGTGGGTTTGGGTATTATCTCCATCAGCATCTTAATTGAGAACCCTATTCGCTTGGCTTTTTTTTTTTGCATTAACCTTCGTTGCAGTTTGTGTAGGGGTTCGTTGGATTATGTCGGTCATATCTAGTTCATCTTGAAATGTCTTAGATTCCCTCACAACAGAATGAAGGCTATCAACTGTTTCATGGATTATCACCAGTCAAAACCCAGTGGTCACTCGCCTGCATATAAGCATGTAGGTCAATGGTTGTAGTTTTGTATGATCATACCTCTACTATTTTCTTTTTTAGATAGGTAGAGTCAATCTAGGTGTGCTGTTGGGTGGTGCATTCTGTTCTTGGTGACAAGTTTAATATTGGCAATGCTTACGTACGGTTCTTAGAGTTAAGCTCAGTTTTGAGGTTATCTTGAATGATAATTATTATTATCATTATCATTATTATTATTATCATCATCATTATTATTATCATCATTCACAATAATAATAATAATAATAATAATAATAATAATAATAATAATAATAATAATAATAATAATAATAATGATGATGATATATTTTTGAACTGTATGCATACCGGTTGTCTAGTTTGTAAGCTGACTTAGAAAAAAGCCTCAGAGAGGATTTTTCTTAAAATGTTAGCTGTTCCAATAAAGGTACATTTTTGAAGAACTCCCATGTTTGTCTTGAAGTCAATAAGGCAAAAGCCGAATAACTGCTTCCAACCCAAATTCACATCTGGCTTACTCTTGGTCTTTCATATCGTCGGACCAAAATTTTCATTTCTTGAAAGCACGCTTCGCGTTGAAAGAGACGGAAAGAACGAGAATAAGCAAGATAGAGTTAATAACAGTTATTCGATTTCGCCATATCAGAGGGCTGTTTAGCACAATGGTGAGTGCATCGCTACGTTAAAGCGGCTATTTATCGGTGGCAGATTCATTTTCATATTACATGCATATATATATATATATATATATAGAGAGAGAGAGAGAGAGAGAGAGTGAGAGAGAGAGAGAGATGAAATAATGGGGAAAAATAATCAAAAACAAAAACTTGGGAGAAAATTGAAAACTCAACTAATGGAAATAACATGAAAGAGGGAGAGCAAATGCAAAAGAGTGAGGGAATTTTGATTGGGGTATAAAGCGACAACAGGAGAAACGATGAAGCAGACAGAATTAATGATTGAGTGACCTTTGAGCGGTAGAGAGAAACAGAGAGCACTGCAGAGGAAAAAAGCAAGGAACAAATAAGAGAGAGATTTTGTTGTTGGAGAGAGGAAAATTAAAGGAAGTAAAGTGAAGAAAATTATGAGGGTTGAAGAGAGAGAGAGAGAGAGAGAGAGAGGGAGAGAGAGAGAGAGATCAAACGAGGGAAAGAGGAATCCTCAGGACCTAAAGGCCCCTCATAGCAGTTGCATTACATTGAATTTCTAAGGATTAAAGGCCAATCAATAGAACGTGTTTTTTCGTCTCATTTAAAAATATCGAGAGCTTTTTGGACTCTCCTCTAATTGCACCCAGTTCGTGCTGAGTCGATCACTTTCAAAACGAAATGTCTATATCTTGTGCGGCTCAAGTGTAAAATGTGTGCCATTTTGCCCAGTTGCAGAAATAATTTTTCTTAAAACAAAACCAAAACTGAAAAGTGAAAAGAGAAAAATAAGTAGTTTTGCTGCATTTAGCCAAAAAAAAAAGATTTTGTATACACAGGCACGTACACACAGACACATGCACACACATGCACACACATACACACATACACACATATATATGTATATATATATGTATATATGGCAGTTCTCTCTCTCTCTCTCGATATATATATATATTTACATATATATATATATATATATATATATATATATATACATATATATATAAATATATATATATATATATATATATATATACATATATGTATATACATATATATATATATATATATATATATATATATATATATATCGAGTAGTTTTCTTCGAATGAAACTTGTTTATTCTTACAGAGATGGAGAAATACACACTCATACACACACTCTCTAACATTCATTTGCAAATCCAATATGTTTCTCAGGGGGGAAATAAAAAACATTCAAAATTCAGTTTGCTACGAGTGCGAAAATATCACACTCTCAAAAAATTCATTGCAATTTATAGTCTAGGCAAAGTAACCCAATTTTGGGCCAAAGATTAAAACTCTTTTTTTTCCACAACGTACTATGCATTTCTATTAAGGTTCTATAACACCATACCAGAAGTCCTGAGAAATCGTAGATTAAAATCCAAAATGGCGGCTATTTTTCAAGGTGGCCGCTAATTTGATTTTCCTAAGATGTTTGCTGCCAGGAAACCCAATGTTTGCATGAATAACATGTTATATTGTACAAAACACAATTTCGTCTGTTTCATAACTGTGTATTTTGTCAGTTTATATCTGTTTCGCCAAAGAAGTTGTAGCCCCAAATAATCAAGATTGGCTAACGCTGTTATAGTCTTGGCAAATGAGTTCAGTTCGGGACAAATAGTCTATTAGAAAGTGAAAGTTATCATTTTTTGAGGGTTATAATTTTTGTAACCAGTTAACAATTGTTGCCAGTCATTTCTGACATCATTTTATTAATATTTTTTTTACATAAAATGGTAAACTGTCATAAAAATGGTAAACTATCATAATCATGGGGAGAAAGAATAGATTTGTTTTGGCAACTTTTTTCAGTAAGAGATCCAGCTAAAAAGATTATTGTCCTCTATGACTTATTAAAACTTAGAATTCCGTAATTTGTAAAACTATTTGTTATTTTGAATGTTTTGATCAAATTTACATTTGCCCCCCCCCATCAAAAAAAGTAGCCATGTCTAAACTTTTTAGTATATCTTTATAACTCGAATCTCTCGTGCCACCTATCAATCTTGCAAATCTTCTCTGTTACTGTCTCCAATTTTCAATGTTTAATTTATCTAAATATCATGTCTATCACGTGGGGCAAAAACCTGTGCACAATACTCCAAATGTGATCGTATTATTGCTTCATAATGTTTAGCATAACATGTGGATCTCTTGATAAAATATTCTTGACAAGTCAAACAATTTCAGATATATTCTCAAAAATTCAATCGTTCATCATATTCAACACCAAAGTGTGTCTGTTCTGATTCATTTTGCTTGATGTCTCAATGTACATTTCCAATATCAAGATACATCTATTTACACAAATCAACATCAAATTTTATATTCCACGTAGGCTCCCACAGATCTAACCTTTCTTTCCAAACAAATATTCTCACAACATCTGCAAACAGTGCTACTATGATTTTTGATTTATCTAGAAAATCATTTGTAAACATATATAAACACTCGTGAGTTGTCTTGTGAATGTCAGCTTCGTACAATGGTCAGTTGTAAAGTAACCGAAGTACTTACACACACAGACGGACATTTCCTCTATCGTAGTTAAGTAAACATTGGACCAAAAACGAATGACTGAATGCCTGAACAAATCATTCGCCACGATCTGATCTCTGAAGGTAATTACTGTTTTCAGACCATAATAATTGAATACGAATCTCTGACAGACGTTGACTTGTCACTAAAGTCATTTACTGGTCTCAGTACAGATAACAGTTGGGTGGAATAGTTCCCATTTAAAAGCCCACCACATATTCTTCTAAATTCTAATTGATGATAGTAACTATACTTGGTCAGCTATCAAAACGTATTCCAAACAAAAGTCTTGATAATTTTGTCATAAAATGCTTTGATAATAAGTTACATATCATTATATCTGTTGTTGGCCCTCGGCGTTGTTGAACGCGTTACAGAAATTATTTCAGCATCTATGAAAACCAGTTAATATATTTTTCCATAACTCGATTCAAAATCTTAGTTCTATAGATTTCAACATTTAATTAAATATCAAGTTAATCAAATATGTTATTAAAGAAATACCCTTTCGAAATGTCATGACAATAAAGAGTCAAATTGAATGCTGAGATTATTGTGTTTCTGTATGTTTTCCTTGACAAGTATTCACGTAAATTACTAGCGAACATTTTCAAAGAATCGTCTTATTTACCTACAACAAAAGATAGAGAACTTAACGGGGGTGAAAGATTAAATATCCGGCAGATATTGCAACGAATACATTCATGCCCATACGCTCAAACAAAGGGACTCTTGCAAACACTGTTGCTAATTTAATAACAATTGCAGGTGAGGAATACATATATATGAGAAGTTATTCTGGTTCATATCCATGTACAAATTTTGATAAATAATTAGAAATTCTATCGTTTTTAAAAGAAAAAAGGAACATTGACAATGGTTCATGAAAACCTATCTCCGTTTGCTGGTCGGAGGCAATGTTTTATATCTTCAATAAACGAAGTAGATTTTATGATAAATGCCACTGTCCTAATGTTAGATATAGACACACATTTACCGGGGAAATAAACTTGAGTCAATTTCACCAGTACCAAAAGAAAGATATTCAATCTTTCGGAACAATTACTTTGTCTGTTGTGTTTGTCTTTTTATTTGATGTATTTTCCACATTGATTTACCAGGATCATAATATTGGTCTCTTGGTGCAGACGACTATGATACAGAATTGAGCCATCAAGGACATTTGAGATGATAATGAGCAACACTAGATCAGGTTAGTCACTAAATAGAAAAGGTCATGCAACCAACGTATTTTTGCAGCATGTTGTTTTGGGGATGATCAATTCAAAAGTTTGGAAAGTGGGTGAATGTCTATGAATGAGATACTTATCCCATCTTTTGTTGGGTGGTGATCACGAGAAGAGTCTTCTCAATCAAAAAAAAAAGAAGAAAATGTGTGAATGCTATCAGACATAAAATGAATGACATATTTAGCTCAAATTTGCATTGTAAATTGAAATCCCACTCAAAATCAATTTAGAGACTGTTCTTGAAAAAGAAGTTTTCTCTAGACATAATAAGGAGTATATGTTTAAATTTCAAGCCCTTCACTTTCACTGGTGCGTCTTTTACACGTGATACATAGATAGCCAATCAGCTATCAGCCAGCTAGACCCACTTAAAACGGAAGAAACCTATGCTGACAGTTTGGATGACAGTTTTTTTGACGGTCTTTAAATAATTAATATTGGTCACTCAGTGCATGCAACGATGATAGACATTGAGTCAGAAAGGACATGTAAACTGATGAAAACTCATAATAGTTATTGTAAGAAGACATCAAGTAGGTTGTAGTAATGCTAGGTGGATCGCTTCTGGTGAATTAGGAGCATTCATTGTATTGTACGCTCTCTCCTGCTCCGGTTTGTGTGTATGTGAATATCTTGTGGGCGTAACGTGGCATTAATATCTGCAGAATAAGTAGAGTAAATACTGACATATATGTATATATAAAGGGTGATTATTTTGGAGAAATACTTCTGAGAAAAAGATAAGTGAGTCATTAATAGGCGTTTCTTTGTTCTCTGTCTGAGTGGATAATATATGTTAGAGAGTTTGGGGCACGGCAATACATAGAGAGGAAGATAGAGATCTTGACATAAAGGTTTTATTTTCTTTTTTGAAATCCTCACTTATTCAATGGAATCTAATCGATTTTCAATAATCGCACTTATTCCGCTCTCAAGTTTATTCTCTGCAAAGATTAATAGATTTGCTTTTAAAGACTCACCCTTTCATCGATTTCCACTGATTTCAGTGATGACTTATGCTGAAATGTTGTTGTTTTCCTAAGGGGAGGGACTGGGCATTAGGAACGGTTGTTTGGTTGAATCTTACTTCAAATTTCTTAAGAGCAATTCGTATTTTTGTTTTTATTATTATTTTTACTCCCTTTGAGTATTCAAAAGACAAGAAGTAAAATGAAATAGCTATTTTGGGGTTTAAACTGTACACACACACACACACACATGCATGCACGCACGCACATATACTGTTCATGGTTTTAAATTTCATCTTTCTAAATTACACACACACACACACACACACACACACACACACACACACACACATATATATATATATATATATATATATATATATATATATATATATATATATATATATGTATACAACATTTGGAAAAAACTTTGAAAACCTCCACTTACTTGAAAAGATGTAAAGTTCAATGGAACAATCTGCCAGAGTGTAGCGATATATGTTATAGAATTGAAAAAATATATATTAATATGTATTTTAGGAATTTAATCTAAAATATTGGGAAAATGTTGTTAGTTTGGCACTTTTGCACTGCTACACACACACACACACACACACACACACACACAAATATATTTATATATGTATATGTATATATATATATATATATATATATATATATATATATATATATATATAAACATGTATATATATCTAGATCTATATATATATATATATATATATATATATATATATATATACCTATGTTGCTAAAAATTCATTCGAGTTGACATTTTTGTTTTTCCTGTCTGTGGATTGCTTGTTTAGCTTTTAGGTCACAGGAATGTAGAAACTGTCCGAACTTTTTAATGTTCATCCTTTTTCTAAACGGTCAGAAAGTCAAACAATTGATCCACAGAGAGTAAAAACTAAATGAAAAGATAACCAGCAGATTTTGTCTGCCGTTTTCAACGGAAAAAACTGCTGCCAAAATACATATTATTCAGTATATATATATATATATATATATGTATATGTATATATATATATATATATATATATATATATATATATATATATATATATATATATATATATATATGTATGTAATACACTGATGTTATTTTCCTGGCCATGTGGCGAGGTGGAATTCCAAAGCCATTCTGTGCGGTGCGCTGGTTTCCGGCTATTGGAACAGATGGCCATCACAGAAGAGATATTTGGAATCCTAAAAAAGGCTCTCATCTCTTGTGAAATCGTCTATTGCCATTGGGTAACAGAGGCTACCGACAGGAAGACATGGAGACATTAAGTCTTCTAGGAAACCCCCAATCACAGGTAAATTGTAGATCAAGAGCTGAAGAAAAGAGTCAACGCCCTAAAAAAACTAAGTCCCCCTGGTTGCTTCCCCATAGGACACTGTAGCTGAGGATTGGATCTTTTTAATCATAGCGCCCTTACTGCATAAGTATTTTTTCGCAGTCTCCTATCTCAATGAAAATACTCAAAATCTCTACATCGACTTTTGCTTCTGATGACTCTACTATCAAAACTGCGGACCACGATATGCCGGTCGGATGTTACTCTGTGTCCTCTTGGACGTGTTTCAGTGCAATTAATCCCGATTGTGCAGGATTATTGAAATTTTCAAATATCCTGAGGCACCCCTAGAAGCTAAGTGTTGCGAACGAATATATATATATATATATATATATATATATATATATAGAGAGAGAGAGAGAGAGAGAGAGAGAGAGTGTGTGTAAGGGTATGTGTGGTTGTATGTATCTTTGTTTGTGAAACAGAAAAGAAGGAATAAATTGTAAGACCAGAATCGAGGTACTTCAACAGATACTTTAATTTCCACCGTAATTTACCATGATTTAATCAGATTATATCGTGTATTGCAATTATCGTTTCTGTGTGGTGAGTATTATTTTTGATAGCTCATTCTCCCCAAATATTGAAAATTTCCTCCGGAGACCAGAACAGTGACGAATTGAAATCTACTTATTTGGACAACGGGTGAATTTGCTATAAAAGCAAAGTTTGAATGGAATTTCAAACATTCGAACAACTTTAGCTCTCAAAGATGGCGAATGATTTTCTGCTCTTTAAAAAATTATATATGTGTGTTTTTACATTTGTTGCTTTAATTGTTTATTTTTTTACAGAGTTCCTGGCCATACCATTTTGTCTACAGACTTGAAAATCGGCATCAGAATTTTATTTGACCTTTTCAAAAAATTTTTTTCTTTCTGCTTTTGGAGGAAAAGCTCTTTTGACCTTTTAAGGCTATATTCTTCATTCTCCTGGATTCAGATGTTTCTACATGTTTGTTTTTTTCTCTCTTTTTGATAATTCCCAGTGGAAAATACCAACGTTGAAATAAATAGTATTTATTCTGACCATATTAATTCTTCGATAGAAATTTTCACACGACCTCAAGTTTGACGCTACAGCTGTTCAGTTATTGACTGTGAATTTTCTATACTTTTTTTTACATAAGCAATCAGCATATAAGGCTCACGGTTCAGGGACAAAAATGGCGTTGCATGGTATCATTTGTCGGATAGAAAATATTTTAGTAACTGTGTTTTCTTTCTATGCATGAATCAAGCAATGCAGGAAATGGTGGGCTAACATTTGATACTCAAGAAATCTGTGCAAAGAGTAAACAAATATAATCCATAAGTAAATTTCTTGTTAACATGTGTTTCATGTAAGAAATGCTTTTGCACTGAGCTCATTTCACGCAAAAAAGCCTTTAGTAAATATGTACAAATAGTATTGAACAAAAAAGAAATAAAATTCACCAAAAAAAAAAAAAAGGTCTGGCTCACTCAATATAAACCGTCACGCTATCAACGTATTTCGACAATATGCTGTGTTGGGGGCGGGGGTGTAAATTGAAAAATGGGGGGGGGTAAGGAAGGATCGATGATTGATTTAATTGTTTCGCCTTTTGTTGAGCAGTGATCACGAAAAAAGCCCGAATTTTCAAAAATTATGAAATCGTGAACGTTGGTGGACACTAGCTAAAGGGACGTCTTTAGCACGAAATCACATCGTATAGAAACCTTTTTGAAGGTGTTGAGCACCCCCTCCCAATCTACAGCCCTCTAGCTCTATTGGTGACCCTTGTACGTGTAAGACATACACACATAGCCAGCCAACAAGAATCACTTGAAATTTAAGAATCCTATGTCGACTGTTTTGGTTGATAGTCCCCAATTAGGAAAAAAAGTACAGAAAAAAAATGGAAATAATATGGACTAAATGTTGTGATTTTCAGTCCTTCAGTTTCTCAGATAGTTTGATGGTAAGCATTTCTGACTCAGGATTTGATTTCTGATATGTGTGGAAAATGTAGAAAACTATTCATGAAGGCTAAGTTCCTTATGCATACAGCAGCTAACAGAGTATAGTATTCTGACTACATTGACAGTTATGGTTGACGGTTTGTAATAAGAAAGAGGTAACAGAAAAAATGTAATTTCGTAAATTATTAGGCAAAAATATATTGGAAAATATTTTAAAACTTGCGTAGAAGTCACCGCAAACAGAATATATCGATTGATTAATTATCATTGTTGACAATGGCTAGACATCCAATTAATGTTACATTTCTGGTTTTATAGATCTTCACTTAGCTCAGCTTTATTCGGCACGTGGCCGGATGACGTCTAATAAGAATAATATTTTTTCCTGATCGTTCGGTGCCATGTTTTATATCGTTTTGTTATGTACACAATTAATATTAGTTTCGGTGGACTTGCATTCGGCCAAGGTAGAGGTGATGAAAAAAAAACCTGTAGGTATAAAGTCCTGGTCTCGACCAACTTGAGACTTGCAAGAATCACTAAGGTGACGCGTGCAACAGAAACTGGGACTTTGTCACCGGCTGTCACACTTCGTTGGGGGTTGTTTCTCAAGAGACAGACACTTTACTATATCAATATTAGTAATACTATTTTCTTGTATTTTTCCATAAAAGATAGCGTGACAAACTAAACAAGTTCAGAAAGTCTTGACCCATGATTGAGAGACTGGGCGAATGTTTGGAAAGGTTAATATCCAACGACGTCCCCTAAAAGGATGATACCGTTTCCATTCGTCTTAGTCCCAGACGCTTTTCATCGTGAATACTTGGAGCGTCAGTCTACGGCAACAGCACCGTGGATGGAAATAGGGAAGTAAACGGCTGTGTTGGGGGGCATATTCGAGGCTCATGACCTTGAGATTAGCACTTCTAACTCACTACCGTAAGCTCACAGTCTGTGTGGTGGGATAAATCAGAATAAAAGGAATACTAGTAAAAAAAAATGTTTGAAGGAAGAATATGTTAGGAAGATTTTATTGCCCGTATACTCCTTGAGGATAATGTATGCCTGTCTCCTCGCCTTGCAAATCAACATTCATAATCATCACTTCATACTCACGCTCGAACAGTAAACGCTTTTGCTGTCAGGAGAAACGCAACTACTCCAGCCACGTAGCAGATACTCATTTATGATTAATTCGTCCAAGTATTTTTGAGATGAATGCGTACGGAAGATCTTTCTTCATAATATTTTCTTTTCTTTCCTTTTTGACGACCTCATAGGAATCGAAAGAAATTATTGATTCACGTAAGGTCACGATCTGACTTGTCCAGTTGATGAGTGAACGTCCAGGAGTAGATATGAATTCAATTAATGTTGACAGGGAATCTATTACTGGGGACAAAGTAAGTTCTTACACTGAAAGATTGATAAGTTGATTAGAAGATTGGAAAATAAGGTTAATATATACATATAGTCATAGGAAACAGAGAAGCAGAGAAAAATAGTTTGAAAATAATGATAAAAAATCGGGACTAGTATTTGCCAAGGACTTAGCAAGATCAATAGATAAGCTCACTGATGATCAGGAATAGAATGGTCCATTTAGCGATTCAAGGTAACCCTAGAAATCAATTTTTTCACTTCTTGGTTCTTTAAAGGTGTTTGTCGGATTAAAGGAGTGACTGGATCAACCAGGGTTAACGCCTAAGGGCTCACAATTGTCAGTCAGCCTAAATCAGAACGACATAGAAACAGGACAAAATCTCTGACAGAATTTAGGTTATGAAAACTACGCTGCAGGTAAAAAAAAACAAAAAAACAAACACTACAGCAGAATAAATTGACATTATTGACAATAGGTACAAATCAAACGAGTGTAAAAAAACAGGAAGAAACTTAAAGACAGGATTTAGGTATGAAAAATAAGCTGGAAGAGAATATTACGTAAAGAAAGCTATATGGCAGAAGAAAATGTCGTGATTCACAACGAAAAAAACTAAAGCAAGACAAAAAATTCTTGGTTTCTACTTGAGTTTTTTTACAATAGAGAATCTTTTTATGTATTATTTTTGCAGACTTCTGTCCCATCTTGGTTTTTTTTTAACTCAATGTTTCAGCCGTTGTTCAAAAAATGAACCAAGATGAGGATGAAAATCTGCGAAAAAACTTTACGGAAAGATTTCTCAGTTTAAGGAAACTGTGAAAGAAAAAACTATACACGCATAAAAAACATTGTTTTATAAAACCTTTTATTAGACGGTCTTTATGGAAGGGGATGGGAGAGGCCTTCATCCAGCAGTGGATTCATAGTTGCTGATGATAAGGATATATATATATATATATATATATATGTATATATATATATATATATATATATATATGTATATATATATATATATATATATATATATGTATATAATATATATATATATATATATATATATATATATATATATATATATATATACACACATATATATATATATATACATATATATATATATATACATATACATATATATATATATATATATATACATATATATATATATATATATATATATATATATATATATACACACACACACATATATATATATATATATATATATATATATATATATATGCAAATTGTCACATCATTCTTTTCACGAGCAAAATCCAAGGGAAAAAAATATTGCATCCTAAAATTTTACAGAAATAAGATTTAAACTAAAGATAATTCACCACTCATGACAAATGGACGAATCAAAAAACACGTTTCGAGTGTTTCCTCTCCTAAATCTCAAGTATATATCTATTATCATTAATTGCGTTATATTAAAGGGAAACTTATTTTGAAATGATCTCCCGTAATTATACGGTCAATGTATCACTCACCCTGGATGACGTAAATAGAATATCTTTAATCATTTTGTCGGATCACATATATCCATTTCCTAATACATAACTGTCGCGTTTAAAGAAGCGAATAGACCGATATTAAACGAGATGAGAATTTTGATCGAAAGCAGTTGTTTGGGCGGTTGCTGTTTAGGTAAAAGCATCTTGCTATGTTGAAGTGGCTTCCCTATCGATGGCAGGTTCGTTTCCTGCAGCAGCCCCATTTTCTTGAGTTTTATTTACATAATCTAAGGTAAGTGATACAATAACCGTGTGATGATCAGAGATCGTCTCTAAATAAGTTTCTATATAAGATAACATAATTTATAATTATTCTGTCGGATCACACGTATCCAATTATTTTATATAAAAATATTTAGTTGCGAGTTGAAATGTGAGTGAATATGTTTATCCAGTAAGTTGAAAATTAGATTGCATAAATGATGCTAATGAGATTTTTATAGTCTTTTTAAAAAAATTATAACTTCCATTATTTATGTTATTGCTTTTATCAAATGAATGCGTTCATCGTTATCTTCATGTGCCGTTTACATTAAAATACTCGTCTGATTTCGAAATATAAATTAATTCAATTGATAGAAATATGCATGGAAACTTGATAAGATTTAAAAACCTATTAGTACAGGAGAACATTTACTAATAATCATTAGTTTGTATTTGGTTGGTTTTTATGGAGGGTGGGATGTGGATTAATTTATGGATAGAGTCAATCAATTGCAAAACTAATTAAAATTAGTAAATGGTGAACCTCAATATACTCGTTACGTAGGTGGCATTGAATGCGCACAGATTTGAGAACTATCTTAGTGTGTTAAGTTTTGCTTACCAAGTTATTGAACTGGTTTTGGGTGTGGGATTGTGTGGTTTTAATTATTTTTGTGTAATTTTAGATGAATAGTTTTAGCTTTTAATTGCTAGTTTGTTTCAAGTGGTTGGATTCGTAATCTTGTGTTATGTAACGTATTAAAAATTCATTTTCACGTCGTCATTTTGATAATAATTCCAATCTTTTGTTTGGAGTATTTAGGGATTGGGGAAAGTTATGATTGGCAATGTTTCCTATACAACTTTTTGAAATGTTGTTATCAGCCGGTGCAGTTTTTTTTATTTTTTTACTTTCAATGTTATTTCTATTTTTTCCCTTTTTCAACATGTCTTTTCGTAGTATTGTGTTCGTAAAGGAGCATTTCCGTTGGAAAGTTGTTTTTTCAAATGTTTCTTTAGTTATTCCTTTATACATTTTTTTCTTTGTTTCTTTCAGATGTGGTGCTGGCTTGGTATATGATACTAGATCGGGGGGCAACTTCCTTTTGATTGACATGCAGATTTTTGTTTGTAGTTACGCGTGGTTGCTGTTTCTTATTAGGATTTATGTTAAATTCACAATTAACCAATTGCTGAATTCCTGTTGAATGTTTTGTGTTGTTTGTTCGTTGGGAGTGTTTACAAGGGAAATTCTATCCATATTTATTTTGTCAGTTTTGTTACATATGTACAGTTTTATAAACTTCCCATCCCGTATTACTGAAATTCAAGACAATTCTTGTCCCAAAGCAACCGCAAACATCTGTCACGTGAGTCACTTTTATTTTGATCCGTGTTATTTCAAAATTTTGTCTTATAACTATTCTATTGTTAAATTTTAGTTTCTTGGTGCATTTACTATAGTTTTATTTGTTGTCTTTTTATGGAATTTCTGTAATTTAATCTTTATTAAGAAGTTCGTCAACTATTTCATCGTAGCCCTGCATATATACATAAAAAAAGGAAAATGTCGAAGGAACTTATTAAATTATCCCCCGTTTCCATTGATTGATTCGGCTGAATATGACAGACGTGTCCGGTTTGAGAGAGACTAGGCGAATCTATTATTTGATGAAGTGATTGAATGCTCATTATTTCATCGACAGAGCTGCACTTCCTCCGATCAGCGATTTGGGTAAAGGCAGATCATTCTTGCAAGACGGTCATTCTGAAAGATGATTATGACCACTTCTTCATTCCATCGATATTAGTTGAATGGAAAAAACAAAAAACAAAACGAAACAAAAAACCCAAGAGAGCTATTGACTTGAATTCGCTCCATTATAAAACAAACTCACCATTACTGTCAATAATTGAACAAACGTAGCGTCAAAATTTGAATTCATGTTAAAGGATTCCATCGTAGAATGAATATGATCTGAATAAATTATATTTAAGACATTACTGGTGTTTTCTACTGGACAACATCTGAAATAGAGTACAAAAAATCTAGAAATATATAGGTTCCGAAAAATCTACATGGTAATAATGAACTCGTAAAACAAAGCCAAGGAAAGGGTATAAAAGAACAAATTTAGAAAGGTACTACTGAAGTATTGATACCAATTTCCTAGCGATAGGACAAAACGATATGAGCAGGAAAGCTAGAATAACTGAACACATACACATATAAAAAAGATAGAAGCCATCTTTGATGTATACGTTTGTTTAAACAAAAGCAGATAATTATTTAATAGCAAGTAGTTGATGATATTGCAAGAATTTTTCAAGCAAGGTCTCTCTCTCTCTCTCCCCCTCTCTCTCTATATATATATGTATAAATATATATAATTATATGTATATACATAGTTACGTATAGTTATATATACATATATATATATACATATATATATATATATATATATATATATATATATATATATATATATATATATATATATATATATATTTGTGTGTGTGTGTGTTTGTACGAATGTGTGCTTATCAATGTCTTTGTGTGTATCGAGAACCAGTAACATAACCTTGGTGTAGCACATCAAGAAGAAGCTTACAGTGCATGCAGAGGGGTTTCTCAGTTTGCAATACAATGGGACGTCATTGATCGAGTACTGCCTGACCGTTGCATTTATACTGACCGAGCGCATTTTCCCCAAGTGATCCAGACCGTAAACGAGATTGAAGACAACGTGAAGTAGCGCTTGATGACAATCATGAAAGACGGTTTTGAAAAATAAGATCGGCTTACGTTTATGAGACTTCGTAAATATGTATATATATATATATATATATATATATATATATATATATATATGTATATATATATATATATATATATATATATAGATAGATATAGATAGATATATATATATATGTTCTATTTACGTTGTGTTGGCAAAATGATGTACTCGCCGTGCAATAATGGGAGATCAATTCGAAAAATGTCCATAAAATATAAGACAATTTATAATCTTTCTATGGATCATACATCCATTCCATAATAATAATAATAATAATAATAATAATAATAATAATAATAATAATAATAATAATAATAATAATAATAATAATCGTAAACAAGGAAAAACAATCAAAAAGATTGACTTGACTGAATGGATACATCGTGTTTAACGGAACATGTTTGAGCGAAAAATTGCTTCCTAAACATACATTAATAACAGAATGTACACACACACACACACACACTTATACATATATATATATATATAGGAAGTACCATTTAAAGTTCGGGAACGTCTGCAAATCAAATGCATTGATTACACGGAATCTTGCAGAAACAGCTGATATTACTTCAAAGGAGACTGTGAAAACTAAGTATAACTTTTTACTTTCATGATGAATCAACACGAGCTTTGGTGTAATACTTCGTATGTATGTGATTTGCTTTCGCATTTGTAACTTCACTTTGTATGTATGTATATATATATATATATATATATATATATATATATATATATATATATATATATATTTGTGAATGTGTTCAAGTACTGACGTGTTGTGTATATGTATTATGAACACACACATATAAATATATGTATATATGTGTGTGTGCACACGTGGGTAAATGTATTCGAGTGTATGTTAATTTATGTTATAAATATATGTATTTATGTGTGTATATAACCATGTACATTCCTTTGTATTTACTTACGTTCATGTATATGTGTGTTTCTGTACATGAATGCACGTTGTATGTATGTATAAGTTTGTTCACATATACGTGTATGTTATTATATATGCATGAATAAGTGTTTATTTATCGTGTATGTATTTATAAATGCATATCTATGTTTGCCGTGAAGCCAGCGGAAACTTACCGAAATGAAGCAATACTTCAAGCAGTACTTATGACAACATAAACATTTATTTACAGCTGGTCGCTTTGAATTTGCAAGTGGTTTCCCTTCAAGCCAATATAGACAGACATCTACCACTTTTCTTCTACTCCTACAGTCAGCGTTCTATGAAGCGGTCAGTTGAAAAGTCTTCTTTGATTTCAGTTTCAGATTTCAATACCAACGTCTTGCGAGAGCGTCATTTGGCTCCTATCAAAAACCGTCAGTCAGAACTGCCATCGAAAGTATCGACGGTTTGCACGAAACGCAAAAAATATCTTCATCATCTTCAGTCTTTTAACGACCGTCGTTGGACATAAACCTTCCCCTGGAGTCGCCATAATTCTCTATCATGGGCGTCTCGGAGCCATATTTCCTGAATCTGTCAAGTTCATCTCTCCATCTTATGTTCTGTCGGCCTCGGTTTCTTATGTGATCTCTGGGGATCCATGTTGTGAGACGTCCATCGGTTGTCTTTCATTCTTGCAACACGGCCTGCCCATTGCCATTTGTTTTTTTTATAGTTGTCATGATGTCACGGACACCTGTTTTCCTCCTTGTATACTGTGCTGTCTTGTGATCTCTCTATGTAAGGTTGAGCATGATTCTCTCATGCACACGTTGTTAAAAGCGATGGACTGTAAAAATTTTTTTTGGTACAGAACGTGGTCCCAATTGTAAATTAAAGTTTCACATCCTTGTTCATTCGATGTTGCGAACGGCGGTCAAATGTAATGAAATAAGAGAATCAATGAAAAATCATTTAGAAGCCCAAAATTTTTAAATTCCTGAAGACACATAAAAGAGGAGGAAAATGTGTTTGATTTTTTTTTTAATCCTCAGAGGCTTCTTTCGTCCGACACTTTCATCAGATGATGACCCGTTTGAAATGTAAATTGTATCAAAATGGATTCACTTTACCGTCCATTGCTTTTTGCAGGCGCTAGAATGTTTTTGCGTTTTTGTGCATCCGTACCCCAAAGCACACTCGTGATTCGAAGCACCACACACACCATTGGGCTAAAAGGCTGAAATTTTGAACATCTACTCCTTATTATGAATAGAAAAAAAATTTTTTTTAATATTCCACTCCAAATATTTAATTTCACAATATAAGTTCACGTTGAATTGGTTCCTGATTTTGTGTTTGGTAGCATTAAGGCTTATTTCTTATATGGACTTTTTCAGTGATAACTAACTAGCAAAAACTGAGAGAGGTAATTTATTTATTGATCACCTCTTTTTTCCAATTTTTCAGAAATCTAATAGAAAATGGACTTGGAAGAGCCCCAACCATGGAACTAAAAACGAAATAGACTCCATCCTGACGGACAAAAGCGACAACATCAAAGATATCTAAATTCTAAACCAAGTAAACATAGGAAGCGACCATAGAATGGTTAAATGTAAGATGCAAGTAAACACCAAAAAAAGAACGCTGGAAAATGTTCCACACCAAACTGCAACCAATAAACGCACCTAATGAATTCACTCAACCCTTCAAGTTAGAATAAAACAAATATAAAATCCTTACCGACGCAAACGATACTAACATCAGTAAACTCCACAGCAAAATAACAACCTCTGTAATAGAAGCTGCCACTATATTTAAACCGAAAAACACACTGACCATTAGTAAAATCCCAGATGAAACCAGGACACTTATTGATGAGTGCAGAAACCTCAAACCACCGACAACCACAAGGGAAACAATAGAAGTGACCGAACTAAACAAAACAATAAAAAGAAACAAAGAGAAAACAAAAGAAGGTATACAGCAGCCATCATCGAAATCACCCTCAAAACATCGGGATTTTAAAGAAATAAACAAAGCTCTGAGGATAGGACAGACACAAATAACTAGCGTACTCGAAGAAAACAGAAACATAATAAAAATAGAGACAGGATTGTCGAATGCACCCAAGAATTCAACCAAGAACTACATTATTCAAAACAAGGACAGCAAAACGACGACCAGGACACACAAAACGCTGACAATGAGTTCAAGGACTTTCCAGAAATTACACCATGGGGGGTAAAGTATGCCATCAAACGAATAAAGAATAAGAAAAAAAGCTCCTCGATCAGATAACATCGCCATCGATCTACTAAAAGAACGCTAGTAAGATCACCAACAAAAACTAGCTATTCTATTCAATTTGTGTCTGGAACACAACGATCATAATTCTTTTACATAAAAAAGAAACCCCAAAGACCTCAACAACTACAAAAGGCCAACTCAACTGCATCTACAAACTTTTCACAAAAAATCATAACCAACTGGGTCACTAAAACATTAGATGAAAACCAACCTTAACCATAGACCATCTCCATTCGGTAAATTATCTGAAAGAGAAATAAGAAGAAAAAAATGCCACTCACTGTAGTATTGATGGACTTCAGAAGGGCATTCGACTCTGTAGAAACTCCCATGTTCATGAAGGTCATCACTCTACGAGATGGAGACCCTCTATACGTCAAAGTGCTGCATCATGTATACAATCACAGTAACTCATTTATCAAGCTATATAAAGACTCTGAACACTTCCAGCTCCAAAAAAGAGTAAAGCAAGGTGATACCAGCTCACCCAAACTAATCACAGCCTGCCTTGAGATGATTTTCCGGAACCGGGACTGAAAGAATAGAGGAATTAGAATGTGGATATCTAAGCAACCTCAGATTTGTCGATGACATCGTCCTTTTTGTAGAGAACCTACACAACCTCCAACTAATGCTAAACGCACTAAAAGAAGGAAGCAAAACCGTCGGCCTGCACATGAAATTTAGTAAAACAAAAATCATGCACAACAATCATATCGAGAAATGTCAAAATCGAAGATGTAAAACTAGGTAATCTTGACCACTATATCTACCTAGGACAACAATTCTCCACGAGGTCCTCAAAAGAAGAGGAAATCAAGCGAAGAATCCCCCGAACATAACCAGCCTTCGACGGAGCAAGGTCAACCTTCAAATACCAAACGATCTCAATAATCCTAAAAAGAAGTGTACACAACCAATGCATTCTCCCGATAGTCACTTACGGAGCTCAAACAGAGAACCGAACAAAGAGACAGATTCACAAACTGAGAAGCATGCAACACGCACATGATAGAATCATACTCAATCTCACGTAAAGAGATTACAAAACAGCACAGTACATTAGGAAGAAAACGGGAATCAGAGACATCATAGAATCCATTAAAAATCTTGAATGGCTTACCACTGATCGACATCACTGCTTTCAGCAAAGATCCCCAAAGATTACATGCGAAACTGAGGCCGACAGAATACAAGATGAAGAGATGAACTAGACAAATTCAGAAAATACTGGCTCCGCGACGCCGATGATAGAGAAATGTGGTGGATCCTTGGGAAAGTCTGTGTCAAACGACGGATGTTAAATGACTGATGATGATGATGATGATGATGATGATCATGATCATGAATAAAGCGTGCAGCCAGCAGACGTTTTTTAAGTATTGGTTTCAATTGAATGACTAATCAGACCTGTTTCTGGGTTGATAAAGTATGGTATTAGTTTACAGAAATGAAAATCGCTAGTTTCTGTTGGTTCTTAAGCATTCTTTTGAGTCAATAAAATGAAAGTTCGTTCGGATTAAAAACATTTAATGAACTTCATTGGCAGAAGCCTTTTCTGTCCAAGAAATGTCATTATCAAGGAAATAATTCCCAATCGAGATTACTACCCCTTGAGCGTTTGTTCATTTTATTTTCACTTTTTTCATTTAATCCTATTCTTTTCATTGCAGAGTTCCACTCTCAGTTATAAGCAGTTCATGAATTGGACGCATAAGTATTGAAAGCTATGACATTTTTGTTGTGGTTTCTTTTCCCTAAACACTTGGGATTGGAATATTTTGTACCGCCAAAACCTTAGAAAAATGGATACTCTGACGAAGAAAAATGGATATATATATATATATATATATATATATATATATATATATATATATATATATATATATATATATATATATATATATATATATATATATATATATTACGCCACCCCAAAACAAGAAAACAAGAACAGCGTTTCTAAGAAAAAAAGTAAAGCTGTCTATCTCTCTTTAACCACTCTCTCTTCAGGTCACTCAGTTTGTTACAAATGCTGTTAACTTTTATGAATATGGTCTTCTAAAAACAGCCGACTTATACCGCAAATTGAAAAAGAGGTCTTGTTAGTCTCTTAATAGGAACCACCACCTGGCAAACGTCTTTTGGCAGTATGCCGTGTTGGGGTGATCAATTGAAAAATGGGAAAAGACGTGATCAAATAATACATCACTTCTCTTGCTTTTTGTTGGGCCGTGATAGCTGAAAAATCTGAATTTCCGAAAGACGTGGATGCTGCTAAACAAATGAACATGAACATAAATTGCAAATCGACTATTCCAGATCAGAACTTTTTTAAGGTAGATTTTCAAAAAACAGGAAAAAAGATTCTTGACATAATTAATTGATAAATGCTTAATGATCCAGCCCTCTAAGTCCAGTGGTACGGCCTGCACGTGTAACACATACACACATTCATGCATACATACAAAACCAGCCAGGCAAGATTACTCAATAACTGACGAAACCTATGTTGACAGTTTATGTGACAGTTTGTTTCATGGTTTCTATTACGAAATGCCAAGTCGACTTTGCGTTTGAATTGTTTTTTTTATTTCGATTGGTTCTTAATATATTTTGGTAAATTTATTTAGAGATTATTGGACAAGAATTATTTTTGTACATTAATTACTTAGTTGTTGATGGAAGAAATTAGTAGCATTATCATGCAATATCTATTTGTTTCCTATCAATCTACGAAACCTATTTCCTTGACTAAATATGATATTAAGTAATCAAACCTATTTAGTCCAAGAACATTCTAATCAGTGTTTAGTAAATATATCAACTCATTCGTGAAATACCAAGCAAGGGATAAATTGTTGACAATGGTTTGCAAGATATACGCAGTTAGTACCAACCTACGAAATGTATTTTTTTTGTTATAGATTTGGCCTTGTAAAATAATTAACATAGCTAAACAAATAAGGCACCAGGTGAGAGATGGTTTTACTGCAATTCTTCCGCAAGTTTTACGTGCATATTTCTATTCTACGATGAATACGCCTACAACTAAGCATTTGCATTTTAAGGTGCATATATTTTACAAATACACTCATACAAATAATAAAATACGTATACATTACGGATACATTCATTCATGCACATACACAAATACATACACACACACACACACACACACACACACACATACACACACATGTATATATGTATATGATGTTTAATTCTGTGTATACTGATATACAGTGGCTGCAAAAAAATCTATACGTCAGAAACGTAAAGAAAAACTAAACAACCAAAAGTGTGTTTGGGAAGGGCTTGATTTCTTGTCCACTAAGAAAAAGAAGGGAGTCATCGTACATCTGGCAGATGCCAACACCCCTAGTTTCTCCTGCCAATGCAACATTGGTGCAAATGCAACATTGGTGCAAATGCAACATTGGTGCCAATGCATTAGAAACTTTCCAACTGAGAAAATATACAGTCAATCACTGAATCTAACAGTTTTTTGCCATTGTAGCTGCTTACGGGATATTATAACTCAGCTTTTAATAGCCATCAATGGATTTTGTAAGATTACAACAATAGAGGAATCCAATGCCTTGGCTCAGCAAGAAGAACTTTCTGTGATTTCTTGAGTATAAATAAGGCAGTTTACGATCTACTATAGCACTCTCTAACAAAAAATGTAGGCACTGAGAACGAAGAGAAGACTTCTACTATTATCGTTAAGCATCTAGAACTTGGGGTGATAATCCCAGCGATTACATTGAAGAAAGAATTCATTGATGTTTCGCAGAATGTTGCTGTGAAGGCAATATAACATTGCTTATAAAAGCTGCGATCAGATCATCAATTTTTTAAGATTATTTTTTACGCACATACATATTTGTGCACTGACAAAAATGTATGATTTGCAGATGTACGTATCTTATCGAATTTGCAACTGTATACAGGAGCGTTTGGTAACCTTTGGTTAACGGTGCAAAGGGCTTGATTTGCTCGGAAATTTAACACGACCTTGCCCGAGCTACACTGATTTGCCCGATTCTTTTTTTTTATAGGGGTTGCCCCCTCCTCTTGCTCGTATACGAAAGATTGCACATGTGAAATTAATTGCATGTTTGCAGGAAACGAAAAGAAATTCACAATCATTTCATCTTGACATTTGGCCGTGGTAATATATATCTCTCGTAAAAGTACATATCTTGAATTCTTTCTCTGTTCTATGATATGAATCATCATTCTGATGAGCACTTCTCTCTTTCTCTCTCGCCCTCAATCTCTCTTCCTCTCTCTCTCTTTACTCATCTATGTATCTATCAAAGCCTCTTCCTTTCCATTTATCTCAGAACCGACTCACATATCAAACCTGATTTAATTATTAATTTTTTTTAAATTCGTCATCAGCCTTTTAGCGTACGACATTGGACACAAAACTCTGCCTCTCTATTGTTGGCATTACAGGGTCTGTATTGTGTGAAATTTCAGTTCATCACACCATGTTATCTTCTGTTTCACATATGGCCTCTGGTTATCTACATTGTGAGCCGTGATGATCATTAGTTATCTGACATTATTGTACCGTGACCAGCCCATTGCTGTTTGGATTTGTAGAATTGTACAGTGCTTAATAATATGCTGGCAGTTTTATGCATCAAGTCAGCAAAAGTCTATTAACTAGAATCTCAGTATTTTGGAATTTAAGCTTTTAATTTCTAATTCATTTACTCATTAATACCCGTGAAAAAAATTTAGATATCTTTGAATTTCAATATAACGATATTAAAAAAAAATGGCAACTTGTTCCGGTGGAAGAGTCCATAGTGCCTAATGGTGGGTAAGAAGTACTTTTATCAGTAAAGTGTTTACCCCTGAGTGGAACGGCCCAGTGTTACGGGCAGAAAAACGAAGAGGTCACTCATCAGCCTGATTTCATATCAGACCATCTATTTTGGGAAATCCAATGAAAATAGATCCAACTACCAACGGTCAGCAGGTTTAGCTTCTTAATCATTGTTATACAACGTGTGGTCTGATGCATTTTGTTCGTATGATTCACTCGTTAATCTGAGCTGATAAAATCACGGATATATTTGGATAGAGACGTTTTTTTTATAGAAAAATACCGGCTTTATTTGCATACAAGAGTACATGCTTTGAAACGATGGGCAGGGAATTGATTTTTTAGAAAAATTTCGGCCCCCGAGTCGAAGATTCCAGTGTTTCGGACAGCGAACCAAGAAAATCACACCATTTCTTATTAGAACTGATTCTAAGCGTTACTCAGAATTTGGAGTTGTTAGAAAATAACCAAATGCCTCTGAATACCACGTGTCAGTTTGAATAAATGGAATTTCTGTTAGAATTAAGTAGAATTACTACTACCTGCTCCACCAATATTCCCTCAAACGTAACTGAGCGTGCTTGTGCGTAAAGAAAGTCAAAATTAAGTGAAATATGAGAACTTATATTTCACTTAGCTTCGATGGAATTGAAACTTTAAAGCTTTATGGCGCACGTATATTTCTGCATTAATTATCTCATTATTAGCAATTTAGTATTCGTCTTGGACCTTACCAATTAATCGTTAGACCTCTCTATCATGGTTTAGATCATCCAGCCATCTTATATTTTATCGATCATAGATTCACGTCGTGAGTTGTAATGTCCAGCGGTTGTCTCTCATGGCTAGCCCATTGCCATTTAAGTTTTCTAATAGATTTTATAACATTCCTGTTTTTCCTCTTATATATTGTGCTGTCTCGTTATCTTTCTAAGATGAGTTGAGTATGGTTATCCCATGTGCGTGTTGCATGATTCTCAGTTTGAGGATGGATCTTTTGCTTAGGTTGTAAAGCTTTCTTTTTAGGACTAGTGGGATTTTCTAATTCTTGAAGGTCGATCTTGCTCTACCGAAAGCTCGGCATCATACAGTGATTCTTGGCTTGACCTCTTCATCTTTTGAGGATTTTATCGAGATTCCTTGTTCAAGATAGGTCTACTTTGTCCAGTCCGGAGTTTTCAATTTTGATTGTTATCTTTTTGTCTCCAACATGTTTGTTGTACATGACTTTTTTTCTGAAGTTCATGAAGAGAACAACCTCTTTGCTTTTTTCATTCAGTTCATCTAACATTATTAGAGGTTGTCTGCAAATCTGAACTTGCTTAGGTATTCGCTGTCTGTTCTGATTCCTTTAGTTTCCCAGTCAACGTTGCAGAAGATCATCTCCAGGCAGGCTGTCACTTAGTATTCTTTTTTTTTCTGCTTGTCTGCCGGATTGGTTATAACTGATGTCAATCAGAGTGGCCCTAGAGCTCCACTGACCTTTTGAACCCTCGGTATCAACTGTTGAAGTAAGATATGGGTGTTTTCAGCTCTGTGAGGGATGAAATCAGACTAATTATTGATTTTAAATGCACTCGTGTCATTATGTCAAGAGATATATTATGTGTAGTTATGAGTTCAACTCCGTGCCGACACGTTTATGTATCAAGTATTGAATCAATCATTAAATAAAGTTAGAGTTAACATTAGTATGAGGGAGTTCTTATCGGGATCGATTCTTCTCTCATATCGTTGACTTCCCGAGAGTTTTCTGTCCCTATCAAATACTAGAACTGATTTTCTCTTCTAGCACTTTACCTCTACCTGATTTATCAAGACTTTATCTGCTGACTGGCAAAGCAGGTTCAGTCTACAGATATAGATGCTTAACTAGTGTATATTTGGCTTAGTAAATTATTTACATTTGATCATCGCGAAAATTTCTCCTCACATCAAATTTCTCTGCACAATTCTTATTAACTTACGTTTTTAATTATGAAAAATGTGTTTAAATAACATCCTTTTGCAGCACCGTAATAATAAGTTGTTTTTCTTTCGGCGAACCTACTACTTTATTTGATTTTTTATTGATAATGTTTCAGCCTCGCTGGTCATCACCTTTTTCAAGCTGATTCCTGGACGTTACTAAATTTCTTTTCAAGAATCGATTTTTGATTCTCGTGCTGCAATTGTTTATTTTAGTGATTACACAACAGAAAAGACAAGAGAAGCATTTGGAATACCATCAGCAAAAATCAAAAATAAAACAGTCATGAATTGAGAAAACGGAAAATTGATAACAAAGTGATCATGGCTTCCGCTCAGTAAAAGAATGTTCAAGAATTGCCAAATATTTGTTTGAACATCTTTTGACACTCAAGCTGAACTTTGAGCATGGAAAATCGGGGATAAAAGGGATAGTCAATGGTCAGAAAATAATGCAAGCATTACTGAAAGAATCAGGTTATTATCTGTATGAATTATTCCCGTTTATGAACGGCACATTTTTGAGCTAATGTACGCAATTCAAGTGTTTCAAATACGACACAATGATAAATTGAAAGTGACTTTGCTGAAAACGTTGCTCGCAATGAGGGTAATCATGAAAATAAATGATAGCTTTCCATTTTTGAAATTAGAAACCGTTAACAAAACTGTCACAAGGACTCTCGACATAAGTTTGTTCAATATCCAAGTGACTTTGGCTGGGCTATGTATTATGTATGTAGACCCCACCAATGGAAGTAAAGGACAGACGATTCCAATAATCATTGATCATATTTACAAAACAATTTTTTCAAATCACCCCCACCACACACAAACACAGAAAAAGATTGTCTTTGTTTGTGTCAACATTCATGCTTGCTTTTCTTCTCGAAAATTCAAATTATTTTTATTCCATCACTTCCTAAGAGAAGGCGGGAGAAATACTTTTATCATTGATCACTCGTCTTCCCATCTTTCAACTGATCGGCCCCAACACAGCCTTCTGTCGAAAGCCGTTGGTCACGTGACAGTATCTATTGAATGAAGACCCAGACATGTCCACACTAATGCATTTTCTCTCGCTTCACCAGTAAATAATGATTTGAATTTTACTAATTTCACACTTTCCAGAATGTGCATCTCTCTTCTGGTTCACAGCATAACTGCCCGACCTCCCATCACTTTCTCGATAACAAATCAAACCTAATGTATTTCCTGTCACTATTTTAAAGATGGCGATTTTCAAATTTTAGTTTTTATATCGATTTTACTTGTATTTTCTCTCTTCAATTACTTTCCTTTTTCTTACAAGTAAATGAATGTCTGTGCTTTCGTGATAAAGCATTTCCCTTGATAATATCTCTGATATTTCAGTGGTACATCATTTCACAGTAATTTTGTCTGCAACAGTCAAAAATATTTTTTTGTGGCAGATATCTCACCGTACTCTCTCATTGGATCCCCGTTTTTTTTCTCTTTCTGTAATATTCCTTTAATTTTCGTTTCGTTTTGTCCGACTCAATTTTCATTTTTTTTTAATCCATTGTTTTTTTTAAATTCTCTTCTCATCGTTCGTTTCTGTTCGTCTGATTTTTTTTCTTCCTTTTTGTTTCCTTGAAATATCTGAGCTTTCTGTATTTCGTCTTGTTTGGTTGTTTTTAACAGGACCTGTTGTTGAACTCTACTCTAAGTAGGGGGATAGAGTTGAATTTATATTTTTTATCGTAAAAACAAAAGCGAAAATAAATCCTCACATAATTTAGGGGAGTAAACTTTTGAGTGATTGTCTGTCCTTCCACAGTAAAATAAATCGTTATTTAAAAGGAACATTCCGTAACTGTGATTTGAAATCCTGATCGATGGATCAGTAGGCGTCTCCCGGGGCCAAACTGATAAATTTACAAATCTACGAATATTTATGTAACAACTACGCAAAGGTCTATCTTATTCTAATAAATGAATACATTAGTACTAAAAGATATACATTTTTATAATTTACTATCTATTATATACAGAATACAAATGTCGCAGTAATCATCTTCAGTCGGACCAGAAGTAAATGTAGAGTTCAACCCAGCGGCTGCCAGTATTGTTTCCATTATTGCCTGGTATTCACAATACTTATACTTTTCCTGGTATCTGTTTTTCTGTTTTTCTCATATTTCTTTCATTTCTTTCTTTTAAAATAATTTTTTTTCTTCATCTTCACTTCTTACTTTTATTCGTTACTACTTTTATTCACAATTTTTTTCTCTTTAGGATATTTCTTTTCCTTCCCTGTCCCCCCCCCGTCTCTCTAACACTCACATTCTTTAATCAATCAATCTATCTATCTATCTCGGCCTGTTCCTAACTATCTATCAACCTATTTCAACCTGTTCACATCTATGTATCTGAACACGTTTATATGTATGTATGTATGTATGTATGTATGTATGTATGTATGTATGTATGTATCTATCTATCTATCTATCTATCTATCTATCTATCTATCTATCTATCTATCTCAACACCTTTAAATCTATCCATCTATCTATCTATCTATCTATCTATCTATCTATCTATCTATCTATCTATCTATCTATCTCAACACCTTTAAATCTATCTATCTATCTATCTATCTATCTATCTATCTATCTATCTATCTATCTATCTCAACACGTTAATTTATCTTTATATTGAAAAGTTATAGAAGATAAGTTCTTACAGTTCTCACATGACCACTTGTTTCTGTTAACTATTGTGGCATCCCAGCAATGATACATTTTGTCAAGGTATCTAGCAATATGAAAGTGCAGGAACAGGTGAATTAATGTATCGGTGTCCTTAATGAAGATATGAATTTACCTGTTCTGCTTTCTGTTCCCTCATGAGTTATCTTGACGAAATGTCTCAACGTCAAGATGTCATTATGGATTACTCCAGTTTCCCTACAAGTATACGGTGTGACACAAGGTCGGCTTAACATGGGGCTCCTACGTAAGGGTATTCCAAAAATCGTTTATTCCATACTATCTAGAGCAGGGAAACTACTAGTTTCATACCTGACATTGATAGGATCAAATCTCTTCCATTGTTTTTATTCACTTCATCTATTCCGTTTCTTCCTTTTCTCTTTCTTCTTTTTCTTACTTTTACCCTCTCCCTCCCCCTCTCTTTTCTTCTTTTTTCTTTACCTTTCTCTTCTGTTCCCTTCTTATTTTTTTCTCTCAGCTACTATCTTTACTCTATCTCTAAATAGCTTTTGTAATTCTGAATCATTCTGCCTTTCTCTTTCTTCCTACATCCTCTCTTTCATTCACTTCTCTCTCTATTTCTTAGTTTTCTTTCCCACCTTTTCTTTCTTTGTGTCATATTCTCTCCCATGTCGTCTTTCTCCTGTACTTTTATCTCTTTCATCATATTCCTCATACTCTCTCTCTGTCTTTGCCTCACACATAAAAGCATGCATACACATGCACATACTCACACTTGCGTGTATATATGCATCCCCTTCGTTCACTTAATCTCTCAATCATTCCTCCATCCCTCCCTTCTTATCTCATTCATCTCATTCCCTCTCTTCTATATCATCCTCTCCTTCCTTCTTATCTATGCCGTCTTCTCCTTACCTCCCTTTCTTCTTCCTCTCCGCTGCCTTTTTCCCCTCATCCCTTTTCCTCTCTCCTTTTTTTTTGCATTCCTTTCTTTCCCTCCTTTTCTGCTACCTCTCCATCCCTTCCCATCATTCATTGCTTCCGATGCCATTCGTCTGCAATGGCCGACGGAAGTTCTATTCATCTTCTTCTCTACCCAATTGTGAAATCTTGATTCAAAGTTTATGATCTGGAAATGTCGCTGAACACAAGGAACATTGAGAAAGCCAGCAGCTGACAATATGCATCAACCCACACAAAAACTACTGAAATAATAATAATAATAATAATAATAATAATAATAATAATAATAATAATAATAATAATAATAA
Source organism: Thysanoteuthis rhombus (assembly GCA_963457665.1). Taxonomy (NCBI): domain Eukaryota; kingdom Metazoa; phylum Mollusca; class Cephalopoda; order Oegopsida; family Thysanoteuthidae; genus Thysanoteuthis; species Thysanoteuthis major. The sequence continues at coordinate 16,740,140 of OY735208.1, forward strand.
TAATAATAATTTGCATTTTCACCCCAGTCGTCGCTGCAGATTGAGTGACTGCAAGTCTCCTCGAGTTTCCAGCACATCCCCATCACCCCTCTCATTCCGCAGCAGTGTTGTGGCTCGCTGTTTCGCACCAGTTGCCTGGTGGTTATAACAGTTAGTCTCCTCGGATCTCTAGACTTTCTTTTGTCGTCGTCACATATCCCAGCAGCGCTGTGGTTTGTACTGTATCGACCATTCTTTTTCATCCTAGCAGTCAGGCCATGGCTGGCAATTGGAAGTCGTACAATGATGATGATGATGATGATGATGATGGATCTTGTTTGTCAGTCGATAGGAACCGTCATGTGGCCAAAGTATTTTGGCAACATCCTGTGTTAGGGAGTATCAATCGAAGTTTTGGAATGAGGATTGATCATCGAATAAGTTACTTCTTCCACCTGTTGGGAAATGATTGCCAAAATGTCTGAATTAAAAAAAAAAAAATAACAACACACAATCAGGTACAAACCAAAGACCAATTTAGAATTAACTTACATTGCAAACTGAACCCCGATCATAAATCTATCTATGGGGGCGAGTAGGGAACAATAAATGTTTTGTTGACTTATCCAAATTTTTCAATTTTTTACTGTCTAGTTCCATTGGGGCAGTCTGTGCACGTTATACACCCATACATTCTGCTGGACTGACTTGGAATCGGAAGGAAACATGTTTCGGTGACAGTTTTGGTCTAGGGATGATGATGATGATGATGATGATGAAGAAGAAGACTTGACTTCAAAAATGAAGATCGGGAGGGGGTCCAAGTCTTTCCAGGTCTTATGCTGGCCTGTAAGTGAATAGCATAAAGGCCAAGATATAGATTTTTTTAGTTTCCTTCTCCTAGCAGATGCCCGAAATGGCGATGATGATGATGATGATGATGATGATGATGATGATGATGATGATGATGATGATGATGAACAAGTTTATTAAAACAGTTTGATTTTTATGAACAGAGAATGGTAATATACGGCAAATAAGAGCAACAACAACATCAACGAAAACAAAAGAATCAAGTTTATTACTTAATCATATTCAGAAAACTAGAAGGTGTGGCTATTTGGGTGGGTCGGAAAGTCAAGTTAAAGGAGAACGAAGAAATGGTAAAATATCATAAACAGCTCTAAATCTGGATGATAATGGAATATGGAGGTGCCGATAATCATAGGCACACTGGAAACGTTCTCAAAAACCCTTGCGGAAAGTTCGACAACTCAGACATCAAAAAAGTGATAAATATGACAATTTATACCATTCAAATCGTGATTAAAGTGAGGTAAGAGTTTGAGATTTGGGTAGATTTTGCTATTATTAGAGTCTCCCTCGCATATTTTTTATGCGTAGATGAAATAATAGCTTATATCAAACCAGTGTTATTATTTTCAATTTTCCCAAAAGATGTATTAAACAAATGGAGAAGTGAGTATCTTGAAAAAAACAAAACAAAAACAAAACCAGAAACAAAAAAAGTTAGAGACTAATTACCATTCATTTTTTATTGAAAAAATAAAATGAACAGCAAGAAATGACGCCTAATTAAATCTGCAAGATTTATATTGCCTTACCATTTGGTTGTCAAGTCCCCCCCATGAAGTTTTGATACAAACAAACTTGCTTAAGTAGTCTTCAAGATGTGCAAATTAGTAACGTCATTTCTCACAAATATTGAGGGAAAAAAATGAAAAAAACGAAAAAACAAGCCAGGCTTCTGCAGGGTTAAACTCCACTCTTATTTCGATTCCGATTGGAAATGAATACTGTAACTTCTGTATTGAGGCGTCCTAACATATCATCGCACTAATACTGTGAACAGTACCCATACGCTATCAAGCCTAATTTTAATTGCATCCTATTTGCATATTTGCTGCATAATATACTAATCCATCCTGTGTTTTTCGAATATTCAAACCAAGGAAGTGTGCCTTTAAGCCCAATCTTCTCCATGACCCTGCATTTAGATTTTTCTTCATTCATTGGGCTGTAAAGTTTTTGGCTTAATTTTACGTAGAAAAAAGTCATGTGCAATAATAAAGAAAATTGACGAAGACAGTCTATCACAATTAGCCGTTTAGATTATTTCTCTTTGATTATATTTTTACGTCTACACATCAGGTATTGCAATTGAGTGTTGTTTTTTTTTCATTTAATTTCACATATCAACGTCTATGCGTCGGAAATTACTTGAGGTTGCATTATTTAGATGATAGTTTTTCTATGTTTTTAGATTTGTTTCATTCAATTTTACAAATAAAAATGCCACATTTTAATCATATTACGTCTAGACATTTTTAGGTATTGCTATTCAGGTTTCTTTTCTCAAATGAATTTTTAAAATGTTTTTTTTTCTCTTTCAATTTTGCATATAAAAAAGCAACGTGCTATAAGTACAATTTTCGACCACAGGAAGCAATTGAATCAACGCTGGTAATTTTATTTCAGTTTTTCGATGATTTTTGACTCAATTTTTCATTGGGAAAAACACGTGCAATGATTTGAAAAAAAATGAGACGCAAAGGCATTTTTATGCCCAGACAGATATTGCTTTTTTTCGTTTTTCTTTTTCAAAAATATATTTCAATGATTTTTTAAGTCGATTTTACAAATAGAAAATGCCACGTTTTAATTGACATGTCCATACTTCTCTTGTGGCGAGCTCTATGTCAGTCAGGTTAGGCAGACAGCTATTCATTAAATCACCAAAGCAAAGAAATGTCTACTGATTAATTTTCTTTTGGTACATGTCTGTATCATGTTTTGCTTGACATTTTGATATATAAAGAATCATCATCATCACCATCGGCGTTACGGCGCCCGTTGTTGGACATAGACTTTGCTCAAGATGTGCCAGATCTCTTCATTATGGGCGTTGTGGAGCGAATATTTTCTGAATATGTTTAGTTCGTCTTGCCATCTTATATTCTGCCGGCCATGATTTGCACGTGATCTCTGGGAATCCACGTTGTGAATTGTGATATCCAACGGTTATCTGACATTCTTGCAACATGACCAGTCTATTGCCAGTTGATTTTTCAATGGATTTTTCGATAACTCGCACTTCTGTTTTTCCCTAATGTATTATGTCGTCTTGTGACCTCTCCGTGTAATGTTGAACATGATTCTCTAATGTGAGCGTTATGGTCCTCAGTTTGATGGCCAGTTCTGTGTTTCAACTCTGTAGGTGACATTTGGGAGGATGCATTGGTTGTATACCTTTCTTTTTAAGACTAATGGGATTTTCTTGTCCTTGGAGGTTGAAGTTGCTCTACCGGAAGCTCGCCACTCTAGGGTGATTTTTCGCTTGATTTCTTCCTTTGAGGATGTCATCGAGATTCGTTGTCCTAGATAGCGTAGCGGTTCAATGTATCCAGCTCTACGTTTTCAATTTTGATCATTTGGTGTGTCGTAACATTTTTGCTGTATATGGCCTTTGCTTCACTGGAGTTCATGTGAAGACCAACTTTCTAGCATTCTTCATTCAGTGTGTTTCGTATTAGTAGGAGGTCATGAAGGTTCTTTGCTAAAAAAAGACGACGTTGTCTGCAAACCTGAGGTATTCGCTGTTTATTCTAATTCCTTTATCTTCTCATTTTAGTTTTCAGAATATATAAGTTCTTGTCCTCTTTTTTTAAGAGCTGAAACGGTTTAGAGTCTTCATATTGCCTGATAAGACAGCTGCTGTCACGGTATATATTTTGCAATACTCTGACATACACGGGTCTACACCTTGCATCAATGACCTTGGAAGTTCCCTCCGTTTAATGCTAATGTTAATTGATTTCTTTTTTTAGTTGATTTATCGAATACAGATTGTCAGTGGTAGAGAAGCTTCTTCTGAAGCCAGCGTGTTCCCGTGGTTGGTTTTCATCTAACGTTCTGGTGATTCGATTGGTGGTGCTATTGAGTAAGATTGTTGGCCAGTAGTTTCTTTTTATTATATGAAAACATGGTGATTGCAGAGTCCCAATCTTCTGGGACTTTGATGGGAGGCATAAGCTGGACAAAATGGCCATTCTTTCACTCAAAAAGCCGGCAAAACAATACAGACGGTAAAAAGTTAAAACACTATTCTTCTTTTCAATAGATTACCACGAACACATGAATCCAGTTGCTAATTAAGTATTAGCATAGTCTTGGAAAGCTTCATGCATCAGGATGGCCTGAAATCAATAAACTTCAGAGATTTTTGTGCATTCAAATCGAGAAAAATTCTCGTATGATTATTTTCAAATAGGAATACATACACACTTACTATCAGTTAGGTCATTTTAGTTCCACACGAAATATTTTTTGTACATTTATCAGTATATATATATATATATATATATATATATATATATATACATATATATATATATACATATATATGTATATATATATATGTGTGTGTGTGTGTGTGTGTGGATTCAAGGTTTTACTCAAATGTTAGTCGAGAAAAGTGGAGTTGCACCTATCTCAATGCAAATTTGATATAAGCTGCTGAAACCAAAATTTGAATTAAAATATCCGATTCCGTTGTCTATACTTGCAACCGCTCCAAAACCGACGAAAACTTTTACATAAAAACTTTAGTGTTTTGTGTACGGAATCGTTTATTCACTTAGTTCTTCTGTAAATGTCGCTTCATTTTCAGAGGAAAGGCCTGACATCTTCAGTGGATAGTATAGCAGTAGATGGTTATGTAAAATCAGTAAAATGAGCCACTTAATTTCAAGTCAACCCTGCTGGAGTGGGTCAACGAACTGGATCGATAATAGTAATGGCTTTCTTGAGAATTGCCTACTAGCTTGAGTCAGCAAGGGTCATCTAGGCGTCAGGTGTCCAAGAGACAGGCTGTTGTGGGAACATTCAGGATGGGCAGAGAAAATTTGCAATAGAATAAGGAGATTAAAGTTATGAAAGGGTGATGATAAGGAATATTAGAGTGAAATGTTTTATTATTATGAAATGCACCAGTGATTATTGTAGAAGCTGTCAGTTTATTTTTGAATAATTCATTTTTATGTTTATTTGTTTATTCATTTTGTTCTCTCAATACGATTATAATTTTCCATTTTTGGTGGATGGAGTTTTCAATATTTTTGTTCTTTGGTGTAGACAGAACTTTTTTTTGTTTATTGGTGTAAGTTAGGGTTCATGAGCAGTTTGGGTATTCTGAAGTGATGATAATAATCTAATAGGTTGGTGTTGGGTGTCAGGTTCTTTAATTTGATATTTAGCCATCAGGGGAAAGAGTTTGTTGATGTAATATCCATATGTTTTTATGATTCTAGAGGATTTTTGTGGCTTTGTGAGGTTCCAGCTTTTCTATTCTATTCTTCCGATAATGGTGAATTTAGCATAATTGAGAAAGTTATGATTTGGTTGGCGAAAGTGCTGCTCTGTTGGGAGTAAATTGATATAATTGGTAGATCTAACTCCGTGTCAGCAATTATTGAATGATTTTGATCGGCCGCTCAGATTTCCCTATGTACTGTATTTTGAGTTGTTCGCATTCGAGGAGGTAGAAGATTTTGCTATTTTTGCAAAAAGAGCTTTTGTAAATATTGAAGGGATTTTTCGCGGTAGAACTGGTGAAGGAATTTATGAATAAGAGGTGATTCCAATATAAGTATTTTTTGATATTGCATGGTTGGAAGAATTTTATAGTTTTGTGGTTATCTATTTTACAGGACACTTCATTATCAATTATGATATTACAGCTAATAATGTCATTTGTGTTGTGGGGCTTACGGAATCGAAGGATGCCTAATACCTTGAGGATTTTTCTTTATCCAGGTTTTAATGTTAAGATTTCCCATCCGTTTCTAATTATTTTTGATAGTGGGGGAGGTGTATTGTGGAGGGTGGTTATGAATGCTATGCAGTTTGATCTGTTTTTGTGAGTAAGTTTTTAGGTATCTCTTCTTGGTATTGACATTGCTCCTTTGATTTCATTATTGATTTGGGTGTTAGAGTATCCACGTGCTGAGAAGTGTTGTGTAAGTTGGTCATTGTGTCCTTTGGGTTCACAAACTTCGGAGTTGATCGTTTTGATTTTCAGTGCCTGTGATTATGGCAGATTATTTTAAAGGTGTAGGCATGCAGGTAATTCTGTGTGACGGTACCTTTTGTATATAATGTGGTTTGGAGGAGTTTATTTTCATCTATGTACGTGGCGGTGTCAAAGAATGTGATAGAAGCAAATGATTTTCCATTATCTAATTTAATAGTTATGTTTTGAAATCGGTTGTTCAAAGAATTTATCAAGTCCTACTTATATATATATATATATATATATATATATATATATATATATATATATATACACATATATATATATATATATATATACACACACACACACACACACATATATATATATATATGTGTGTATATATATATATGTGTGTGTGTATATATATATATATATATATATATATATATATAAATGTGTGAGGGTGTATTTGTATGTATGTATATATATCATCTATGCCTTCTGATATTGTCATGTTACGTTCATAGTATCCATACATATTCCATTCCAATACACTGATTTTACACATATACACTTTTTTTTTAATGGCACATTCGCTCATGTATACAGAAAGTATACAAACTTGAATGTCTGATGATAATAAAGACATATTCGTAATTTTTGCTAGGTGACAATTTTACTCTATAGCAAAAAGAGTGTCCATGAATAGGATGAATATATTAAGAATTGACGGAAGTGCTAAGATCGAATCTACACCCACCAAGGAAGCAGCCTTATACGTAGACTCTTACCAATTGCGCTAACAACATACCCATGGCAATGCAGGGGTTTGAGTGCACATATAGGACTCATTCTTTATTTACATTCACGATCGTCGGCACAACTACATTGTGCCCCCTACCGACAGTATGATATATCGGTATATGGACAATTTATATATGACAGAATGAGATAACTATGTTCATTACATTCATAGAAACTTTATTTTTACTCAAAAGATAAACGAGCAGCCTTGAATTGTAAGAATGAATTAATGAATGAGTGCCCTGCAGAGATCGATCCCGTGCCCTCCTTCGAAGCTGCCTTATAAGCGAGATCCACTTATATTGCTCAGTTTTTTTATTTACGCTAATTTTATATATGTTTATCATATCATGTAATATCAGTAAATAATTGTACTAACCATTGTGAATAAGGAAATTAGGAATATATGTGCACTAGGACTCCTGCCTTGTCATGAGACAATGTGAATATGATGAAGTCACATAAATATGTCTTTATATATTCTGATGGTTATGAATTGTTCATATACTGATATTCCAAACTCAAATGTACACAAAGACTTATTCATCTATCAGTCATATTTTTAATACTAGTATTCTTTAATGAATAATATTCGATTTTATCTTATGAAGAACCAGTTTTTGTTTTATGCCACTGAAAAGGCTGAGCACAGGCAAAATTTTTACTTCAAATATTGATCTCCAGTTTTTCTCTTTTTGCTACACTATTTTTCTTTTACTTAAGTAGTCAGAATATTTGTATAATTATTAATCCACAATACTTATATTGCCTATTTACATTCAATTTTTTCGAGCTGATTCTCTGTCTAGCCTTTTTTTCTCGGTATTTATCTATCCATGAATTTAAATCTATTCCTATCTTTTCATCTCTCTCAGTCTATTCCTAACTAAGTATATATGTACGAATGTGTGCATCTATCTATCCACCTATCTACCCTACCTACCTTCCTACCTAAACAGCGCTTTTGTCGGTAACAAACAACGCAATCTTAGTAAACTAGAAAAACACATAAAGGAAGGAAACGATCGTGCATATATTAAAATTGTTTCTGCTGGCAAGCAATCGCTGGTCAGTTATATATTTCTAACTGCATTATTTTTTTCTTCTAAGCGAGCAGGCAGGTGGTCTTCCATCATAATCAACAACAGGGAAGCAGCAGCAACAACAGCACAGTAACAAGCTACAACGAGAAGAAAAAAAAAACCAGAAAACATATCAATAACTTGAAATACGAAATAATAAACAATCCAACAAAAGAGATAATTGATTTATTTTTTCACCCTCGCGAAACCCGGAATTCTACAAGAAGGAAAGATAGCAAAAATAGAATAGAAAGAATCTCGAGAAAAAGGGAAAGAAAAAAAATTAAGTAATCCATTATTCATTATTTTCGTATGATTAACGAATAAAATCGATACGTCAAAGAAAAGAATGTATAAATAAAAGCATTTGAGAACAAATAGAAATGTTGTTTATTCTTGATATTTTCTCTTTTGTATTCTCTCTTTTGATGTATTAATTACAGAGAAGTGAAAGTATTGAAGGAATAATAGTAATAATTGGTGTAATGCTGAGGTTGGACAACTGGGTGTCTGCCACTGGTTGATGTTTGTACCCAGGTGTGAAAAAACAAAAACAAAACAAAGTACCCAGAAAGCCAACATTGAAAACTCAAGCAAACAAAAACAAATCCCTTGATCCGCCTGAAACTTTAATCGATTTTTCTTTACCTTGTGGCCCAACTTTCTTCAAAATTTTATTGAAAATATTAGAGAAGCTTTGATATGGACAGACAGGAGCGAATACTGGAAGTTATTTAAAAAAATAACAGACAATATCTCTTAACCAAATTAGTGGATCAATCCTGAAACAGAATAATTCCTTTCATAGCGCATTGTCCAACCTTCCACAAAATCTCAATGAAACTCAAACTTTAAGAGGGAAGACAGGAAGGCGCACCTGGCAGCATATAACTCTTCAACTTTGTTGGCATGGATTAAAGAAAGCATCTTGATAAGCTGATTTTAAAGATGTCCAACGACGGACGTTTAAAGGCTAGACCTGCTAATTCAGCCATTTTCTCAGCTGCACTATATATATAATCATTTTTTGTGGTTTGAGTTATCGATGCATTAAGTGCTCGATATCAGTGTTAGAGCATGTGTAAATAAGTGTACATAGAAAATTCAGTTCTTCACAGTGACTCTGAGTTCCACGTCAGTAATGCAATCGTATATCATCTCCTGTTTGACAGCCTGACAAATTGCACCACTCATGAAACTCAGCAAAATGGGACATATATATATATATATATATATATATATATATATATATATATATATATATATATATATATATATAGATAGATAGATAGAGAGATAGATGGATAGAGAGAAAGAGAGAGAGAGAGAGAGAGAGAGGAAGAGAGAAAGAGCAGAGAGAAATAGACAGACAAAGTTTACTATGATTTATAATGCATGAACTTTGCATGCCTGAATGATTCATCCATTTATTAATCTTCATAGAATCACGGGGATTTCTTATTGATGGAAATGTTGTATATGCAAGCAAAACACTATGTAGTGATAATTCTGGAAGCGTTTTTCTCAAACCTTCGGTGAAATTAGCTATAAGTAATATTGATTCAATATGTACCATGAATTTTGTTTTCAATTTGGCTTTGTTCGTCATTCAAAGTAATCAATGCGCTTATTTTTTTCCTATTTTTATAATCATATGTATAAGAGCATTTTTTGCTCTTCTTTCCTGGAAATCTTTTGATATTTCCTGTTTCCTGAAAAATATACATCAAACTGATATTATATAAAAACAAATTGAAAAAAAAAGTATTTATATCAAGTAATTTCTCAGCGGGTTTAGTGTTGAAATCATGGATCTATTGATTTCATTGATTGAAAGAAAATCTTTCATTACAGATCAATCACCAACAAGTATTTCACTTACAGCTTCATTCAATGTATCGTATTGATCGGAAAGTATTGTCGTATCATAAGAGACGGAATATTAATCTGTTTAAACGTCACATCTCTTTGTCAAGAATATAATTAATTATTTGTTTCCTGCCGTAAAGATTTTCGATCCATCGTTAAAGATATTTACTAATTTTGAATTGACCTCATGCTTACTTTTATAGAAGAATAAACTCCCCTTTAAATGTTTAGCCAACGAGCAAAATCTCGGGTGAACAAGTGCCTTACCCTTTGTTAGTCTTCTCAAGAATTTTTTTCATTAGTCTTCATTATTAGTGTTTTATTAGTTTGGTAAATCATTTTAACAACTTAACAATTTTCGTATTTATACTTTTACTGTGTTTTTTTACTGGTCTTATTCTGTGGTGTAAATGATTCCCTTCTCACATACCCTTTGATAAGAAAAGTGTTCGAAAGTCTATTGTTTAGGGTGACCAATAGTAAACAAATTAAGATTCTATTCCAGTGTTCTAAAAATTAAAAAATCTAGTGAATGTGAATGTTGAGGTAGAACTTCCCTGCCATAATCTTGTGTTTATATTTCTGTCTCGTCCAGTATTTTATTTTGATGATTTACATTGTTTCTGTTGACCAAATCAACGCATTTCTGCATAGATTCCAATTGTTCAAGACAGCAAATATCGTATCTGATTTTTCTACCTTATCCTCTGAGTCCCTACCCCCCATATCCTACTAACTCCCCTTACAAATGTAGTTTTGTTTTAGATGCTGCAGTACATTTTCCTCACGAATATTTCTGCTAATTATGATTATATTCATCACAAATAAATTTGAAAATAAATCTGAAATTATTATTCGAAGTTTGAAATCAAAATAATGGCTTTACTTACAAATCAACAGGAAATGATTAGGTAGCGTTCAATTCCTAGTATCCCTCCGTTACCCCATCTCTCCCCCTTTCTCTCTCTATCTCCATCTCTCCCTCTCACTCTTTCACACTCTCTGTCTCCTTCAATTCCCCTCTATCTCTGTCTCTCTCTATCATTCTTTCTTTTTCTAATGAGATTTTTTTTTTGAATTTGTGAACTCAGTGTTGCCAATTCCAATCCCGCATTGCCAATTAAGATGTTTTGTTTCAATTTTAGAGTGATTTTCACATTCGACAAATTGAAAAGAAATGTCTAAATTGGCAACCTTGCTGGAGACACTCTAATTCCACTCCGAACAATGGCAAATATTCGCAGTGAAACAAGATCTTTTATTCTTTGTATCATGAATTCCGTAGAAAAAAGACTCCTACTTTCAAAGTTTTTATTAAGCAATCGTTCTGCTCACCTTATTGTAAACGAATCTTAACATACTAAACGGGAGGATACAGGAAAATATCCCAGCATAGCTATTTGATAAGTTAGGTTAATCAACGGACTACAAGCTTTCATGGTCATTTTGAAGGATAAAACACTTTCAGGGTAGTTATTCCTAGACCCTCTGTCTTCCCTTGTTCTTCACAATGTGGCCATTCTGCAATTGTCTTGTTTCATCCTAAATATTCAAAATAGATGAAATCTACCGTTTTCATTGATTTTTCATCCTCCTCCTCCTTCTCCTCCTCCTCCTCCTCCTCCTCCTCCTCATCATCATCATCATCATCACTATCAACCTTCTGACATCCATTGTTGGACATAAATCCTCTACAAGATTTGTCTGATCTCTCATGGGCGCTCTAGAGTCATTACCTTCGGAGCGTGTCTAGTTCAACACGCTGGATAATTTTTGTTGGGCACAGTATCGCATATGATCCTGGGGGATTCATGTTTTGAGTTGTGATTTCTATCAGTTCTCTGAAATTCTTGCAACATGACAACACCATTGCTCATTGACTCCTATTCTTTCTTTGAATACTGTTCAACCAAAAGCTTGCCAACCTACCGGAATTTCTCTCTTGGTTTCTTCTTCATGTGAAAATTTCATGGAGATTCGTTGTTAAAGGAAGATGTAGAGGTCGACTTTATTCTGTTATGGATTTCTATTTTGATCTTTGGATTTTCCTTTAGTTGATCACCCCAACACGGCGTGCTACTAAAGACATTGATCAAGTTACAGTTTCTGTTGACTGACTGGACTGGTTCTTTCATTGTATTGTTACTTTTATCACATCGTTTGATAGACTTTTCAACCATTAAAGCAAGCATCATGAAACGAAAATAAAGAAACAGATCCCGGCCAAACTTAATCGCACCCAATATCTTGCTAGCATGTCTTACATGGACATCACCTCTGATCCGTCGGGCAATTTATTTCAATCCGAATAGATATTCAATATTGTTGGTTTATTATCTTCTAGTAGGTAGAAGTAGAAGTAGTAATTATCCTAAGTTATCTGAATTATTGGATTAAACATTTCCAATTTTGGCTAGTTTCTCTCTTATGTAAATGTTGCTTTTTATCACGAAACTCTACAATGCATATTTTAACTGTGGAAGCGTAAATAGACCTAAAACATCTCATAAAGATAAGCTAGACAGACATTAATTGATAGAATACTTGATCTGAGAATTCATATAACTTATTATAATATTGATAGATTTGATGTTTGTTCCTTTAGAAATGGTTTCTATACGTTCTCTCAAAATGCGACATCACTTTCAAAACACATTAATAGATACAACGTGAATGAAAGCTCACTCTTTTTTAATATCCGGGCTGTCTTTCAACAGAACATAGACACTTGTTTTCAAGTAAGACACAATCAATTTGATCTTTTATTAAAAGCAATAAGCAACAATATCGTTAAACTAAAAGAGTTTCTGGTGCCTTTCGCCTCCATAATCCTAGGACAAAAATACTTTTAGCTTGCTTTACACCGCTTTGCTCTTACGGAAGACCTGCATGGAGCCATTACCATTAACTTATATGAGAAAGGTTTTGAGCTTTCTCAGACTAAAGAATAACTTTCTGTTACGTCTGCTTTTCTCAATCCCGAAGATCAAAATTTGTTGCCTGCTGTGTGGAATGGGAGGCTTGAAACATGATAGAATGCTTGATTGCTTAACGTGTCATATTTTTCTCCCATTAAGTTCTTTGTGGGCATTCAAACCTAAATTTCTGTTTTCTTTCAAAGTAATCATATTTTTCTGCATTATTGCAGCACTGTCAATGATAACAAGAATCCCAAGCATGATTATTTTGGGAGTCTGGAAACGCCTTTCCCAAATATCTTCCCATATAAGTTACTGGTTATTACTAGTTCGATTTTTGCCATCTAGGCCCAAGAAAGATTTTTCGCTGGGAAAACCTGTATTACTGTGATTGTAATAGTTTAAATAATGCTGTTTAAAAGTGGCAAATATTTAGTTGATTGTACTAATCGCTGGCAGGCAAAAAACAGTCGGTGATCTTAGTGTGTAATGAAATGGTCCATAGACCCGCAAAAAATCAGATAAACTCTAAGATGTAGATTATAAAATGAGATATAAAACCGATTAAGGGGTGCTTGTTTCTTTTTAGCCTGTCTTCATTTCCTTATGTGCTTCAGGGGTAGGAATTATCTTGACTCTCATTCTATCCTGCAGATAACAACGATAAGGAAACGCGAGATGCGTATTCTAGTCCAGATAAGAAGAAAAAAGGCTGGATCCAAAATGTTTTCACAGTAGTGGGTAGAATCATAAGCGAAAAGAAAAATAAGTATTTGATAGGAGGAACTCTCAGAAAAAGTAAGAATTGTCAACGATAAGAACACAACTGATAGACGTATTGATATGGCGTATTAGGCTGAATGCCTCGAGCATTTTTAAGAACTTAGTTATCTTGAAGAAGATGAGTTCTCGAGATTATGAAGAAGAGATAGTCAACTTGCGTGCAAACAGAATCAAGAAGAAAAAAAGTTTTAAACCAAAGAAATCCATCGAGGTGAATCATATTCAGAGGTGTCCCTGAGGAGGTGGGGGGAGGGCGATTCAAAAATGCCTCCCAGGCACCCAATGGAGGGGAACAAAAACTTTATACTTTGTAGTGCACCTATATAATTTCTACTGACATTATGAAATAACAAATCTCACTAAATGTTGAGTGCCACACTCAAGGAGCCAAGCCTGTGGGCCCACAAATCTTTTGCCACGCCTTGATTATATTTCTTCATGGAGTGCAAATTTTGGGACTTTAAAACCTGCAAGTGGCTAAGTTAAATGAAATGTTGTGGTTTACGGGCGTTTATTGGTTGAAGGATGATTCTCTTTAGATTTGCAATTTTTATTGAAATGTATATGACTCTTACGTTAGAGTTGATTTGTGTATCATTCATTTTGGAAACCAAGCAGAAAATTAAAAAGAAGATACAAAGTAAAAGAAAAGTATAGTTAAAGAAAGGAGAAATGAAAGAAAAAGGAAAGTACAAAAATAGAAGAAGGGAAACAATGGGGAGGTACATTCTACGAGAACAGATCGGGTTTTGGTTTTATGCCACATCAAGAAATGGTTTGAATCCAGCAAAAAAACTTTACTGTGCTCACGCTACCCGAGTAGCCACCCATCTAGGTATTAATCATGCTCAACAATGCTTAACTTCAGTGATCAACGAAAAATGGTGATTTCATTGTAATTCGACCATAGGCGAAAAAACCAAAGAAAGGAAGGAAGAGAGAGAGAGAGAGAGAGAGAGAGAGAGAGAGAGAGAGAGAGAGAGAAAGAAAAAAAGAAAGAAAGAAAGATGGAAAGAAAGAAAGAAGAGGGAAAAGGAAATCATGTACCAAATGGTGAAAGAAAATGAATGTAAAAAGGTGTTAAAGAGAGAAAGAAATAAAAGGAGGAAGGAAAGAAGGGAGAAAGGGAAGAAAGGGAAGAAAGAAAGGTAGGAAGGGAGACAAAAAAGATAAAAAGAATGAAAAAAAAAGAAAGGGTAAGTTTAGAAAAGGAACACATGAACGAATGAAAGAAAGGAATGGAAATGAAAGGAAAATGTTACCCTCAAAGCTCCGTGGAAAATAATCTTCGACTCACGATGACGGATATAAACGTCTTCAAAATATCTCCCTGTCACCCTTTCTTTTATGTCGTTATTATCCTTTCTTTCTCCTGTTTCTCTCTTCTTATCCCTGTTTCTACCCTTTTCCAGTAACTCTTCTTTCTTCTCCTCAATTTATTTTGTTCTTCTCGTCTTTTTGCTTGAGTTGTCCGGAAACGAAACTTGATAATGCAGGTGATAATCATTGTTAAATTTATCCATTTTGGTTGACCTAGGAATTCTAATAAATGTGTTAATTATAATCGTAATTGGTTATAATTAGTATAAGTAGCATTAATTCTCTATGTGAAACAAAACTGTCCAGTGGTGAACGAAAATACAGTGATAGTAAAACTATCATTTTTATAAAATGATTTTACTTTCCATCGATTCATTTTCAACCTTTAAAATTTCTCTTCATCTGTATGGCAATCTGATTCTTATTAGAATCTACCTTTTATTTAATTTTTGTCAAACTCCAATTCAAGTCTGCGGCTGGAATTGAATTCGTTTTGCTACTGTACAGCAAAAACAAGAATAATCCTCTATCAATTTAGTGGAGTAAACTCTTCCCAGTTGTCTTCCCCGACAACCAAACCAATATATAAATTAAATTTTCCTATCGAGATTTGAAATCATGAACAAGTGATGGATAAGCGGCTCTCTTCCCAAAAGAAGTCTAACATACATACGGGCATTTTTGTTCCAGATACTCAAAACATTACGAATGGGAATGGAATCTGAGCCTGCAGCAGCCACGCTTGTACTTCTTTTCCTTCGGTTTCTCCTTAGAATGACCTAAACAGCAGTATTTGAGATGACCATTTAAATATTTACGAGACAAAACTCTCGTTAGCAACAATTTCTATAAATGAAGCGATTAGAAATGTTTACATGATGTTTGCTTTCTTGGAAATGTGTATGCATGTGTGACTGAAGACTGAAACTACGTGTACGCTTGTGTATATGCGTGAGGCATTTATTTTCGTTCATCTCTGCAGACACTGGAGTTTTCTTTTTTTCTCTTCCTTTCTCATCCACACTAGAGTTATTGATTCATTCTCTCTCTTACCTTTTCTTTCTTTCTTCCTTTCTTTTCACTTTTGACCAGTGCAAATGTTCTTTTCCCCAACTCATCTATCTCTCTTTCTTACTTTCTTTCTTACTTTCTTTCTTTTTTTCCTCTTTACCTGTAAAACTGTTGCTTCTTTCTTTCTTTTCTTTCTTCCTTTATTTTCACTTCCTATACCTGCCAAAATGTTATTTTTTCGTTTCCTTCCGCTATATATTTGTCTAGATGCTCATTCATTTCTCTCCCTTTTCCCTCTTTTGCTTTATCTCTATTTATATTTATATTCTAAATATTCCTTCATTTTCTACTTTCATCCCTATACGTATTGCCCCTCTATGTCTCTAAATTTACTTTCGTCCTTTCTTTCTGTCATTCGTTTTTTTTACTGATTTCTCATTTCTTTCTTTCTATTTCTTTATTCCCGATGATTCTTACTATTTTTCCTCTCCTTCATCTTCCGTCTCTACACATGTCCAAATTTACTTTCTTTCTTCCTTCCTTTTTTGGTATTTAACAAGCTAAGACTATTCTTGTACAAGACCAACTGCAGTAATCACTGGCGAGACTAGCTTTTCCTAACAAGTACTCCACAGTGCAGTATTCTCTGTTCCCCCTTTTGTGTTTTCTTCATTTGTTTGTTTGTTTGTCCAGATAATGATAGAAATCGTCAACCAAAACTGCCCACATAGATTTCTTCAGTTCCAGTCTGGCTGGCTAACAATGGAGCTAGATGGCTGAAGATTTATTTTTTTACATTTACTTCTTACTATGTCTGAAAAAAAAATTCTGTTATCGGAAAATTTACCTCCATAAATAGGTTTTTAGCCAGGCTCAAACTTGTTATATGACTTTAAGCTAAATCGGTCCTTGATTTTGTGTCTGGGAGCATTCAAGCTTGTTTTTCTTTTAAATTTGGCCTTTTTTAGTGATCACTGCCCAACGAATGGAGAAAAAAAGTACTATTCCTTTTACAATCTTTTAAATGATCACCACCGAAAAGGCATGCTACCCGAAGACGTTGGCAAGGTGATAGTTTCTACTGAATGACAAACCAAACAAAGTTGTTAGTCTGTTTTACAGCCTTCAAAACATTTTTTCTTTCGCCCCTACACCTGGTCAGTTTTATTCCATTCAGTCGTCTGATGCTCTGACCTAAAGCATTGTCTTCATCCGATGAAATCTCCCGACTAATATCCTAATCAATCTCTATTATTTTGTCCATTACTTTTCACTAAAAGAAAGTTCACAGGCTCAAACAAAATTAAAAGCTGGGAGTTGTAATGGAAAATAATAACCGAATGCAATATACATCTAAGGTAGTCCACTGACTTAATTGTATCGATAAATAAAAGAAAGATCAGGATACTGGTCTGAGTCGTTTACCAAATTTCTTTTCTTCATTTTCCTTTATTACTATTCTACAGATTGACGTATAGAGCTGCATTTGTAAATACTGATGCTCCTGGGGAGAAGCATAAATCCAAATCTCTGCACTCTGTCCCATCGCTAAATATATCGCCAAAAATGTTTTGCTGGTATCAATGCTATAAGAAGTGACTGAGAGTAGTGTAGGTGAATGAGTTCTTAGGCAGAATGCACAGGGAGATGAGACAGTAAAAAGCTGTTGCACCAAATGTTTAGTGATTCTCAGAGTTCCTGTTCACATTATTCCCCTTGCAATCTCTTTTCTTTCAATTACTCCCCAATTTTTAAATTTTCATCTATAATTTCTTTTCATTATTATTATTATTATTATTATTATTATTATTATTATTATTATTATTATTATTGTTGTTTGGAATCTCACACCAGTTGCCTGGTGGTAACCGCTGGAGTTTGAGTGACAGCAAGTCTCCTCAAGTCTCCAGCCCTCCTCTCCTACTACTCATAGGTCGCAGTAATTCTACGATTTACAGTTTCACACCGGTTGCCCAGTGGTTATCGCTGAAGGCTGAATGACAATAAGTCTCCTCAGGTCTTCAGCTAACGTCTCCTCCCTCTTTCGCATATCATGACAGAGCTACAATTCGTTGCAGTCCTTATATCTCTAGCACCTTCCTCAGTATCCGTGCAGTTCCAAGTAGCGCTGTGGTCTGTACGGTCTCTATCCTTCCCCTAATCCCGATCTCCTCCAGTCTCTCCCTCAGCGTTTTGGGGACAGTTCCTAGTGCGCCCACTATGACCGGTACTACCCTGGTTTTCATGTTCCACATTTTCCTTAACTCCCTTGCTAGGTCCTGGTATTTTTCCCTTTTTTCACCCTCCTTCTTTTTTACTCTATGGTCTGCAGGTACAGCAACGTCTACTATTTGGCAGGCCTTCCTTTTTTTGTCTACTATTACTAAGTCCGGCCTTCTTGCCTGGATGAGGTGGTCAGTTTGGATGTCAAAGTCCCACAGTAGTTTGTGGTTGTCATTCTCCAAAACTGCCTCTGGCTTGTGCTGATACCACTTTTCCCCGTGGTTGAATCCCATTTGTTTACTTAGTTCCCAGTGTATCATCGTTGCTACTCTATCGTGTCTATGCTTATACTCCCTCTGGGCGAGCTGACTACATTCACTAGTTATGTGGTTTACTGTCTCATCTCTTTCACCGCACATGCGGCATTTGCTGTTTGTCTGTGTTCTGTCGATTTTTGCTTTTATGTAGTTTGTCCTTATGCTTTTGTTTTGGGCTGCCATGATGAGCGATTCTGTTTCTCTCTTAAGGTTTCCCTTTCGTAACCACGTCCATGATTTCTCGTCTACTATATCTTTTATCTGTCTTTTAAACTCGCCGTACAATTTTTTCCCTTCCCACTTTTCTTTTCTAGTTTGCTGTACTGTTCCATTGTTTTCTACTTTATTGTTTGTTGCACTATCCCTCGCGCTCTTTATGATTTCTTCACTATTTGTTTGCACATATCTATCTAGGACTACTTTAGCTCTCTGGACACAATCTTCTATGCTGATGAGCCCCCTACCACCTTCTTTTCTCTTAACGTATAGTCTATCTGTATCATCCCTAGGGTGCAATGCTTTATGCATCGTCATAAGTTTCCTTGTTCGCCTATCCATTGATTGGAGCTCTTCCTTTGTCCATCCTAGAAATGGTCCTGTATACCTAACTACTGACACAGCCCAGGTGTTCATTCCTTTTATTAGATTTCTGCTATTTAATTTGGTTTCTGATATTTTCCTTATCCTTCTGAGGTATTCTCTCTTAATTTTTTCCTTCATCTCTTCCCGTTTTATCGTGTCACATTCAAGGACACCTAGGTACTTGTATCGGTCTTGTGCAGTCAATGCCCTAATCTTGTTGTTGTCCGGAAGTTCAATTCCCTCAGTCATTGAAAGCCTTCCTTTGTGCATCACCATGATTGCACATTTTTCTATCCCAAACTCCATTCCTATGTCCTCACTATATTCCCTTACTTCGTTGAACAGAGTCTCAAGCTCTCCCCTGTTTTTTGCAAACAATTTAATATCGTCCATGTACATTAAGTGGTTGACCTTTCCTTTTGTTTTAGAGAAGTGGTATCCTTTGCTGTTTTTCAGGATTCTGTTAAGCGGTATCATTGTTAGAACAAATAATAGAGGGGACAATGAGTCTCCTTGGAAGATTCCCCTTTTTATCCCTACCTCGGCTAGTTTGTCCCCTCCGGCTGTCAAATCTACTTTCCAGTCTTCCATCGAATTACCAATGAATTTAACCACCGGTTCGCTAATTTTGAACATTCTAAGGCATTCGAGTATCCAGCTATGTGGAATCATATCGTATGCTTTTTTGTAATCTATCCATCCCATTGCGATATTCTTTCTCCTTTTCCTTACTTCTTTTAAGATCATCTGGTCTATGTAGAGTAAATCGTTTGCCCCTTTGGTTCCTATCCTACACCCTTTCTGTTCTTCTGGTAGTAGTCCCCTTCTATCCATTGACATGTATATTCTCTCTGCTATTTGCCCGGTCAGGATTTTCCACATAAGTGGTAGGCACGTGATTGGTCTATAGTTGCTTGCTATGTTCCCCTTTCCCGGGTCTTTTAGGATGAGGGTGGTTCTGCCTTTAGTCATCCATTCTGGTGCTTTGCCTTCATTTAGACAATTTTGGAGTAGGTGAGTGAGTCTGCCGTGTAACGTGGTGAATTTTTTGAACCAATACCCATGGATCCCGTCGGGCCCCGGTGCTTTCCAGTTGGCTACTTTCCTAAGAGTATGTTTCAATGTGTTTTCATTCAGTATTATTGGTTCCCCCTTGTATATATCTTCTAGTTCTTTTCTCATGTTTCCTAACCATTGCGGTGTTACGTTGTGTCTTTTTGGGTGCCCCCATATGCTATTCCAATAGTTCTTGGCCTCTGTGGCATCAGGTTTCATGTCCTGCCTTCTTTCCCCATTTAAATCTTGGTAAAACTTTTTCTCATTGTTTTGGAATGTGCGGTTTTGTGTGTATTGGGCCGTTCTTAGTCTGTATCTTTTTAGTCTTGCCTCTTTGGCTAGTCTTTTCTGGTGTAACTCTTCGACTACAGTTGCGATGCCCTTTTGCGTTACTTTGTATTTGTTATAAAGTCTTACTCGTGGTCTGTCTGTGTGTGGTGTATTTCTAAGTAGTACTTCATCTCTCTGTAGTTGGGAGATCTGCCTTTGTAACCTTCTCTCCCAGTTGGGTTTCCCTTCCCTATTATTGCTCAGGTTCCTATCTTGTGTTGTGAAGCTTTGTGCTACCATTTTTGCCCCAGCGTAAATTAGGTTGTTGAGTTCTAGGAGGGTGTTCATTTCTATGTGCTGTAAGAGGCAGTTGACCTGTTCGGTCACTTCTCCAACTTTCTTTCTGTCTTTGTCTCTTAGGGAGGGGAGTGTTGTTTTCTCTCCTCGCATGATCTCTTTCAAAGCTTGTATTTTGGTTTTCTCTTCTGCTGTTGGTGCCTCGTCGTCACCCTCTGGTGCATAGTTTACTGTGGGGGTCTTATGGGGAATTCTTATAGTTTTGTTATTGGTACTAGTTGTGCTGGGGGGGCATTCTACAGATGTGTCACCTGAGTCTCTCTCTACATTAATTGCTATTTTTATTATTCATTTCTTCCGGGGCTGAAATTCCTCCCCAAGTTCTCCCCAGGCTAAAATTCCTCCTCTAATGAAATTCCTCACTTCGGGAGCCAAGTGGCTCCCTTTTGAGAATCAATGTTCTATGGCTATCCAAAATTTGTTTCTTTCTTGTAATGTGTATATTGACTTGTAGGCCTAGTTATGTATACATGCGTATTGATGTTTATGTGAATGCCCGCGTCCGTGCGGTATTTAGAGCCGTTTGTTGCTAAAGAAGACTTCATTTTTTTCTTTCTTGGCTCCTTCGTTTTTTTTTTGTCTTTTATCTCTTCTTTATTCGTATAACAAATCAAATAAATCAACTGAATCAAAAAGTCAAGCGATTATGCAGGCCAAGTCTTCCCCAAAATAAAACAAAGTCTCGTAAATAAATTAGCAGAACTGGAAAAATTCTGGAAAAAATAAATTATGCGACAGGGGGTTGGGATGAAAGGGGTAGAGATAATTTAAAACGACGATTAAGAACATTAAACTACAACAGAAATACCAAATGAATAGATATCTGTATTTCTATAAATCGCTCGATGTCTTGAGTAAAAAGCTTTGGTTATTCCACCCGTTTTTCTGATCACCACAACGCTATTGGTTTCGAAGTGAGCTGTAAGTGGTGTGGTATATGGGCCAATCATGGTAGGGTGGGGGAACTGTATCGAATACAATCGTCTAGCATTTGGAAAACAGTCAGCAATAGCTGAAGAACTGCCAGTATTCTCGAATATTGTGTTAACTTTACCGCTTGTTTCAAGTTATAGAGCCATGTTACCGTTGCATGATGTTTTCCGAACACTGCGTCAACAGCTGAATTGAACTTTTACGTGCAGAACACAGGATCATGTTGAATTAGTTTTCAAGGTTTTATCTAAAAAATAGGGCTGTCTATCTTTATACGTGTTGTCCTTGGATAGAAAACGTATTTCCTGAACACTGTCTGAAACGATAACGCCATAGAAATTCAGGTGTCAGTCCCCGTTATTTTTTTGTTTTTTTTTGTTTTTTTTTTGTTTTTTTTATCAGAGTAAACCGACCTAAGTGAAGTATTTAGAGGGGACTTTTACACCATCACTTTTGTTTTCAGTTTTCAATTATTGCAGGTTGTCGCTAAGGAAAATCAGCAATTGGATGGCCTGACCTCAGATTGCACGTCCGCTGGAAGTGCTGGGACTCAAAGACGTTACAGCGACATCCCTGTATGAGAGCAGCATTTTCCAGGGAAATACCTTACTTAATTTTACCGACACTTTGCCCATTTAGACGAGCACAGCTGCACACCCTTTGGTTCTACTTCTCTGGTGGGTCATCGGGGTATCGCACATTTTAAACCCAGTATTATGATTTTTTTTGCTTTGCTTATCACAACGCCATTGGTCGATAGATTTGTCTGTTTATAAATTTAATTGCAAAATTTTGGACCAAAACAAAATAGCTTCGAGTGATGAACTAACTCGGATTCAATATCACAGTAGCTCACAATTTCTTACGGATATGGCTACCTCATATAGCTCCAAAGCAAAGTACTTATCCCTGATTACACTTATTCTGCTTTCATTCCTGTCTACTACGCGCTTTTCCGTTGCCTCTTTAATACAGGCTTCCCTGCTACCCGAAAGTACTCACCTGAGCTGTCACAACACATAAGCGAACTATGCACCTTCTCAAAAAGCGGCTTCGGGCCTCCAAATAAAATTCTACTTCACCCTCAGTCTCTTATCGTCCGTTGTTGAACATGGACTTTCCCAAAGATTCGCTAGACCTATCATGAATTTGTGGAGCCATTATTTTCTGAACCTATCTAGTTCATCCGTGCATTTTGTATTCTACCGGCCTCGGTCACGCATGTAATCTCTGGGGATCCATGTAGTGAGTTGTGATGTCCATCAGTTGTCTGACACTCTTGAAACAAGAACAGCCCATTTCCATTGGAGTTTTCTGATGGATTCTATGATTTTCTGTTTTTCCCATGATATATTATGCTGTCTTGTGATCTGTCCATGCGAGGTTGAGTATGATCCTTTCATGTGCACATTGCATGGTTCTCACTTCGAGGGCCAGCCTCTCGGTTAGGTTCCATGTTTCAGCTTCATAGATGATTATTGGGAGGATGCATTGGTTGTAAACACTTCTTTTCTTTAGTAGTAATGAAATTTTCTTGTTCATGAAGGTCAAGCTTACTCTACGGAAGGCTTACCATCCTAGAATGATTCTTCACTTGATTTCTTCTTCTTTTTCGGAATTCATCAAGATTTGTAGACCTAAGTAGATTTAGTGGTCCACTTTCTCCAGTACCGCATTTTAGCATAAGGATCGTTATGCGGTGGGGGCCCTGAAATGAAATTATGTCTAGGCCTACATATAGATTCACTTGCTAGCCACTTGCATCAATCGGGGTAACATTTTCTCCTTCGTAATTTCTATCCACAAAAATCCTTCTCGATATTTTCTGAACTTCTTGTCTTTACATCTTTCACGACATCTTCCAATCAATCAGTTCATCGTTTAATGGTATATTTCCTTTCGTCTATAGCATCTCATGTTTCTTTCGTGCTTTGCAAAAGTTCACTTTACATCACTTCCTCGCTTTACTGAAAAAAGCGAAAAAGTGTTAAGCGTTTGTTTTGCAACAAGCTGTTATAGAAGCTGCACATACCCTCTGTTATACAAGCTTAGCTACGTGAGCTTGACTGGCTGACCTTTAAACTTAACCTACATCCCAAAATCTCTGCACCATGTTTCTTTTGGTTACTGTACTAACAGCATCAGTAAAGCAAATATAATATTTTTTTAATTAGCATTACAAGCCATTAGTATTGTATTTTGACTACTATTTACCTTCGAACAAGACTGGGGATCAGACCATAAATGCACTTGTTCTTTCCTTGAGTGACAATCTCGTGGGGGCGGTGTGGCTAATTTTATTTCCAAGTTCACATCTGAAATTGAGTCAAAACACATCTTAAAACATCTAGATTCCCCAGATATATAGGTAATATCTTGGAAATATATAACATCATTAATAAATTAGAAATAACTTTAATATTCAACTTTTAATTCACTAAAATAATACTCAATTCATTAAAAACATCTATTTTTCTTACTGCTGTAAATAAAATAAAGATATTGATTTTGTTAGAAATAACCTAGAGATTAATTTCTGATATTTTCTAGATGTAGATTTAAACACATCCAATCAACACTGGGCAAGGGACATTAGGCATCATCTAAATTGGTAATACGAAACAAGGCACGTAATTGATATTTCAGTATGTCAGTCAGTGACAGCGATCGATGATACAGACGCTAATGCATTTAAAGTATTGGAAGAAAAAGAATGATTTAATTGCTACGTCTTTATATTGAACAAAAAAGAAGATACGCGAGCGGCTTAACATGTCTCAGTAGATTGTGCTTGACTTCAGAATTCTCCAATCATCAGAACATGACTTCTGGCAACAAAAATATCAATAAAGACAAGACGTTTCTTTTACATTTTTGATATCATTTATTTAAAAATTGAAAATAACGTAAGAAATTTTCGAAATAATTTAAAATTATCAGGATTCAATCAATAATTATCTTTTCCAGTTTAACCACCGTTTTTTCACTAGGCTTCGTAATTAAATATGTAATTAATCAATTAATGAAATCAATCAAAAGAAAGAAGAAATATATGAAGATATTTTTTAAAACATGAACTATCATAAAAAAATAGTTTTGTTCGCTTGCTTGCAGCTGTAGATTTTAGGTCGATAACATTTCCCACTGTAATCACAAATTTCTACCAAGAACGTGTTAACTTTCTGAAGCATCGGTACTAATTTCGGGCAAATAGTTATTGATATCTTTGAGAATCAAGTTTAACACATTTGATATCGAACAGAACAAGATTTTTATTGTTGGAAACAAAAATTTGTTTTATGTTCTTTATAACATGTTTGTAATTCAGAAATCTCTTTTGAGACATCCATCTTTACAGAGAAACGATCATCTTCCAAAAGTAATATGATTATATTCCGATAATTTAATACTGAAACCATTAATTACTTTGAACCGTTATTTTTAAATAATCATTAATCTTTTGCAGCGTTATATTTGAACTCATTAATCTTTTGTGGGATTAATTTCCCGAGTAATGTGCATAAAAACTAAAAAAACATATTCCCTTTTCGAAGTATGAAAGTGTATAGTAATATATACATTGTCACACACACACACACACACACACACACACACACACACACACACACACACACACACACACACAAATAGACACACACGCTGACTGACTCACTCACAGACATACAGTCAAACTAGTGTTTGTTTGTCCACACCCCTCTCCCTTGAATATTTGCACATCTCGATCAAACTCAATATGCATAATTAGTAGACCAACGGACAGAATTTCGACGGATCCGTTTATTGAAAAACTCATTTTAAGGTTTTCACGGTGGGTGGGGGATGATTACATGTGACCATCGTGCAAAAATGAACCCTTACTCTCTGTTCAATATATAAAGAGATATTACTACACTGTGTAACATTTTGTGAAACATTCCCAAGCTCATGGGTAAAAAGCTTTAATTTCTAATTGGTCATGTCTAAAAATTGCATGGAATGTCAGTTATCTGCTTCAAACTTTGTCTTATTTTGTGTCCAGCAAAGTTCCCGCTAAAAAAATACTTGACTATTTTAGCAAAATATTTTAGTATGATAATTCTCAAACAATCAACAGAAATGTCCGTAGAGACCGTAACTTGGACTGACGTCCTTTGAGAAAAGCATGAAAAAGTCAATCCGTTCAATATAGGTTGTATCATTCAATTCTATATCACTGGTCAACTCTTTTTTCCATTCGTGGGTAATGATTGTTATTTCTTAATTATGTTTAAAAAGTATATATCTATTCAAATCTATATTAACCACAATAGTGGCTGGCTATTGGCATTATTCGCATATCACAGTAACGTTAATAAACAAGTGATAGAGCGTTCACCTCCTGTGGTATAACTTGGGGAAAAACGTATCTTTTATGGCGTAAAACACACAATATATGATTACCACCTATGAGGCCAGAAAAGTTTCGAGGGGATATCATACATATTCTATACTTTTCACATACGAGCAATAGAAAATAAACATAAAAGATGTGGCGTAGTGTTGCTTATTATAAAACAACATGGTCTATCTATTTTTTATGATAAAACAGGTGAATCTGTTAGGCACAGTTATCCCATCCTCTCAAACATTGGCAGAGCTCAACCAAATTTGGGAGAGATTTGGAATGATATATATATATATATATATATATATATATATATATATATATATATATATATGTGTGTGTGTGTGTGTGTGTGTGTGTGTGCGTGTGTGTGTCCCCACCATTCAACTGATCAACTAAATTCGACATAAACTGCAGGCTCAATACACACACACACACACACACACGCACATATATATATATATATATATATATATATACATATATATATATATACTTATTGTTAAATCAATCGGTGGAGACAATTTTGAAGTTTGTAGATCAATATATCTTGATGTCTTCTTGAATTTATTTGAGTCTGTTGGTGTATTTTTTCTATTTTTTCAACGATTTGGAATTTATTATCTGAGAAAAATTGTGTCCGAGAGTGCGTAAGTGTAGTTCTCCATGGGTTTGAACTGGGATGATTTTGTGATTCAATTCAGTGTCAAGTCTAATGTTGAATTGCCACTCGGACTTGCTTATGTATTGTACATTGTATCTACTACATTCTATGTGGTATATCATATTTTTGCTACGACAGTTAGTGCTACAGTATTTGTAAAAACTCTCGTTAGTAGTAGAGCTAGAGGAGGTGTTAGTGTACGTGAGGTGGTTGTTGCAGAGACTATTTCTTTTATCGCACGGTTGACAAAATTTAGTGGTTCCTGGGATGTTTTTGTGTGAGACTTTATTTCTTATCAGTGTTGCTGCTAATCAGATCTTTGATGTTTTGGGGTCTGTGGTAGCGATGACACATGGTTCTACGAATATTTCTTTGAGATCTGTTCTTTGTGTGAGGATATTCCATCACTCATTGACAATATGTGCTAAGGGTTGGAGTGTGTTGCTGAAGGTTATTATAAATGGTATGCGGTCAGGTTTGTTATTTTAAACGAGTGTAAGGGTTTCTCTCTCTGAGTATTGTACTTGCCTTTTTATCTGGTCCTTTGTATCCGCGATTGACATTCCTCGTTCAGTGAAACGTTGTAGTACGTTATGGTTGTGTCTATCTGAGGAGCCAAATCATCTAATTCTAAATGCTTGTGGAAATGGTAGTTTTTTTTCAGGTGTTTGGGTTCGGCCGATTTAGAGTGAAAGTAATTATCAGTGTCTGTGAGTTTAGTGTAGAGGGTGGTTTGGAGATTTTTTAACGGGTGTTCAGGAAAACTACGGAGTCGGTAGATGTCACATAATCAAATTCAATCGAATTGTGTGAAGAGTTTACATGTGCCAAGATATTCTCTAGTTTGGCTTCATCTCTTATATATATATATATATATATATATATATATATATATATATATACATATATATATATATATATGTCATCTATATATCAACCATAGAACATGCAATCTTTGTATATCTCCGGGTTTGAGTGGGTTTCTTTGAATTTGCCATGAAGATGTTAGCATAGGAGGGGGCCACTACTGTGCCCATGGCGCAGCCTTTCATCTGGAGGGAGAGATTATTATTATAGTTAACGCTATTGAGTGTTAAACTGTTGTATAAGGGTGGTAATTGTTTCAGGTCTTGGTTATTTAGTTGTTCTTCGAGGTCTAAAATGCCTTCTTTGTGTTTCATGTTGGAGTATATAGATTTGACATCCATAGTTACTAGACGTGTTTTGTCTGGGGTTATTTTGATGATGAGCTTGATTTCGTTTAAAAGGTTTGTAGTGCCTCGCATGTAGGATTCAATTAGCGTTGCTAAGGGTTGGATGTGGTGAGCTACATATCTTGATAGTTTGGTGATATGGCAGTAAGTGGAGGAGAGTAATGGTGTACCTGGGTTATTTGGTTTGTGGATTTGGGGAAGTAGGTAGAACCTAGCAGAATTCACAAAGCTTCTCTCCGTTGAACTAATCGAATATCCATGAGACAAAAAGATGTATTCCGATTAGTTTTAAACTAATCAAATTCAGTTTTTAAAAAGATCAAAATCAATCAAAATATCAATTGAATATAATCTGAAAGAGATTTGTCAGAAAGCTTTATACCAAAGGCGGTGATTATGAGCAATAACGAGAACAATTCGAACCAAGAAGCTTGAGTAGCTGGTGGAGGATGAGCAACAAATTTGACTGACGTTAATCAACTTTTGTGTCTTCTTTGCTGAAGAGTTAACAGATAGTGCAGTAGTGTCTGAACAGCAGCGAACAAACAAACAATGGCGTGTAATGAGAGATCAAAGATGGTGTCTCTTATTTCAAAGACCAATAATTTCAAAATTATTCGGCTGAGATTTCGCCTGGGGCATCAGTGATTGAATGGAATTTTGCGCTAATGACGTTTTTTTCCAGCATAAGAAGAAAGTAAATTGCATAATTGATATTATTAAAACTCAGGTTCGAAGAAAAATTTTTCTGGAGATTTTTATGAAATTCATTGAGTTTAAAGCATAAATGCAATTAATAAGGCACACCATCTCAAAAGAATTATCTATGCTCCGATTTTCGACCTGAATTGATCCAGCCAAATTTCATGAAAGGCTTCCCACACTCACACACACATCCATATATAAATATTTTTCTTCTACTATCCTGTTATAAAGTCAAAGGTTAGACGACAATGTTCAGATACACATGCACCTTTACAAGACTGCTAGAGTCACCAGACGAAGGAGCACGAGATTTCATATTTATGTAGTATTTTTTCTGTATCGATGGATTTATGGAAACAAATTTCTTTCAAAATACATAAACAATCTACTGCTTGAATTCCAATCTCTTGTTTCTTGTCTCAAAAGCTAGAAAGCAACACCTGCGTGACGTCACCGAAATGCAACGGCCATATTGCATGAGCAATAAGACTAACCCCCATGTCCATCCTGTATGTATAGGGCCGTTTGAATTTGCATTGCAGGTGCCTCATAAGCTTGCCAATTGAGATTTAATGGCCGTATGTAATTATCCCGTATGCTAAGAAGTCGTTGCGTGATCAATTATTTCAGGATTTTAAACCGAAAGGAACAAAACGCACTGAATGTCCAGTTCATAAATTATGCACTGACCCGACTGGTTGGTTATGTTGGTCGTACAAAAGTTAGTTGATACTCATTAGACGGTATTGGCTAAAGCGACACTTAATCATCATCATCATCATCTATTGATTGCTGGACAAATGTCTTCCTCGTCTCTTACCATGACAACTGTGATTGGACCAATCTTTGCCATTTGTCACCGACATACTTTTGTATTACTTGCCTCAATTATTTTGAGTCTATTCCAACTGTATTTACTGTCATATGAGCACCAATCTGTTAACCTTTTTCTGTATCTGATGATCGTCCTTCTTGCTAAGTGTCCAGTGTACCTCCATTCTTGTCACTTGATAATTCGTATATTATCTTTCATCCTAGTCCAACCTGAGATCTATGTTGATCTTTTATTACTTGGAATTATCCTGAGGGTTGATCTTTCACAAGCACCCGATCATGAGTTTGTTTTCAAATGGTTTAGTTATTTCCATATTTTGCATTCGTACGCCATAGATGGTATTATGTATTTATTGAAAACTTTACGTTTTAAGCGTATTGTCACTATTCACAACCTCACATATATATGTATGTATATATATAATCAATCAGAAATGGGTCAACCGGGTCGCAGTGCACATTGAGGAAAATTATGAAGATTAATTACTAAATATTTTCCGATTCATGGGAGATTTGTGACTTAATTTAATGTATTGTTCAGCTAATTGTTGTTATTTTCAACTTTCAAATATCTTGGATGTCTTTCAGTTTTGTTAAATCTGAGAGGTTACGAAACAAACCGTCCATACTGTGGAGGGTATGTTACGTATCATGATGGACAAGAAATGTAGAAATCTGCCTTATGCCACGGTCAGCCGTCTTGCTTCCAAAGTAATTCAGGATAGGAAGCGTGTTACACCGTCAGTCTCAGCAGTAATCAGGGATTGGAGAATCTGTTATGATGTATGATTGCTACTTTATACCAAAATTTAATCCTGAATTAGTTGACAGGGATATTTGTTTTTGAAATCCATGTTTATATTTGTTAAAAGATAAAATAATAAAAGACATTAGAATAGGAAAAACAATTAAAGATTTTCTATGCTAAATATATTGTCCAATATTTTAGAATTTCACTAATTAATGGAGCTGATGAAACGTTTAATGTTTATTCATTGATTACCAAAGCTATTTATAAAAAGGCTACTTTGTGAAAAATTTATAAAATGATTTTTTTATGTAAAACAACCTCATAATTCAATTCATGACGTCTCAATGAATATTGAACGGAATTTAAAGGTGTTTACATCGTAAAAAGATAAATTGAAGAATTTTAAAACAATTCAAATTTCTTCTCTAAAATTAGTCCAACGTGTATTGATTAATTCCCTAACTACAGAATATTTAAAACTGTAATATGAACTAGAGTAAAATTTCTTTCCGCAAAATTTTTACTTTTATTTGTGGACGATTTCCGTTGACAATTTATTTGATAAATGTCTTCCCTGTATATTTAATCATTGTATACGCCTGATATATATATATATATATATATATATATATATATATATATATATATATATATATATATATATATATATATATATATTATTTATTTTTATTACAAAATAGATGTTATATATATATATATATATATATATATATATATATATATATATATATATATACATATATATATACGTATTGTTATATGCTTATATATATTGTATATGTCATCATATATTTGTATATATATGTATACTATATTATGTTTATGTCATTATTTATATATATATCATATGTATACATCTATATGTGTATATATATATATATGTATACTCTCTCTCTCTCTCTCTCTCTCTCTATATATATATATATATATATATATATATATATAATACAATCGCAGCTGCAAGAGCATCATTCATCAAAACTTGCATTAGATGATTAATCTCCGGTTTGTACAGAGTAGGGAGCTTCGTCAAAACCCTAATATATAACCAGGTTTTGTTATTGTTTTTAAAACAATGGAAGAATGATTGACAAAGTTTCAGCTCATCCTTTGAGTCTCGTCAAATATCTCCACTTTTATTCTTCTTGCAGATTTTTACAATTTTACAATACTCACAACACTTGATCTTAGATTCCAAGACAAAAAGTGGAAGGCCAGAGAGCCTACCGGCATGAACATCGAGATTGAAACAGCAACGATGACGATGCTAGCCGGAATGATTTTACGAATAATGACAGTTCAGTGATTAAATTTATTAGGTGAGGGCGGCGTTTGTCGTTAGAGCTGAAAGTTTGTTATATCTGATGGTTGTCCCTCGTTCAGTAAATAAAAGTAAGTTCAAAGATTTGATGCATTTAAAGAATATCGTTCAGCAAATTGAGAGGCAGTTTGGTTACCCTTCGTTGTATTTTCTTTACACAATAATAGTGACAGTATCCTATTTTTCGTGCAGCCTCCGAGGCAATAAGTTCAAGATCAAAGTGTAGTACCTTTTCAACGTAAACTAAACATAACATTGGAACAACAAATACTACACTTTGATTCCGATCTTTTACTGTAAAGGCTGTATCACGAAACTAAGATAACGCCAAGTTCGTTATACTCCATGTAATCATTCGTCAGTTCGGATGGATCAACGAATTCGCTAATGACAGAATTCGTCATATCCAAGTACATTATTACGATTGCATACTGTACTTCACCGAAGAACTCAAGACAACGAACTAATTCTCTGATTCTGCAATAAAATTGGATGACGTGTCAAATACGTTCAGCATGGAATTGTAAACCTGAAATGTAAAGTAGAAAAGTGAACGAATCAGAAAATGATAAAGAGAGTGAAGAAATACACATTCAACTGACTGCATTGAAAAGTAAAAGAAATTGAGAAAAGAAAGCAAAAAGTTGTTGGCTTCAATTTGTCTCAATCTGTCTTGCAAACATCTCTTCGAACCTATTTATCATAGTTTGCTAACGAAAACAAGCAAAACTGTTTTCACGTCAAATCTTCAATAAAATGAGGGGAAAATTGAGTTTTTCTCAGCCAGCGGGAAGAACTAATGTTTTAAAAGTAAATCTAAACAATGCATGAAGCCAGACTTTTAGAATTAATCTGTCGTGAATGATCTGAATAATTGAAGTTTTTACCCTTTTGACGGGTATATCTTTATACGTAGGTACATTTATAAGTCCGAGTCAAATGTTGAAAATACATTTATTTTACACAAGAAATATTTACTTCCAAACATATTCTTCCTTTTCGATGTACTTCATTCAGAGAGAATATCAATCGTATAGATCAAATGTTCATTTATCATGTCTAAACCCAACAGTTTTCCTTGTCTTTCTCATCTACATCGAAGAAAGAAAAGAGTTATGCTCTGATCTGTAGAACAATGGTCAGTATGATAGTTCTGTAGTCAATTCGACCTAATAGGATGCCTCATATTTGTGGCTTTGTGCTAGAATAAGCAAAGCTTAGTAAATCCTACCATGACACGACATGTGATAAGCTAATCTGTGCTAAGAACTTCAACATGGCCATCTATAATAAGGTTATATTGTTAAATAACCAATTAAGATAGTTGGTAAGCATCGTGTGCTGATGATACTTCACTGACTCTCATCATGAATCGCAACTCATGTTAGATCTCCATGGTTTTTTGTTATTAATTCTTTGATATTTTTATGATTGAAGATAAGATTCGCTATTTTGCCCCACCCATAATGTTGTTATAAAATGTAGAATTGGAACTATCTTCAAATGCTAGAAGACGTGTATGACCAGAGACAAGGTATCTGGGAAGCGGGCGGCTAATTTAAACTAAAAGAGAGCGACTGGAAGGGAACCTTACGAATTAGGGCAACAATGAACTCCAAAGAGAAACTTTTTAAGCTAGTCAGGGGTGGAGCTTCATCCATGTGCTTAAACCGACGTCGTAGTGGTCACACACCACATCCTGATTTAGCCACCTCTCTCTCTCCCTGTACCAACACTCTCTTACCCAATAATTATTTGTATTTAAAAAACGATGGGATCTCGTTAAGCACGAAGGATGAAACGAAAATTCCTCCTCCTTTTAAGTGCAAAGAAAATTACAACCAGTGTTCACAATATCTTAGTCCACTGTGTTTTTTTTAACTTTATCCACCACCCCAGAATCTATTCACTAAAGATCCATGACGGACACAATACATCAGTCATGGAAACTATCTTTTGGCAGCTCCTTGATCAGAGACACAGTTGTATTTTCAGACATTTAAGTGCCCTTAAACTACAATCCACTATTAGAACGCAACGTTGTGCACTGATTAAGTCATAGAAAGTTGGTTTTATATCCTAGCATACATAATTACGGTAAGTCTTAGCCAGGTCATATAGCACTAATGGGATTTGAATTTAAGTATCTCATTCATTCACTCTTCGTTGAACTTAGCTGAACTAGGCTCTAATATCGAAACTTCTGGTGAATGTTTACAAGTGCAACATGCTTTCCAGATAATTAGCACAGCAGATAACTTGTTCAATACACTGGCCCCTTTGCCGTAACTCAATTCTGATAATTTAGTTAAGTAAGGTCTCAAATTGAGAATGTAATTTCAAGTTACGTTTGAGCGGCCCACTAAAAGTCTATCTTAATTAACCCTTTCAAAATTCGGCTTTCCGTTCCACTGATATTATTACAATGTAATTCTTGATCCTGTCTGTGTATGTTCAGATATTCGATGAATCCAAATTACTAAGTGAATATAAACAATCGTAATAATTCCTACAGAAACTTAATTGGCACAAATAATTATTACTTTTATCAGAGGGTCATAGGGGTGCACTAGTATCGATGAAACTAGTGGGTACAGTGATTTCTGATAGATGAATAGAAAGTACATTCAGACTATATATATATATATATATATATATAGATAGATAGATAGATAGATAGATAGTGTGTATCAAATTAATTCGATGGTGTGTAATATAAAGTAACATTCACATGATATGATAATACCCGGTGTAAAATGACAATGTGACTGTAGTATGGCATAATCTATACATTAGATTTATGGCTGACGGGGAGGTGGTGTTTGATCAACAGTTTTGGGACGCCATATTGATATAACTATTTTGATTTTGAATCCCTGAAACGATTACATGGTAAACTTATGATGATCCCAACAAGAAAAAAATATCCATAGTACCATAATATCCAATTATGAGTAAAAAAAAACAACTCCCCCAAGACCCCCAAAACATTGACGGATTTTATATAAATTATATCAATAGATTCTGAGAAATACCTGGAAATACATCGTATGAAGCCTAGCTGAAAAAAAAACTATCTGCAGCATACGGACGTCAAACATTGAATCAGCGATTGACTCGAGGTTTTACAGTTATACATATAATTAAAAAAAGTTTTGTTTTTAGATGAATATGGTGCAGACATGTACCATCCATTACAGGGGAAATTGGGGTCAGCATTTTCAAAAGGTTTGCATGTTGGTATTCAGGAATGCAATGGTAAACAAGGATCTGCAGATGCGAAATCATTCTTAGGATATCCTCTTTTAAAAAATTAGTTTCCAAGAAAGAAATTCCGAAAAACTACCTCATTTGCATAAAGCAGAATGGCCGCCACAAAAACAATCTGGAATCACTTGTTGCGTCCAGTAATCGATTCATCTGAGTACTCTGAAGGGATAAATCAGGATTTTCAGACGCAAAGAATGAAAAATACACTCACTATCATAAAAGTAATTTTTGATCCATCCAAGTTTTTGACTGTTATACAGCAAGGGACATGATGCTATGGATGTAGCACTTTTCAGATGCACAGTCCTTCAATTTCTTCAAAATGTAGGATTAATTTCCGGTGAAAATATAGATGAATAAATATAGTTAGAAAGAAAACTCTTATCAGTGTTTAAACTGAGTATCTTGCAACATTGTATCTCTGAATGTTACATCCAAAATTGCGGTGATAGGTATGTAGCATTTTCCAAG
Organism: Thysanoteuthis rhombus; assembly: GCA_963457665.1. NCBI lineage: Eukaryota > Metazoa > Mollusca > Cephalopoda > Oegopsida > Thysanoteuthidae > Thysanoteuthis > Thysanoteuthis major. The sequence goes on from OY735208.1 coordinate 16,775,313, forward strand.
AAACTTCTTGATAAGTAGCGTTATTTTTTCAGATTGTGCACATTATTCTTAATGAAAGTATAAACATATGGATATCGTTATAAAGAAGTTTTAATGAGCTTTCCAATAATATATCTTGCAATGAACATCGGTAGGTGGCATTTTTGAATAATGCTACGTACCTATCGTCACAATTTTGGTTGTAACTTGACTCATAACCGAGATAGACTCTTAAGATACACCACTGAAAAGACGGTAAAACTTTCTTTGTGAATCATTAAAACTTTGGTTGAAATATTGGTTCATTACACAGTTCATAGGCATCATTAATATAAGGCTTTAGTTTCGTGAATACATTGGTGTTTCAGATGTGCAATGGCAAAGAATTATTGTCGTATATCTAGTGTCATCGAGAACAGGCATCTTCCCATCATTTTCGCTATTCAAGCTAGGTAATTTTGATCAGCAAAGATAATGGATGCTATCATCTCTTAGCTTCTTCTGCTCTAATCCACCTTATTGCTATCGTGGGGGGTGGAGGGGATGAACCAGGACACATGGGAATTTTTATCTCAGCAGAGGATAAAAACCAAAGGTTAGTGTCAAATGAGAGAATGTAATTGTACTACTGGAATTCGCTCTTTGTTGCCAACTAAAAATATTTTTATACTGATTTTACTTGAAGTCAAAACACAGCAAAAAATAAATGGCCAAAATACAGCACTAATTTAGCTTGATTTAGCATGCAAACCTTTAATTTGACAACACTGGCTAATATTACAGGGGTTGACTTCCTGACTACCGAAATAAAACTTAAATACAAAATGATATGAGATGACACATCCTCTGCTAGTGTTTTGATTTGACACACCTGTTTGTTGTTTCATTATTCATTGGAAATTGTCTTTAACAAAAAGTAACGAAGTGAGAAAACTGGAAATGAACAGCTACTTGTCATATCCATGGAAACAGAAGGAGTCATAAATTTTGAAAACGTATGGAAGTATCTTTGTTGTACAATTTCCTTCAGTTTGACGATTGTAGATGATGAAAGGCAGCACAAGTAAGTTGATGGAACTTATTGCTTGCAATTGTAAAGATGTGGTTCACTCTAGAGAAAGCTAATCAGCCTTCATGTTCGGCTTTATGGTGTGTTTGCAATAGCTTACAGGAATACCTGAAACATGGAAATTTTTACAAACGATATCAAGCTGATACAAAAGAGTTGATATCGTCACTGATACGGGCCAACAAAACTATAAAAACTGTGAAAAGTTACGGAAGAGTCAGTTCTAGAGATTTACTCGTTCAAATACCGAGATCAAAGATACAAAATCGTTTTTAATCGTTGTAAATTCTATTACTCCACTGACAATGAATGTGTAAGACTTTATCAAGAAGGTTTTAATTCTTAAGTGGATATCGTAAACAACCAAGAAGCTAACACAAGAGTCGTTTGCATTGCAAACATACCTTGGTAAGATTTCCAGACAAGATTGTTGTACTTAGATCGCCATCTAGAGATACTGATATTAATTATAGTAAAATTCATTGAAAATAAAGAATGTTACATTGATTATGGAATTGGCAAGAATCGTGGAGGTTTGATGTTAAAAAATATTGACATACAATCCGAAGTGAAGGCTTAAATGATTCGTTCCCTCGTATTGACTAGAAACGATTATGTGCCATCATTTTATCGGAGAGAGAAAAAACTCATGTTGGAAAGTTTTCGAAGAAATCCCAAGATTATTCCAGGTTTGGGGTAGTTCAGGTTCAGCGTAGGATCTTTCTGAATAACTCATGAATCAATAGAAGGAATGTGTTGGCCTGGTCTATGGCTATAAAAAAGAAGAATGGATTATACTCATCATCAAATGTTTCAGAAGAAATACAACAAAGATGATGAAATAATCAATCTTTCCATGCTGCCTTCTTGTCAATCTTTCCTGCAACTTCATTTGTTGAGATTCAACTTCGTTGTAGAGATACAGAGGTCTGCTGATAAGGAACATCAGCAGTTACTGCCAATTTGAGCAAATGGTTGTAATGACATCCTTGGGATTTAACGCCTTGAAACAGGGTTCAAAGGTAATATGAAAGAACTTTTCTTTGATGATATTTTCAATGTTGAGAATGTGCAGGAGAGATGAAGACAGCAAGAATGAGAAGGATTACTAATCAGGTATAACTTATGCTTCTATAATCCGAAAAAATTGGACCGTGTACTTGAAATCTCCCTGAAAAATGCCACATATAGCTTCAAATTTTTGCTGTAACTCTTCATATCCTACTGATACAAAGTGTAGGAAATAAGAATTTACTTATAGTACAATTAAATGTATTTTCTAATTTTTCAAGTCTGAAAACCCTGATTTAGTATTTTTAAAAGATATAACATTCTGGACTTTTTGCTGGCAGCCATTTTGTTCTATGGAAATGAGGCTGTATTCTCCCAACTTTCTTCTAGGTTCGAAAAGTACACACCATAAGGAACATTTTGGAGTGCTGGGCGTACAAGACGCCTCTTCAAGAAAGTTTATTGTTGAATTTACTTCTAATGATGTAAGAGTAAATCTAAATAAAGATCGCTAATTTCTTTTTTTTTTTCAACTTTTATTCACTGCAGATAAATTGTATAAGACAATTGAATGTGCGTAAAAAACGTAGTTTTGAAAGTTACTTTCAATACTGAGAAAAGGTAACAATTAAGATTCGGTTTTAACTATTTTTTTTGTTTCTATTCATATTTCAATGATAAAAATCTCAATATTTGAATTGAATGGCTAATAAGTGATTATATGTGTTCCATGAAGGTAAATAGTGGTTGAAATCATATAATAGGTTTCGGTCAAAAATCAGTTTATATTACATCGTCTTGGAGAAACTTTTTTATTAACTTTTGAGATAATCTACGAATACGAGAAACAAAACCGAACTTGTATCAAAATGAATGCTGTGAATGTATAAGAAATTGAATAGTAATTTCAATTTGCCTAATTTTAGTTATATTAACAAAAAAGAAAATAAACGATAGCTGAATTTGCGCCTTCCGTACATTGAAATTCTGGAAGTCACTTTTTGATGAGCTCTTGAATACGTTTCTCAGTTCGACAAATCATGGAAATCTTTGATACACTCTTAAGCCTACAAACGTTCTTTAGAGATTTTACACAACAGTTTATAATATTGATCATTTGCCTGAAGAGGTAATATTGAAAAAAGAAAAACGGGCAATTGGACTGATTGTCTTTGGATTCATCAAACAATGCAAAGTAAAAAAAAAAAGAAGTGGAACAATCGAAATGCCTTTATATTTACCAAACAATGTTCGTTTAATGCGGTGAACTACTCATTTATCGAAAGAAGGGCATCCATCGGGTATAACGAACTTTTGGGTTTAACAAAAGATCCCTCTCCCCTGTTGGTTTGTAAGAGCGAAACTATATATGTTTATAAAATCAAACCATCCTCCAGCCACTCTGAAACAGATTCCAAAATCTGTAATTACTAGATTAACATTCAACTCCTCGAATGGAATAGTCTTCAAAACACCGTTCAGTTGTACCTAGAAGCATTAGATGACAATAGATTCGTGGAACATATACTAGAAGAAAATATCAAAAAATAATTAACAAAATATATAGAAAAGAAATATGTTTTGGTTTATCCCACTCTTTGATTGACAGGCAGTAATGAACGTCGAGAAAATCTTTTTGGATCTACTTTAAAAAAAAAATCTCACCAAACAACAGATTACACCAGAAACCCAAGCAAATTAAAATTGTCATACAGCTGCATGAATGATATGGAAAGAAAAATCTGTAACCACAATGATAACATTCAAAATCAAATAAATAATAAAAGAAATTGAATAAAGATCTAGATAAGATACGTAAGTGAAGAGAACCGGAGAAATGCTTGCGACAAAACAATAGCCTGAAACCAAAATTTATATACATAGTACAAATATATACACACACTAATAAAATTGATACTAAATTTTACATCAGAATCACTAAATCAAAAATCAAGTGCAGATTAGCAAACAATAATACCTCCTTTAATCTTGAAAAGTACATAAACAACACCCCAATGTCTGTTTATTTTTTTAAATTTGGGGATAGAGGTAAAATCTAATGATAGAATGGAAAATATTTTTTAAAAAAGCAACATGTGTACAAACCTTAGTTGAAAGTGTAATCTATGCCTTGAAGAAAGGATGAATTACTGAATTCGAGGTCAGAGATAGGGATGAAATGTTGGAACAAGAAAAAATTTACTTTAGAAAACCTTTAAAAAAAGTAAAATAAAAATGTACTAAACAGACCAGTACAGTTTACATGAATAAGTATTAAACTTTTTTAAAGCAAAAAAAGGAGTAAATGATATAGATTTAAAAAAATAAAAAGATAATTAGTGTTAGGAATTGAAAACAAAATAAGTCAAATGAATAATAATCCTTGCTAAAAAACGATGAAGAAAACTTTAAAGCAGATTAAAATGAAATATGATAATACAACGAGGCAACAAACCTTGATAAAGCCAGAACAACCAATAACAAATTAGAGACATAATTTTCTTATTTCAAAAAACAAAATGATAAAAGTTAGAAACATGCTGGAAAACAGGTAAATATTGTGAATTAGAGATGAAAATTACAAAAGAAATTATAGCTTTTAATTCAAACAAATAAAACATATATGTATTCTCGAAAGAGTAAAAAAACTATACCTAACATCAGAGAACAATTGGAAACAAAGCAGCTAATGTTAATGTCCCCTGAGATAATAAACCATGATAAAAAAAAATCTCATACAATTCTTGCAAAGTAAATGATTAAAACTGACTCCAGCCGTCACATTTCAAATCATAATGGCAGTTATCTTCTGGGTATATGTACGGTTGTAAGGCGAGTCACATTGTCTATCTGAGCAGCTGATTAAACCGAATCGAGGGTATACCATTGTCATAGACAAAATTAATGTGTTTAATCGATATATTGTCTCTATTATAACTATTGAGCATTGTTGGAATAAAGATTTTTCAGAATAATGTATACGACTTGTATATATTTCATATATATATACATTAGGTTGGTTCAAAAATATTTGAGGTTTTTCACCATCAACAAAGAAATATATCTCAGTTTAGAACAAAAGTTATTACTCGAAATAAGAACCTTCTAAAAGTACACATTTTGCCAACTAGAAACAAATCCATTCATACTGGAAACATAGACTTCTGGGACACCGGAACCATTGAATTCTTCGCAAGCGCTTTGAGCTGCTGTCAGGTTATTGAACATTTCCCCAAGCAGGAAGTGGTGGAAATGCTGGAAAAAAAGTGGTAGTAAGCTAGGTGAGTTAGAGTTTCGTAGCTCAAGTCGCTTATTTTCTTCTGGGTCATTCGTGCAACATGCGGTTGAGTGTTGTTATGAATAAGAATTGGTTCTTTTCAATTGACCAATATTTCTTTGCTCTAATAGTTTCACCTGGATTCAAGTAGTTGTAGTAGATTATATTCCTTGCCAATCACCACTGACGGTAACTTTTTCTTTTATGTAGTTTGGGTTTTGGGAAGTGTTATGGTGCTTCACACCTGTCTAGCTACAGTGCAGAACGCCGTTGATTTTTTGTTGATCGTTTTTGTTGAACTAACAAGCGACCAGCAGACGATATTCTATTTTTTTTGCTCAGCTCACGTGGCATCGATTGTTGAGCTTATTTGCTTTCTTAATTTGGTGCAAATGTCGGACCACTGTTACTTGCTCAATTCCTCTGCAACCTCTCAGGTTGTCTTGCGTATATTTCCCTAAAAAATGTCCCTTAATCGAATGTCGTCGATCATAAACGACCCAACTCATCCTTAAGGCTCTCATACACGTTTCGGCATTTTCGGAACGAACAAATGGTATGGTTTTTGATTGTTCTCTCACCAAATATTTAGTTGATATTGAGAGGAGTTTCCGCTGCTTTACGTTCCGTTCTGAACTTATATAACTAAATTGCTCGAATTTGTTTTCTTACATCATTGATTCGACAGCCTCAAATAAACAGATTAAATCGTAAAAAATAAGATCTTAGATAAATATAATTGAATGCTGCTGTCCATGAACACAGTTAAATAAGTTGTAAAATAAGCATCAAATATTAAAATAACAAAAATTGGAATTATTCTTGCACCAATAATATATATATATATATATATATATATATATATATATATATATATATATATAATAACACCTTTGTTGATAATGATCAGTTTCATGCCAATATGATCAGAGGTCAACTATTCCTCTGTTTTAATTATACCTTCATATATAGCTAGAGTGTTATTCTTATGAGGTAAGGGCTTTAAAATAACGGTTATTTAAAAAAACTTTTCTCTGTTTGTTTATATGGTGTTTTGTGTTGTGGAGAGGTGTAATATAACCTCCTAAAACATACAAACAAACAAAACACATCCCTCTCGTTGAGTATAAAGATATGGTGAAAACAGAAAAGAACAGAGCTTGTCAGTCACCCAATATTAACATTTTTTGGCGGCTTGCCGAGTTGGGGGCTATCAATTATCAAATTGGAAAAGGGGCTGATCGATGAATGAGCTACTTCCCTCGCTTTGCATAGGGCAGTGATCACAGAAAGTCTGAATTGAATAAAAAAAACAATAGCAAACAAAAGCGTCAATGTAGCTGAATGAAAACTCAAAGTCTTGTTAGAATGAACCAACATTGCGAATAGAATAATGAAAAAAAAAAAGTAATTTCGAAAAGGTAAACATTCAGACTTTCAGTTTCGTAGCCTCATTTGTACAGCATGTATGCATGATGCATACATAGCCAACAAGCCAGACCAATTTAGACGGTCTTCAACAGTTGTCAGTCTTATGCCTAGCTATGCATTAGCATATACAGATGTTGATCATAAAGAATGAAATCTTTTCGAAAATGAAATTTCAATTCCTCTAAAAGTCTTTGGATATTTTCATGTCATCGACCAATAGCAATTAAAGAAAAAGAGTTACTATGATTGAAAGAGAGGAAGAAGACCGTTTAGTTAATGTTGAGTATCTTTCTTTCCAACTTAGTCACGGCTGATTTACTTTCACACAGTACCCCCTTTACCAGATACGTACTAAATTGCACACGCACAAAGACTAGCTTCATCTCCACAAAGCATCTTTTCCCAACTTCCCTGCTTGTCTTTAGCATCTTAATTCGAACCCCTTTTATAGCTAATTGCTTATTTCTTCCTGCTTCCCTTTCTCTCATTTAGTTGAACTTTCTAACTTCTGTCAAGTTGCATTCGTCTAACTATAACATTAACAATCATTTTAAATCAAGAACTTCCTCGAAATCAAAGTTGATATCATCCATTCTCTGCAATGGCGGACACAGTCTGAGAATTTTTGCCTTCACCCACCTAAACTGCCTTTGTTGAACTGGAAACCTTAACGACTTGCAAACGAGTATACACACACTTATCAATAGAATACAATCCATAGAATAATTTACATGCATGTATATATCTATCTCTCTCTATATATACTTATAATGTCTTTTTTTTTTTGAGTATACATATATTGTAACGCACACAGATTTGCAGTGAAACCTATTGATGTATAGATTTTTTAGATGTTTTTCACATGTATCTCTTATCAGCCAGAGCCGTCATCCCAGTTATCTTCGGTCATCTTATATTTCTTGGCATGGAAAAATATACGTATATTTACGTTTTTAATCCCTCCTGCACGAACAGTAATTACTCTTGCCATTTTATGGATAATAACTCACTTGCGCACTCACACACACACATACACACACACACACACACACACATATATATATATATATATATATATATAGTAGTTGCTAAAGAAATTTTTAAATAAAAAACGCAAAGAAAATTGTATTTGGGTTGGACTTGATTTCCCACCAACTCGATGGTAGAAAAGAATAATCGCACATCTGGGAGACCTCATGCGTCTAGGGTTTGCATCAAGGCGGAATACAAACTCAGGAATTGTCCTTCTGAGAAGCCATACTGTTGACCACTCGATATGTAAGTCTTTTGCCATTTTTAGTTACTTTTGGAGCTTTATAACTCTTCTGCTTCTGAGTACCACCATGGCATCGCTATATATATATATATATATATATATATATATATATATATATATATATATATATATATATATATATATATACATATATATATATATATATATATATATATATATATATATATGTATATATATATATATATATATAGAGAGAGAGAGAGAGAGAGAGCGAGAGAGTGAGAGAGAGGTGAAGATCAGTGATAGTAAACACGACTGGAAAGAAATTTGCTTAGAACATTCAGTTCGACTCAGTCATCCGACCAATATTGGTCACTAGATTGTTGTTATGAGAATCATTTGTTTGACCAATGATGATTAAGTTTGTCGTCAGGGAACAATGCTTTGACTCGACATTTTGACACAGAAAGATAAACAAAACCAAAAGTCACACGCCAAAACCTCTTGGTAATACCGATATGAGATTTTCAAAAAACACGCCAGTGCAGGGAAAGATGTAATAAAGGGAAGAAGGAAGAAAAAAGAAAAGGAAGATAAGAAGGAAAAATGGAAGGAAGAAAAGGAAGTGAACAGAAAATGAAAACGTGAACATTAACCTTTTTTTTACTAAAGTTATTGAATACAGATGTGTTTCCAAACCGTGTGACTTTTCTTTACTTCTCACTTATCTCTTATTGGACCACTTTTGTGGAATATTAGTGAATTTCTCTTTCTCTGCTCTCTCTCTCTTTTCATATATATATGTATATATGTGTATTTGTGTGTATAGTGTTTATATTGAGAGTCACAGAGAGAGAGAGAGAGAGAGAGAGAGAGAGAGGGAGGGAGGGAGAGAGAGAGAGAGAAGCATATCAAAGTATATTAAGGAAGCCTGAACTTGAAAAGCTGTAGCAATCCACCGAGAGGGGCAGAATTAATAATCTTCATTCGAAATCCTGGCTGTTATTTCAACATTTGAATTGGCAAAGTTGTTTGGAAATATGCAGTCATATCAGACATCATGCTTAGCATTTAAGAAACCAAGAATGTACATCATTTTTGAGCGCCTGACTAACATGGATTTTACAGGTGAAAGAAAGGTAATTTCAAGATTTGAAGAGTGAATTATGTCAGACCTGTTAAAAAAAGCAGACAAAGTTTTCAAAAAGTGAAGAAAACCTTCTCTAAAGAATTTCAGATAACAGATCCTAAAATTTCAAACTCGACGCTGCATTCCAAATATACATGGCAGATGTCAACTGTACGATATACAATGGCTAGCTGTGAAGTAATTGCGGTGCATACACGTAAAAACACGGATATATTTCTCCAATTGTACTTAAATGGTAATGCTCTTACATGTGGACTGTTTCTTCTTATTTACTGTCAAAAATACGAGATTACTATGAAATAATTTTCTCAAGTGAGGGATTTTAGACAAGGGAGGATGGGGGTAGACGTTCAAGCAGGTAATGAAAGTATGACAGGGCGATCAATTCCTGAATAAAAATTAGAAATGATGGAAAATTCAGGAAACCTGGGATCGGAAGAGGATGAATGTGAATTACAGCTAGGATACGAAGGAATCAGAATAGACGGCGGATTCCTAAGTAACATCAGGTTTGCAGATGTGATTTTCGGCTTTGCTAAGAACGTTCATGATCTCCAAATAATGTTTTAAGAACTAAATGAAGAGAGCACGAGAGTTGTCACGAATGTCATGTACAACAAATATGTTAAGGACAAAGACACAATGATCAAATTTGAAAATGCACATCTGAGGAAGAAAGACCACTACATCAAATCTCCATGAAATCCTCAAAAGAAGAAGAAATCAAATGAAGAATCACAAAAGGCGGGCAAGCTTTCAGCAGAGAAAACTCGACTTTCAAGAATAAGAAAATCCCACAAGTCCTCAAAGATGGGTATACAATCGATGAAACTTCCCGACAGTCACCTATGGAGCAGATGCATGAAACATAACCAAAATATTGACTCTCAAACTCAGAACCATGCAACGTGCACAGGAGAGAATCATATTCAACCTCAAATGGAGAGATCGTAAGACAGCACAGTATATTAGAGAAAAGATTTGACTCCGAAATATCACAGAAACCATTAGAAAACTCAAATGGAAATGGGCTGGGCCTATTGTTAGAATGTTAAACAACTGCTTGACATCATGACTCTCAACATGTTTTCCCAGAGATCATATGCAAAATTGCAACCGAGAGAGAGAGAGAAAGAGAACGATAGCACCACAAGCTAGAAAAATTAAGAAATTACTGGCTTTACGGCGCCCATGATAGAGAGGTTTGTTAAATCTTGGCGAAAGTCTATCTCTAACGACGGATGCTAAAAGGCTGTTGCTGCTGATGTTGATGATGAGTATATAGAAATGTTTAATCCATTGTTTTGTTAGAGTGTTCAAACTCAATATCTAAAATGCAAGTAAAGATGATAATAATAATGGAATAACAGAGCAAGCCTTAATTTAATCATAATAATCAAATTACAAATAAAATATTCGAAGTAAACTTGTCGGGAGAATAAAAGAACTAAAAGAACTTGATGAGGACAGATCTCATAAGTTGTCCGAGTTATCAGAATAGGCGTGGACTGTCACGTCGTAATGGCGACGATGTGTCGTCTGCAATTTGATTGATTGACAATTCAAACTCCTGCACAGGCTAAATGGTGATTTAAGCGACGTCTTCTGTTCTGAATTATCAATCGTAATGAAATTTGCTCCCTGAAACTAAAACAAATCTATAGAGGAATAAAGAAAGCAAAACTGTTTCTGAGTATTGAATATCATCTTTCGACTTTAAATCAAATCAGAAGAAATTAAGCGTGTCCAAATGATTTTTGAAGCAGTGTAGCAGACAGTTTTTTTTTTAGTTTTCCCAGCAAAAGGGAATCATGGTTGGGGTGTCATTATTACAATGTCAATTGGGGGAGAGGAATGCTTTAATTTTCAATGCTCAACTTTTTAATTTTTTGGGCGCTTGGTTATCATGGATTTTACAGGTAAAAGAAATACTTTTTGCAAGATTTGAAGAGAGAATTATGTGAGATCTATTCAAAAAAGCAGATAAGATTTTATAAGGTAAGGAAAACCTTATCTAACGAATATCAGAGAACACGGATCTTAAAATTTTTAAATTCGACGCTTCACTGCATTGTGTACTGACAAACATACGGTAAATGTCAACTGTGCAACATATAATGGCTAGTTGTCAAGTAACAGCGGTGCATACACACAGACACACGGAGATATTTCGTCAATTGTACTTAGATAGCGATGCTCTTACATTTGAGCCGCTTTTTCTTATTTACTGTCAAAAATACGACATTACTTCCTGAATAACCTAATACGTACGTATATGTACCGCCGATTTATGTGGGTTTCATGTAAGCAATGATAAGCTCTGAACCGGCATAGATGATAACAATGCATTAATGTCGAGTTGAGGCTAAATTTCAAACTTGTAATGTAATTATATAATTTCAATATGAATGTATTCTGAATGATTTAGATCGTACTTTTTTTGACAGGAAATCATTTTCGATTAGAGACAGAGATAAATAGCTTACGCACAAGCACACAATACATTCTGTCCAGTTGTAATACTGAGCTAGGAATGCCCGATATTTAGATGCCCCCTTTTGGTAACTTTTCACAAGTTTCACGCCTCCACGAGTGTTTCATTGTAGAGAAAAAAATACCGAATTGAGACTGAGATATGAACATGAAAGATGATTGGTCTCGTTAAATCCCATATCCACAGATACTTTCCTTACCAACCTACTGGAGAATATGGATTATTTGATATTATTTTGTAAAAAGTAAATACGAAATAACTTTCCCAAAAACTAACGCACTCACAGCGTATATATATATATATATATATATATATATATATATATATGAGGTGCATAGGTTCAGTGAATTTCAACAGATTGATTAATTTGTACAGATACATAGCTCTGTCCTGCCGGGCATTTCACACAACTCTGAAAATCACTTTAGCAGGAAATGAAGAACCCCATTTTCAATAAATAATTTCTTTTTATGAGGAAGCCATTTTGCGCTTTAAGCTCTCCCCGGGTGCACTTTTCACCCCTTTCTTTCCTTTTAAGTGGCTTAGACCCCGATAGTAAAGTTAGAAGTGAAACCTTTGCATCTTAAATATGATCTTTATTTCTCTTGATGGACCCGTCACATTTCTCCAGGGACACGCGACACTCTATCTTCGTGGTCATTACTTCAGTGTTATGCCATTCAGGTAACTCATAAACGGTATCAAGCGACAATGTGTCATCACAATGCAAGGTTATCCATCTTACCAAATTACATGAGACATTACTATTTGTATCACCCTTTGTAATGGTCCCACACAAATGGCTCTTCCGCAGTGATGGAGATTAGTTTGTGGGGTTAGATATACAGTAAGGTTAGATTTTGAAAACTAGGTACACAGCAATGTTCCTGTTTGGAGGCATTGAACATACAAAAAAATCTTGAAATTGAGACCCCCAACCGTTTCCATCAGTGGTGTTAAGATTTAATTTCGATGTCAAGAACGAGTTAATGTTCCCGACTGCTGATAGAACCAAACGTAAAAATATCCGGAGAGCCATTAGGGATTTGAATACCTTTTGCTCCATTTAAAAACAAATCTTATGTTCCTCTAATTTCAAATTGGGTGGCTTTATCACCAATAGCAAATCTAACAGTGTAGTGTCAAACATGATATTTCATTACTTACTCGGACGAGTTTCTTTCATCATAGCGTCTCAACCGTCGACTCTCCAACTTTGATTTGTTGAATGTTGAGTACAGACAGTAGTCTAGGCTTTTATTACTCGAGGCGTATGTTTTTAACTTTTATAAGTTGTTTCCTCTTTATGAATATGCTGATTATCACTAATCCTGGCTGGGATAAATCTATGTTTTTTTTTCATATGTATACAATGCATTGATGACAATGAATGGCCAGTAAGTACGCTCTAATGCATAAATACATGTACGTGTGTACACATTTAATTACGTACGTACACAGACACAGATACACATACACACACGATGTAGCAAATTTAAGAGACAATGTCAAATCACAAAAATTTGGGAATATATATAGATATATATATATATTCGGATTTAATATATATTTAAAGTTATTACCAATCTTCCATTAAATATGCTTGTTTAAACATTGTACACGATTATTCACTCTATGTGGGTATATCAGTCAGTTTGTATATATGTTACTCATGCGGCATATATCTATCTTCATGAGCTGTTTCTTCCCACATTTTTAATTCCAATTAAAAATTGCAGCGTACGTAAAATCTTTTGAAAACTTAGATTCAACTTATATGTAAAAAAGCATACATCTAGACCAGAGTTTTGAGCGAAAGAATATCTAATTCAAAGTACTCTTCAAAGTGCTCTGTATATCATCGAGACGATACAAAGCAATGCTTAATGATCACAGAAGAATAGAGAGGAAAAACCATACATACTATCCATGGTAAATCCAATTTTCAATATATATATATATATATATATATATATATATATATATATATATATATATATATATATATATATATACATATATATATATATATATATATATATATATATGTATATATATATACCCGTAGAGGGGGCCCAATACCCCCAACAACCGTTTGGGGAGCAAGGGGCCATGGGAGTCCCGTAGAACCCAGAAGAAAAAGAGAGGGATTTAGGGAGATTGAGAAACAATGAAAAAAGAAGAGAAAATAATTGAAAAAGTCATCATTTTATATTTCAACGGACTCATGACATAACCTCTGAGTTTCTGCATGTTTCTTAGGAATGTAGGGGCAGAGTATTTGATCTCTTTTTCCAGACATACCATACAAGCCTTTGCCACTGAGCCGACGGGGCCATTTGATTGTAGTGCCCAACAATACATGACAAATGTGAAGGGAAAAAACTTATCTAAATACAATACTTTGAGTTGGAAAGTATATCGTTTTATGTGAGCGAAGAAACTAGTCCTGTGACTGTAGTAACGCCCCGGGGGATTTTTTCAGTCAACGAATGACACCCATTGGACATGTAGACGGAGATTCAGTGAGTAAAATTATTCCAAATCAGTAGGAAAAAATATTTTCAAAATGGCGGGCTTTCACAGCGTGGTTCAAGTCTGAAAATAAAATCATCAAAAGTGAGCAAACTGTATATTGTTGGAAAGGGAAATTTATACCAAGTAAAGTTCATTGGAGAGCTATGCGCTCCAGAGCAATCCCATTCGATATTTTGTATATCAAAGGTTGTGAACCCTTGTTTTAAAAGAAACAAATGTGTAAACTGATAGCTCTAATATAAGGGAGGTAATCAGTAATCTGCACTGAAATTTCAACTCTTATTTTGGCGCCTATTTTTTCATCCTCTCATTGAAATTAATTGAGGACTTTAAGAGGTCTGGTATGGACAGCAAGATAAGTTTTGGGTGTTGAAGAAAGTTAGCTACAACATGGGGAGGTAATTACGCATGGATCCACTCACAAAGTTCATGGCATCTTTCAAAATCTCTTGCCCAGACTTCAAGGCAATCCCATTGAAATTCATTTCGTGCACTCGGAGATATTAGATAGATTTAGAGAAATTTGTGGTTGCCAACAGCTAGAACATCTGCCATTATGAAAAATTGTGCTATATATTTTTTTGGAATCCTATCTGAAATTTCCACCCAAGATATTACTCGCTGAAGTTGTTTCCAATATGTCCAGTTGGTGTCACTTGTCAACTCAAAAAATCATACTGGGCTCTACTAGAGCCAGGACTAGACGACAAAAAAAAAAGGAAAAAACATGGATAACGAGACGAAAAAAAGAATAATTGCAGATGGCAACTTTCCATTGGACAAACGATTTTGCTGAGTAAACGCAAACGGATGCACTATATATAGGTGCACATATGTGTGTGTATGTCACATGTGAGCGTAAGTATGTGTGTGCAAAATTGACATGTGTATGGATGTAAGTATGCGGTATGTGTGTAAGACGTATCTCTGTGTGTATATGTTGTACGTACTTACGTGTTTTTGGCGTGAATGTGTTTATGATTGTAACAAAGAGCAAAATACTAACAGTGTATTTTGCATTTTGCAACCAATGAGCTTGAGGAAATTCACCCTCGCCGATTAAAAAGTTAAAATGAATTTTAGAATTTCAAACAAACTTATCCTAGAAAAAAAGCCCTCGCTACAAAAATAAAACAAGCAAAACCCTGGAACTATTCTATAGAGGAAAATTCTTAAATCGTTTTTTCTTACTTGTTATCTATTTTTGACTTGAGGGGACAAGAATCGTAATTCTGGAATGTCAAATATAAAAAAGATATATATTCAATTTTGAACAGAAGAGAAGTGACAAAACAGACGAGAAAAAAACTGCCGCTAAATATGGGCACGATGCAAAATTTGTTGGGAACCAGGAAGCTCTTTCCACACATATACACACACACACATATATATATATATATATATATATATATATATATATATATATATATAATGTAAGAGTAATTCCGTATTTTTGTTGTTTTAAAGTTTTTATCATTATTATTATTAAGCTATCTTCGTGGAATATACGATTTGGATTTCGCTCTGTATATTCAAGCTGAATATTAAATTTTTACTATTTATTCTTGTATATTTGTGGCTGTCAAATTGAAAGCTGTAAAAAGAAAAGCAAATTCGAGAAATGTTGTCGTATGATGAGAGCCTTGGAGATGACCAGGGCTATGGGCATGAAATTGAGCAACATTATTAAAGCTGACCTAAGCAAAACAACACGAAAAGTCGCAGGGGAACTGATTGATAAACTGCACTTCTTCTGCATCAAAACATGTCCTCAAACCAAACTTGCATCGAAAGATCTGCTCTGTTACATGATCTATAAGTTTTTGAATCCTGGCAGAATCATCACAGAAAAGAATTATTGCCTGGAAGTCGACAAAATACTCCCAAAACTGCAACGATAACATTCATATTCTTCAGTCGAAAGGACCATGACAACGTCACTGCCGTACGAATCAACAGAAATTTAACAGACCAGGATACAAAACTCAAACTTACTCAGCTCACTTTCTCCGACCGACTAACACTTTTTCAAGTGTTTCCACGACTTCCTGCAAGAGAAGGACTCTAACATCCAGGCAACAACTCAAAACACTTTGAATGAATTCATGGCTTCCAGGAGCTCAGAATTCTGTTTCCGGAATAAATGGACTTGTTTCTGGTTGGCAGAAAGGTGTAGATTCTGACGGTTCTCATATCGATTAATGGCCTTTATTCTAATCTGAGATATATGCTTAAAATTTGATGGTGAAAAATTGCTTTTTTTGCACCAACCCAATATATACACGAATATATATATATATGCACACACGTATATATATGCATATATATATATATATATATATACATATATATATATATATATATATGTGTGTGTGTGTGTGTGTGTGTGTGTGTGTGTGTATGTATATATATATATATATAGATATATGTGTGTGTGTACGTATGTGTATGTGTGCGTGTGTGTGTGTGTAAATGCATATTACATATGAGTATGTATAAGTGTATGTGTTTTTGCACGGAACAGGAGAGAGAGAGAGAGAGAGAGAGAGAGAGAGAGAGAGAGAGAGAGAGAGAGACTGGGAGTAGCATATGAATAAGTGGGCTATCTATCGGTCTCTCTAATATAAACAAAACTAAAATTTGTAGAATGAATAAAATCTTACATTTATGTGCCTTTATATTTATCATCGCTTAAAAAAACTCTCATTCGTTTATTCTAAATAGGTCGTATTGTTATGGTGTCAAAAAAGCTCCCAGCTGAAAATGTACAAGATCAATAGAATATATATATATATATATATATATATATATATATATATATATATATATATATATATATATATATATATATGAATGAGTTCTCGAGCTATAATGCATGTATGTCAACATAAACGTGTGTGTTCACTTGCGTGTACGCATTTGTGTGAGATTATTCGTGTATGTATGCGTACAGGTGTTCAGGCACACGAATACAGATGTGTATTTGTGTGTATGTGCGTGTGTTACATATTCGTGTGATAGAGGACAAATGAAGGAGAAATTAAAAGGAAAATATCAACGGTAAAAATTTAACGACAAAAAAAAATGGAGAAAGGAAAAAAAATTCAAAATAATGGAACCTAATTGCATTATTGAAGAAAAATAAATTTAACAAAATTATCATCGCTCGTGGAAATCGCGATGCATGATGGGATCGTTTGTGTCTGACAAGTCGTAAAAATGTTGTCTGCCACAAATAATTGGAAGATGATAATGAAGTGTGAGGTAGAGGGGGTTGCTGCCAGAGAGTGAATGTTCCAGTAGAGCAGAGAATAAGATTGAAAGAAAATGAAAGGACGGAAAACAGGTCTGGTTAATCACTCAATAGAAAACATCGCGTGACCAAAGTATTCTGGCAGCAAGTCATGTTGGGGGTGATTAATGAATGAATTTTAAAGAAAGGGTGATCGATGAATTAGTAACTTCTTTCACCTTCAATTGGACCATGATCACTAAAAACATTCTGAATTTTCAGTAAATTAAACGTGAACGCTGCTGGACACAAACTAAGAAACCTGTTCAGCATACATTTTAATCGTAAACTGAACCCTCCAGTATAACCTATCTTTGTGGGTTAGGTGGGTTAGGTGTCTCTGATGCAGCCTGTTAGTGTGATACATAGATTCCAGCTAGATTCCCCTAAAAACTGAAGTGACAGTCTTGATTGACGGTTTAAAATAAGAGCAAGGATAATTTGAGATGACCCTTGTCAACACCATTCACTAGTTCAAACTGAATCGAAATAAAATGTTGAAATGAACAGTGGAATAATTTGAATATGTAAACTTTCAGTTACTTCGCTTGAAAATTAAATTTACTCTTTTTAAAAACTATTTTAACCGCTTTTCCTGCAGAATAATAAAAATATATTTCAATCGAAAAAGTAATTTTTTGACTTGGCCCAATATTCAATTACTTCCCCCTTCCTCACCCACAAACTTTCATTGAAATTTTTTGGAGACATCACATGGACAGAAAGATAAACCGACGTACACAAGTGAATACATTAACTCTCTAAACTCCATTTTCTTTGATGTCGCTTATATGTCACCTTCGCAGACATCTTTATATAGCCACAGCAGGGTTGTCAAATTAGATGAAAAAAAAAAGATCTTTTTCTCTAATTTGCGAATTCAGTGTTGCCAATTTCAATGTTATTTTTTAAATTCGAATTTGGAAGTCCAACGTTGCCGATTAAATGTTTTTCAAAAATTCTTTAAATTAAAATTTGAGCGAAGAAAACGGCGCTAAGACTGTCTGAGAAGGAGCTTAAAAAAAACGAGAAGCCATTTACGACATTCTGAAAACAGGAAGGAGCTTTCAACAATGACTGGTCGGAAAATGGTGTTGTACAAGCATCCGTTGTTGATATGGTGACTTCTTGTGACGTAAATTGCATCTAAATCAACAATGGTAGCACTTTTGTGGGAGTGAGGCGAGAAGCGTAAGAAATGCTAATCACTATTGCGATAAGGTTCTTATTTGCTAGTTTTTATCGACATAACTGATTACCTGGAGCGACCATTTTATTTTATTTTTGTTAATTATCTATCCAGAACACACGCAAAAAAAACGCCTTCAACTGGCATTTAGATAAGGTTGTATCTTACTCAATTTTTTTTCTGCAACTCCCACAGGACAGACATAAAAAATGCAAAGCTTGATTTCTGATGTTAGGAGAATGGTTTTTGCTGTCTGTATTGTAATTTTCAAGGGATTGGCTTCTCCTAATGGTAGTTGTCACTCTCTACCCAGGATATTGATTGTACACAATTGGGTAAGTGTTTGGAATAGTTTAACAAATCAAAGCCTTCAAATTTTGAAAGGGACATAACTGCAGTAAAACTGCTCATTTATACTGTTGCAGCTAATCCATTCCGGACAGCTACATTTTAGTATTTATGAACCTATTCTATCTAATCTAAGATTACAGTTATGGTTAAGGTCAGGATTAGGGGTGAGCTAGGATGGAGGTCGCAATTAGCAACAAAAAAATCGAATATATTTTTTCATATTTACATCTGTACTGGTTATCTCCCTTCAAAATTAGATCACCCTGCGTTTACGAACGTATCTGAAATATATCTCTGCCTTCTACCGAGAGGACAGATCGTGTCTAGCTAGGTTGTAAAAAAAGGTTCTCTCGCTGAATTTCTCTATTCGTAAGAAAGAAAAATGGTTTGTTTTTTTTACTAAAGCCCAATCTGGTATAAGGTTATAATTATGGACACCGCAGCGATTAAATTCAATACAGTCATACCTGTGCATTAGTCAAGCTTGTTATTCACTGTTCGAAGGTAAGGTGCGCAATGAGGATAGGAGAGATCTGTCCAGCTATGGCCTGGGTCATAATCTTGAAAAATACCAGCCCAGATGCCATGGAATCAATTAATGAAATCACGAAAAATCCGGACCCTAATGATTGAAATGCAAAAAATTCAAAACTCTGAACACCCCTCCCTAAAAAAACAACAACAACAAAAAACAAACAAAAAAAAAAGGCACAATTGAACTTCGTAATGGTTCTTTCCTTAGTATTATATCAACAATTGAAAAATGATAAAACCGGAAAAAAGCAATGACTATGGATAAATTCTAAATCCGTAGATACCAACATCTGATTTGCTCAGCTTTTATTTATATTTTAAAAGACTGAACATTCCCTTCTGTGACCTCAATTACACTTCCCTCCAAAACAATTTTCTGATAGATTTAATAATTCTTCCGTGTTTTACCACTCATTTAAGACTATCCTCTCTATGCACAAAGACTTGCATAGATTCAGACCCTCTGTCCAAATATCAACGTCCAATATGCACACACATGCACATATACACACACATATATATGTGTGTGTTTGTGTCTCTTTCTCTTTCTCTTCCTCTCTCTCTCTCTCTCTCTCTCTCTCTATATATATATATATATATATATATATATATAATTTTATGGTGCAATATAGCTCCTTGCCTTGTACACTAGTAGAGTACTTCCAAGGATATAATTTCTTCAAACAGCACGGATGAAAAAAGAAAACATTGAACATTCCTCCAAGGATATCCCTATCACTAACAAACACAATTATCTAGTACAGTTCCCGGAAAAAAAATCTGATCGGACGCATGAGGTGAGAGGTCTTTTTCTACACTAACCAACTCAACAAGTGAATGGAGAAAAATATGTTTTGGCTCCAAAACACTAAAAGCCCTCCACATAACAAACTATTGAAAAATTCGAACAGGGCTTCCTAGTGACTGTCAAAAACATCGCATTTAAAAACATATAATCCCATTCTAGTGAAAATTGAAGAAGAAATTAAAACAAATCAACAACTCTAACAACATATTCGTAAAAGGAGATGAAAGTAACAATATATATAAACTATCGAACTTACAGCAAACTCTTAACATCATAACATCACACTAAACTTCAAAAGAAAGCACAAAAAAAAACAACTACGAGGTAAGAGCCGGCCGACCTATAAAGTTCAGTCAAACAAAAGTCATGTATAACAGTCACATCAAGAATAAGGACATAACCGTCAAAATTGAAAATGCAAAACTGGGGAAAGTAGACCACTACATCTATTCAGGACGACGAATCTCTATGAACCTCCCCGCCCCAAGAAAAGAAACCAAGCAGAGAATCACTCTAGGATGGCAAACCTTCAGCAAAGTAAGCTCAGCCTTCAAAAACAAGACGATCCTAAAAAGAAGAGCATACAACCAATTCATCCTCGCGATAGTCATTTACGAAACTAAAACACGGAACCTAACCAAGAGACAAACCCGCAAACTGAGAAGCATGCAGCGTGTGCATTAAAGAATCATGCTCAACCTTGCACGGAGAGATCTCAAGATATTATACATCAGAAAGAAAACAGGGGTCCGAGACATCATAGAATCCGTTAAAAACTCAAATGGCTATGGGCTGGTCATGTTGCGAGAATGAAAGACAACCGATGGATATCACAACTCTCAACATGGATCCCCAGAGGCCAAATGCAAAACTGAGGCAAAAAAAAGATACGAGATGGAAAGATGGATTATACAAATTCAGAAGATACTGGCTCCGCGACGCACATGATAGAGAAATGTGGTGGATCCTAAGGAAGGTCTATGTCCAACGATGGACATTAAAATACTGATGATGATGATCATGATGATGATGATGATGACAGGTTAGTAAGATTACGAAAAGATGCTAACATACTCACGAGAACCCCAGATCAGACTACATAAACGAATTGACCACCACACTACTTAACCTCACGAAGATAGGAAAAATTAGTAAGACAATTTTAGATTACATGAATGACAGCATCAAACGACTACAAGTGAACCAATATATAAACACGAATGTGGCCATCATCTCGTTCAGCAATATTTAACAAAAAAAACAAACAAAATATAACCTGTGCTTTTGTACAATTCGACATTATGGACTTCTACACGTGTATATCCTAAGGAATCTTTGAGGAAGCCATGGATTTTGCAAAATTTGACACTATCATCAATGATAAAGATATCGAAATAATCAAACACAGTGGACAAACGGTACTGTTCAACAATCAAGGACAAAGGACTAAAAAAACGAAATCTGCAATTTTGATATTTCTATGGGTTATCTCGATTCAGCCAAGATGTCTGACAGAATTGGTTTGTATATTTTGCATAACCTAATCAGAAAAATCGACTCTAAAAATACAGGACTGCACTGGAATTATGGCTTACTAATTATTGAAGATGGAAACGCGCAAAAATATGAAACATATTAAAAAAAAAAACATCATAAATGAAATGGAAAACTTTCAAGTTGAAATCAAGGCTGATGTAAAGATTCTACATTTTTATATTACTTTTAATTTGAATAATGCCCCTAAGCCACACAGAAAAGGAAATTCTGTTGTTACATATATCAAAACATGTTCTAATCATACAAACAAAATCATTAAAAAGATCCCAAAGTCAATAGATACTAAACTAACATATAATTCCCCAAATGAAACAATATTCAATGATGTTAGAACTAAATATGCTAAAGCCCTAAAAGACAGCAGTTCTACCGAAACTACCTTAAAATGTGATAAAAAAAAGTTAAATCCAATAGAGTAAAACATATCAACAACAAAAAAGTAGAAGTAGGGAAATCATCTGGTATACACCACCATTTAACCTGTAAGTGAAAAACAACTTCGGGAAAATATTCATCCAATTAATAGAAAAACACTTCCCCGCAAGCAACCCAATGAGTAGAATATTAAGCAAGAACAAACTGAAAATTAGAAATAATTGCGTTGATAATTTCAAAAAATTAATAACAAAACATAACAATGAAGTGGTCAGAAAGCATAATATAAACCAGATTACAATTGCACAAACAAAAACAGTTGCTCTTTATCAAACAAACGTCTCAAATTGAATTTTGTATATTAGAAGTGAAATATTATATAGGAATATCCGAAACATCCTATAAACTAAGATTAGCCAACTAAATATCATCATTTACAGACGAAAAAAAATTTAAAAAACAATACATCGCTGTCGGCATATTATTGAAGACTGGTAGCAACCTCAAACTCACACTAGAATGGAAAATATCAAAACAAACATATTCTAGAATATTGAAACCCCATGTTACCTATGCCCAAATGAAAAATTTGAAATCCTCACTTTTGCCAATAGAAAAAAAAACAGGATCACTTGCAGAAAAAATGAAGTGCTGGCATTACTCAACATTTTCTATCAACAAACATAAATCCATAATCCACAAATAAATAAACTAAAAAATAGCCACAATAGATAACTTATTCATCCAGCCAACCCTATCACCATAATTATCTTCGATATGTGGAAACAGAACAAACAAAGAATGATTGAATTTACAAGTAGATTCGTATGAAAGGGAACCATTAGATTGGGAGACAGATTTGAGTGAGGATAAGATACTCTCAGAGACGAATCATATTACAAAAAAAACTGATGGATTAGCTGCATACTGATAACGAAAATGCCTATACCATACCCTCCTAATTCATAATTTTTAACTCCCAACAAGCACAGCATCTACACTAAATAAAACAGAAAATATAACAAGCAATGACAAACCACTGGACGAAAAACAAAAGACAAAAAAAAAAATAACGTAATATACATATAAATTAAGTTAAAGGAAGACAACTTAGAAAAATACCACCCTCAAATAGCAATCTAAAGCGAACCAATTCATTCTCCCGGAGAAGCCCAAAGAGGGCAAAACTATGAACGTGTCTTCGTAACGAATCTTTACTTCATTATACACACAAACACATACAGACATACATATACCCGAAAAATGAAACATATACATCAACTGTATTGTCCCTTTCTGTATTTTTCCTGTCGCCGCTTTTTCTCGAGTCCATGGAGAAAGAAAAAGTGCTTCTGTTGACATTCCTTTGAGATTATTGTTTGTATTGTTAGAAGGACTTCTTCGAAGAAGGCAATATAGAAAAACAAGGTATTGGGATATGTAATTTGTTCATGACCGATTTTCCCGAACTTTTGAGTCGTACTTGCGATCTATATATATACACATATATATGAAAATATATATAGAGAGAGAGAGAAAGAGAGAAATAAAACTATATTTTCAATTATTAAGAATACAATCAGAAAGAAATAGAAAACAATATATAATACAGTAAATAGAGCCATTAATACATGTAAAAGAAAGAATTAAAAGATATACATCCAGCGAATTTCAACATTGCTTTCCTAACGTACTCATTAGCGACCGGTAATATGTTTTGTTCTTGTAATTATTAAAACAAAAAGCCCATTTGCATTTGAATAACGTATTTTTCTATCATCCAATCAGGTTTAATTGTTTATTCCTGGTGAATGAAATGTTGACATTCATCGGGTATATATCTTTGTAATTCTTATATACATATAATGATTAAAAATCAAATATACATGAACATAAATATATCCACTTACAAATATAAATGTTTCATGTTAAACACTCATTCAGACTGGTTCTGAATATATATATATATATATATATATATATATATATATATATAATATATATATATATATATATATATATATATATATATATATGCATATGTGTGTGTGTGAGTGTGTATGTGCGTGTGTGAGTGATAGCTGATATTATGCTTTGATTGTATACTTCACATTTGTTTTTATTCATATCAAATTGTTACGCACTCTCTCATTTCATTTCCGTGGTCTTTCTCTTACTTCATCGCCTGTCCTTGGTGAAAGTATTCTTTAATCTTCCAAGGCATCAATCTCTTTTCTTATTGTATTTTCCCAGGTTTTATTATGGAACATTACTTTTGTCTTTGTTGCTTTTACCCTATTTTTGCTTTCTTTATTCAGATCACTGAACAAGTTTTTTTTTTCTATCGTTCACAATTTCTGCTATCAATACAATATCATTGCAATACCTCCGTCTATGTTCACTCGTACGCTTTTCGAAGGGCGCTTTCGAGGCCTGCTGAGAATAATTTTGGTGTCATTATGTCCGTTTCTTACTCCTTTTCTGATATTCATCTTGTTTGTATCTTTTTGATGTTTGATTATTGAAGTACCATTTTTATATATATTCTCAATTATTTCTATATAATCCTCATTTATACTATATGCTATTTACATCTTTTGGGGCACAAAACCACAAGTCGAGTGCACTCAGTGAGAATAGACTTGATATCTTTATCATGATTAGTTTGTGATCTATTACTCTAAGACATGTTGACCAGTTCGTCTATCAGTTTGTGCTTATAATTGATTACTCAAAGGAAAACTTAGTGAAATCCTTCACTATTTATCTGTATCAGGTTATCCGACCACTATTTATTAATAACTCAACGCATGAAACAATTTCATTAAGCTCGGCAACATTTTATTTATTCATCTTTGTGTCTTGATGCCACAAATCTTATTGATGGTTATGCGTTACAAACAAGGTTGCTAACATGATTTGCGCATGCGCTAGATGACGTCAATCCTATCCCCAACAAGTCACAATGCAAACATTTATCTAAAGATATTAAAAAGATAACATGGTAAAATCATTACCAAGCACCAGAGTGGTAAGTGAAGATGAATAATTGTTCACCATTTCAAGTGAAATTGTGCAATAGCAAATCTCAATAAGTGATCGAGAGAGCTCCCCCCCCCTGGAGCCAAACGCCCTTGGCCTTGAATCTTAAGCTATGCCCCTGTCTGGCACATTTACAAACACGGTCTGGGTGCAAAAACAACCAAATATTCATGGTTTATTTTTGACTTCAGAGCCTGAAAACATTTATTTCCTTTTCATCGAATTGGCAATTGAAATTTGCTGGAATCAAAGACTAAATGTTGCTTTCTATAAATTTCATCTTATTGAAACAACGAAAGTCTGATACTTTGGCCTTAGTCAAAAGGTCAATGGAACTTCCGAACCTATCTTTTTTTTTCTTCAGCTCGTTAATTTAATACAATCATTCATTCACCTTTTCACTCGTTCCTTCTTTCCTTCTAGGCATTTGATCCCCTTACTCTCTTTTTCTAAACTATCAATACTCATCATATATTCCAAACGTTGCTTTGTCCTTTTCCTCCAGCTTCACTCCGTTTACCTTTTTTTTTCTCCCTGACTTCATTTCTGCGTTTTCTTTCTATCAAAAAATTGCCAACCAAAACTGTCAACATAGGTTTCTTCAGTTTTCAAATTAGTCTATCTATCTATCTATGCATTGCACGTACATGCTGTACCAATGGAGCTAGAGTGCTGAAACTTTTAGTATTCACTCCTTATTTGTCAAGCAAAACGATTGTTCTGTGTTTTTAAGATCGCCCCAAATAGTTTTCTTCTATCCAAATTTTGATTTTTAATCATTCAACAACAAGCGAAATAAATTAATTCATAATTGATCACTCTGTTTTCCAGCTTTTTGATTCATTTCTCAAAACACGGAATGCTGCCAAAATAAATTGATCAAGAGACAAATTTAAAAAGGGATTAATAAGTTACTGCTCACGCATTTTGCATGGTGGTGATAACAGAAAATAAATGAAAACGAATTTAAAAAAATCAAAACATAAGACAAAACAACGCGTGAATGCTGCCCAACACACATTAAAGAACCAAATTGGTATAAGTTTACATTGTAAATTGATCTCCCGCTAAAACCCTATTCGAGGGTGGATTTAGAAAAATAAAACAAAACAAAAAAGTTCTTTTTGGACGCAATAAGGAGTAAATGTTAAAATTTTCAGCACTTTAGCTCCATTGTTGCGGTGCCTACGCGTGATACATACATACATACATACATACATACATACTTAGATTTCCAGACTGACTTGGTACCTGGAGAAACCTGTGTTAACAGTTTTTGTGATATTTTTGGTTGACGGTAAAATAGTGTTCAGCTTTAGTTTTATACAGCAAGTCGTTACAGAGGCAACACCCCCCCTTCGTCTTTCTTTCTCACAGAGCCCTGTACCTGCCACAACAGGAACTTTTGACAACTCAGCGTAACATACGGTAATCACCATTCTCTCAGTTGGATAATGTTTCTCCGCTTTACATCATTTTGGGGAACACTCTATCATTGAATAGCGGAGAAAACTGTATACTTTTATTCGTTTCGCCTTACCTACTGGCTAAGTTGATTACGTATTCACAATCGGCGTCAGTGGTTGATGGAAGGGCCCAGGTATAAGGCCAGGATTTCGAATTTTTATTTTCAAGTGAGGCAGACTCTTATTCCGAGGATTGCTCTTCTCTTCCCTCTGGTCATTTAGCCTTGTGGCAGACCAAGGTAATATCAATAAATATCTAAATCGTCTCAATTGTTAGGTCTCCATTGTGAGGTGCGATTAACCGCTTTTTATCTAGCAACGGCAGGAAAAAATACAGAGCAGCGACCAGGGAAAACATGATGTATGAGAAATATTAGCAATAGATAAGATAAAAAATGTGAAGCTGATTGTAACCAGCAGAAATGAAGTATGCGTCAGTGATGGATAATGCTCGGAGAAGGTCTTTAAAAAATACGAGGATAGTTATTATAGCCAGTGAGCATGGCATCTCACGTAACACACAAGGCATGGCATGTGCTAATGTTATTTGAAGTACAGAATAGGCATTATTCAAAGCAATTACGTCATTCTGATTCGTTTTTGCGGAAAATCTAATGTCTTTTTTCTATCTATGGTGTTATCGCAACGTTTTGGTCGACTCATTCTACGGCTTTCTTAGCGTGTGATATGCAATATCTATGGGGAAAGGTCTCTTTCTCTCTCTCTTTCTCTCTCTCTCTCTCTCTCTCTCCCTCCAGTGACACAAAGCAAAGAAACAGTTTTAAACAGAGATTATCAGAAACTTTCTTTAAATGGGACTATCTTTTTTATTGATATAAAGCATAAGGATAAGGCTGTAGAATGAATTGACTGAAGTGTTGTGGTAGCATCTGAGATGGGAAGAAAACGAATGGTTGGATTCTGAACGACTCTCCTAAAAATTGTAGACCATGCAACCATGATTAATTTGACCCTCAATCGGCTGAACTTCGTAAGATTTTATTCAGCTCAAAAATAAAACTGTGGATGTCATATTTTTTCTCTTTTGACTGAGATATTTCCTTTGTCCATCACGGCGTGTTGTTTTGAATTACCGTATTTCCAGACGTCAAGAGCACAAGATACCACCGTTTGACTTCTTTTGGTGTTTAGTAATTATCCATTGAAGTAAGGTTGTGTAATGAGAATTAAAATGCCGCTAATATTGGTATACGGAATCTAAATTGTCATCAGTTTGTTTTATCATTGTTTAACAGCTACAGAAGAAAAGCTTACGAAGGGACATAGAAGAAATGATTTTTAATTGATTTTCCCTTAAAAGTTTTATCTTGATAACAACACACACACGCGCATGCATATATAATCTTTTTACTCCACATATACGGAATAGTGAATGAGTCTTTGACTATTAGTAAGTTACACTAAAAAAGTGTTACGTATACCATTACTTAAAACATTTGTTTACCGTAGTATACCAATATGGGAATGCATTTTGGTGTTTATGTATTTTTTTGAGATTCTCTGTAATACCTTTGTTAACTAAATAATATACACAAAGTATAATTTACATATTTCATCAAGAGGCGATTTGATAGAAGTTCAAATCACTGTCTACCATAGATTACCTTCCCCTTGGGTTAGAAAAGGCATATGTTGGACGCTGGCGTTTCGAGACTCATTTCGGGAAAAAAAAGCGTTTTTGACTATGGGGTATACTGTTATTATCAGTTACTGTATGGGCCTATTTTATATTGCAGTCAGTCACTAGTTATCATCCATTTGAAGAGAGTTGTAATAAAGTGTTTTCAGTGTGAACTAGACACCACTTGTTTCCCTTGAACGTATTTGATTGATTGTATAATAAAAACCTTCTGACTACTTGAACAATAATACTTGTATTTCATTTCGTTTACAACGAATTTCACAACGAATTTGACTCAACTCACCAAATAAGCACGATTATGCCGACTGTTTATAAACATGGGCTTCAGCCAAACAGAAGCTGCAGGGTGTCGTCGTGCGAGTACTGTGTCTGCAGTTTTGATTTAACTCTACAATATGATTCCTAACGAAAATGCATTGGTTTCAATAATCAGTAAAATACATATTAGTTCAATATACATTGCTGTGCGTATATATCGTTATATGATTAAAAAATCATACACTGACGACCTGACAAATCTGAGCAGAACATAAAACCTAAGGTTATAAGCTACACTGAAAAAAGTGTTTTTTTAAGACCAACTTAGAGAACTTCTTTGTTGAAAAAAAATCTTGTTTTTTATACCTAAATTGATCAGTTCATCTGGGAGTACATTTTAGATTGAATATGATAATTGCTACTCCTTGTAACAAATTACAGTCATTTTTAAAAAAGTTAATCTATGTAACATTTTCTCAGTGTTACTTATTGACACCTGACAAGGCTGATAATGATGAACGTTACTTTGAGATAAACTAATAATTTACAGGTAACAAATTAGGGTAATGTTTTACGTAATGGTATACGTAATACGTTTTTCAGTGTAACTTACAAATAGTCAAATGCTCGTTCACTAATTCGTATACGTGGACTAAAGTAAACATCTGAAAAACGGAGGTTATATATGCATGTGTGTGTGTGTGTGTGTGTGTGTGTACGTGTGTGTGTGTGTTTGGTTATCAAAATTAAACTTTTAAGGGAAAATCAATTTAGAATCGTTTATTCTATGTTCCTACGTAAGCTTTTCTTTTGTAGCTGTTAAACAGCGATAAAACAGAAAAAAGAACCACTTTCAAGAAAACTAAAACACCTAATGTGTTATTTAGCGGCAAAATCACTGGACCGGCTAAAAAAAACAAAAAGGTTGCGATGAGCAATATCGTATATAAACAAAGCATGTTCTGTTGGTCACGCAATAGAAAACGTCACATGACCAACATCTTTTGAATGCATTCCGTGTTCGGGGTGATCAATTATGGAATCATTAAATGGAAGATCAATAAATATCTTACTTCTTTCAACACCTTAGCATAAACTTACATTGGGAATTGCACCCCTCGTAAAGAGCTTACTTTGAGAGGGAATTAAAAAAAAAAAGTTTTTTTTAATTCTAGACATTATAGGGATTAAATGTTAGATTTTCCAGCTCTGTACTTCCACCACCACGGCCTCTACGCACGACACATACATAGCCAGCGAGCCAGCTGGAACCAATTAAAACTGAAGAAACCTATGCTGACAGTATCGTTTGACGTTTTCTAAAAATGAAATAATGCCAGTTACTCAATATCAGAATCTCAAAACAACTCAAGATTATAAAATAGTTTGATATTTTATCCCTCTGGTGATAGGGATACTTAATAGAAGATTTATTCCGTCTTCCTAATATCACTATATTCTATTTATGGGTTGGAAATTCTGCCCTTGGTGAACTAGTTTAATCTTGACTCTCCTAAGCGATTAGTTTTGGTCTGTAGCTTCCTATTATATCAAGCAAGGCTTTGAATTGAACGTTTGTTTACATGTCTTCCGCCTGTGGTGATTTCATCTTGTAAAATGTAAAGAATAATTGAATAACTCACAGAGCAGAAATGTCCAGAGAGAGAGAGAGAGAGAGAGAGAGAGAGAGAGAGAGAGAGAGAGAGAGAGAGAGAGAGCGAGCTAGTTGTATATATATATATATATATATATATATATATATATATATATATATATATATATATATATATATGGTGTAAGCTGAATAAATCTCTCCTATGTAATGTAAATTCACCTGAGGGGGTAGGATAAAGAGATGTTGATCATTATTTGGTTTATATGCTGTAGAATTCAAGACTTTATTTCCAGGGCATCAGCCACTTGGTAAAACTCATAATGGTTTATAAATTATAACTTTCCACCTACTCCATGGTCACCGATATGTGAGCCGACATGTTAACACGCCTGCGCGTAAGTACGCATAATCTCTCTCTATCACTCCCCTCTCTTGATCTTTCTCCATTTCAAAGATAACAAGGACCCCCCAAAAAAAGAACATAATATTCATGTGTATACAATATGCATATGAATACAAAATAAAAATGTGGATATCCAAGCAATTACAGTTATTGTACGACAATTTTTCTTTATTTCATATTTTCATTTTCCAATACGCATTATTCAAACGGAGTAAATTGCTAAGTAAACCGTCTCCACCTTTGACTTTCGAGAAATAATGCTAATGGAACAAACCTGACGTTCCATTAGAATAAGGATTCTTGATAATAATTACGCCTTCAGGAAGAAAAAAAAATGTCACCCTGATGCATTCATTGTAAAAATGAAAAACATAACTGAACAAAGATAGAAAATACAGAAAATAAAACAGAACATTTCCAATTTTGTTAGCGGGAAAATGATAATATATTTGTTTTACCGCATTCTTGAAACGACAGGAATGCACCATAAGTGACAGATTTTTGATACATTTATGTTACCTTTTTTTTTTTTTTTTTTTGCGTTGGGTTATTTTCCGATTTTTGTGAAAGGAATCCGTTCAAGGTTTTTTTTTCTACTCAACTCCTGAATTTGAAGGACAAATGTAGTCAAGAAGCTGCTCGTGAAAAAAGTCTTTGAAATATATATTACTAGCAATAGTACCTGGTATTGCCAGGGTAAAAATAACTGCATTATGAGGTTCCCCCTCAATTGTAACCCCATTCCGATTTTGACCCCCACAAGTGACATAAAAGCTCCTTCAAGATTTTCATCCTCAAAATCCAAAGGGAATTCCTCTACGATTCTGAAATATAGATTACCCTCCATTTTGGTCCCTAAAAGTGAAAACTAGTTCTGCCTCGATTTTGACCCATGAAAGCAAAAAATGTTCCCCGTCACTCTTTTTGACACCTAAAATTGTAAAAAAAATTTCTTCCTCGATTTCGATCCCTAAAAACGAAAAGTACTTCCTCCCCAGTTTTGACCTTCAAGAGAGGAAACAATTCCCCAACGATTTTCATCTTTGAAAGAAAAATAGATTCCTCCTCGATTTTCACCCCTAATAAAGATTCAGATTCCTAGATTTTGAATCCTAAAAATGAAGAGTAAATTTCCCCTAGATTTTGAATCCTATAGAAAAGAATAAAATCTTCAATCTTCATTCTCTGTTTTGACCTACACAGAAGAAGAAGAAGAAGAAGAAGAAGAAGAAGAAGAAGAAGAAGAAGAAGACGAAGAAGAAGAAGAAGAAGAAGAAGAAGAAGAAGAAGAAGAAGAAGAAGAAGAAGAAGAAGAAGAAGGTGGTATATAACCAAATTTACGTGTAAAAAGGACGTAATACTTCCAACCGAAATAATAATTATTACTAACAGTATCACAACCGTCAAAATGACGGAATTATTCACGTACGGATTATTAATTCTTCACAGGATGTGAATATTTGTGTGCTCTGTCTAGGATCAAACTGTCGTTCCTTGGCAGAAAACTACGGCTACACAACTCTCGACCTGAGGTGCTGGTGAGAGCTCGTGAAATGTCGCGCAGATACCTAAGTTTCAAGCTGGGTTTTTGGTGTTATTTTCTCATCTTAGATCGATACGTAGCATAAACGAGGAGTCCTCCGGATTCTGACCCTTGACAGCATCCCTCCACTGCACTATGAGCAGTTGGTACGGAGAAGTACTGACATCTTCGTGACACTGGTTGAAGGATCTAGGCAATTTTCGTCCCAGTCCACTTGTATACATTGCAGCCACATCGAGGCAAGGGAGGTTACATATCGCGTAGCTATCTGACCTCCGGCTTGGGTTGCTAGTTTAATGCTTTTTCCTTTGTCCTATTCTTGTTTCAACTGGGTACGATCTTGTGGATTCTTACTGCAGGTAAGCACTTCCCCATTGCAGTATAATGAAAGTGTCGGGAGTAGTCCAAACACATTAGCAAATAACTTGTGTGAAACAGTCAATTTTTCCCCTTGCCCTTACGTACGCGTGCGTATTATGCTCTCATGGGGATTTGCTCAAATGTAGGATCAGGATGTATCCATCCTACATTCAGATTGGGATGCTAATGTAATGTCTTTGTTCTCGTCTTCAGAGTGCAGCATAAACAAGGCGATCATAATCCTAGGGGTTCTTACTTTGATCTAACATCTTCCCATTGCACTATAAGTTGGAGGGTATTATGATGTCCTCGTTACACAATAGTTTCCAGCAAATAACTTGTGTCTTCAATCTTGTTTAGAGAAAATAACGTTGGGAACTTTTAAACATACAATATCAATGCTCTTCCATCTATGGAATGAAGCACTCTGGTGGATGCAGAATTGTAGTAAGTGAATATGTCGCTTAAATTCAGTCTTACTGATCGTCCAGTTTTGCCTAGGGCAGGGTAAAATGCCAGCCTTCTGGGTCTGAAGTGAGAGTTTCAATCCTACCTCGTGGTTATGGATGGGATAATGGTTCATCTATAGCCACACTGAAGAGTTGTAAGTAATTATTGTAACAGCTATCTGTGAATGACTCAATTATTATATGTATACATACATACACACACACACACATATATATATATATATATATATATATATGAATAATTTGAAGCCCCATCGCAGGCGATGGATAGTATGTATATATAATTAATGCCTTTCGCATTGAATTTTTAGAATCCTGTATAATCAATTCGAAAGATCTCATGACGATTACAGAAATAGCGTGAACAATGTACATCACTGAAAGATTCTTCATTTTTGCTTGAATCGGCATTTTGTTTCTCTTCCCGTTGTCAAGTCTTCTTTCCAGTTTCTTTCCAATATGAATTTTACCATTTTTAATTCAATCCTGATCATCTTCGGGCATTTCTGCATCCAAGTTGTCTTTCTACTTGTATTATCTTCAATATTATTGGTAGCTGTTCCCAGACAAGAGGCGCTTTTGCTTTATTATGACTACATTTAATCAAGTGCTTTCGCTCTTGATAGCGTTTTAACTTTTCCGTAAAATAATGCAGGTTGCATTAGTAAAAGAGTCAATAAAATGTTTATTTTGCCGAGAGCAATCAAATCTTTAATGCTGTCTATAAAACTACGGAATGCTATTGAATTATTTTACAACCAATCGTCATTAAATGGGTGCATTTAAGCACATTTTAAGTACAACGCTTTTCTTTTTCAAGTTCAGAATATTTGTAAACCAATCATTATGTCGATCCTTTATCCTATCATTCGCTCTCTTTTTACCAATTTCTAGACTGAGCTATCTATCTATCTATCTATCTATCTATCTATCTATCTATCTAGTCTGTGCATGACTATTTTTCAACCCGTTAGTATCTAATGCTCTAGCAAGTTAACGATGTTGCTTCGTAAGATTACTAATATCTATCTATCTATCTATCTATCTATCTATCTATCTATCTATCTATCTATCTATCTATCTAAATGTGTGTATGTTCTTCAATCTGCTGGAACCTTTATGCTGCAAGTATGCGCAGTAAACTCACAACTCATATCCATGGATAGATCTGTCTATCCATCCAATCATTCAGTTCCCTTGCTTTCTGTCATCCTTTCAAATCTTTTCTTATATTTCTGAATAAATATCTATTAAGATCATCATCATCATCATCATCATCATCATCATCATCATCATCATCCTTTTAGCGTTCATCGTTGGAAATAGGCCTTCCTTGAGATTCACTATACCTCTCTATCATGGGCGTCATGCAACCAATGTATGTGTGTGTGTATGTGCGTGTGTGTGTGTGTGTACACGTGCATGTGTGTGTGTGTGCTTGTACGTGTAAAATTGTGGAATTTCCTCACGTGTGAATCGTATTTATGTAATAATTTTGGTCCTTAAAGTTAATGCCTCTTCCGTTCATACCTCGTCACTTCAAGAGAAATCTTCTTTCATGCCGACATTTTGCAAATGATCATTCTTTTGAATTTATCTCCGAATGATTATCTAATATGGAATAAGAATAGAATTAAATGAGTTACAAAATGTCGACATTGTGCATAAATACGGTGACATCAGCGAGAGTACTGCTCCCAAACGGTGGAAGCCGTGGACGTCTGCTGGGGTGAGGGACAGGGAATTCGTCCCCTTCCCTGGGATCAGGCCTTCCCACCGAGGGCAAAGGGTTTGAACACTCAATAGAGGATAATGGTGCATTACAATTGTTCCATGTAATCCCGTATAAGAAGCCTGTACGATTATTTACTGGAACTCACTCGATCGTGTCACCCCAAGGTCAGGTCATGTGTCTCTATCAACGGTCAAGTGTACCATCTGACATCTGGATTACTGTGGATCGTACTTGCTCTCGCTGCAAATGGCAGGGTGGCCACGGAGAAATATTCTTTATATACTCTTTTGCCCCTCCTGGTAATGTGTAATTTTCCCCTCCATCAAAAATATTTTCTTCTGCCCTCTCCCCACCCTGGAAACGTGGCAGTGGACAGTCATGGTAGCAGCAAAATTTTCCATAATACTCACTGTTGTCTCATATCTACGAAAATCTATGTTACAAAGACAGAGTTCGACACGGTAGTAGCCAGGCTTGTTTAAATATTTTCTCTCTAATGGCAGTAATTTCTATTTGGTCATCAAGCTTTGATGTCTTCAATTTTCTGAAATCGTATTCAATGTAAACAGCGGGTGTTTTGACAGGAAATTCATCTCATCGATATCACTAGTTAATTGACGATTTCGATGTAGGGCGGAAGTGAATTTAATCTTTCAAACTGTAGCACTCTCTCTATTATTCTCCTTTTATTGTCGTCTCTTCTGTTCTCTCTCAGATACATGCAGTGCTCCAACATTTCTTTCTCAGGCGAGCTCACTAACCTTCGATCTTAGAAGAGGATATAAGAACTTATTTCTAATACAATTCAGAAAAGTCCATTTAGTAGATACATATATCTTTAGCAAGAACTCCAAAATAGTCCTGATAAATAACAATAGAAATTATTTCGACGTGTTTTTGGCAGCATGCCATGGCGAGGATGATCAACTAAAAAATTAGGAAAGGGTTTGATCAGTCAATAAGTAACTCCCTCTGCCTTTGGTTGGATCACTAAAAAGTCCAAATTAGAAAAAGAACAAATATGAATGTAGCCGTGCACAGGCTACGAATACATTTTAGCATGTACTTAGATTTTAACTAAAAAAAACTTTTTGAAAGAAAAAGAAAGACCCTTTTTATTAGATGTAATAACGAGTAAATGTTTAATTTTTCAATCCTCCTGCTCCATTAGCGATACATATATACACAACCTGCCAGACAGAAAGCCATTTGAAAACTGTAGAAACCTGTTTTTACAGTTTTAGTTGACTATTCCTAATACAGAATGTTTGTTGTTCTCTAGACCAGTGACGTCTGCGAGAAATATCCGAGATTCCACAGAATGAAGTATCTTTTTAAAAAAATTGATGTAAATTCATATTATGAAAAAATATATTTTCACCACATTCGAAATAATAAGATAGGTGACGTGTTGTTTTCTATTTTGAAGTTTTTTTTATACATATTTTTATATGAATAAATTCTCTCTTTCCGTGGAACAATTTTTGTTTCATTTAATGTTCCATTAAATTCAGTATGGCGAAGCCGTCCGTTAAATATAGGTTCAAGTTTCGTGAGTTTTGGAAAATTGTATCATGGTTCCACGACAGAGTAAGTTTGGAAACCACTGCTCTAGATCGAAGGCAGCATTTAGTATGTGCACCATCCTTTTGAACGAGGATCATGCTGATTTGGAATATTCTTACGTCATATCCATGAATCTTATAGCTGGCTTGCTTCAAAACTTTCCAGCTGTCCTTAAACATTGATTCTGTTTCTTTCTGTGCTCAGACGGCAACATATTGCTTTTGTAATACTCAAGTTTTGTGGGAATTGCAATCTATAATTGTTTGGGTTCTGTCAACTGTTTTCCCAGAAATACGATTTCACTGCATTAGCAGTATGTTTGGGATCAATGTCTTGCTAGAAAAAAAATGTCGTTTCCAATAAGAAGGCTCCCATAAGGCATCGCATGATGAATGAGAACTTACACATCTATATCTATGGCTCTATTCTTAGCAGTTGCAGGACTCTCAACTGCCATATCTAGGTGCTTAGTATGGAGGAGTTGTTGTGTTCAAGGTCAACCTCTCCCATTGACCATGCTGAAGGCTTCAACGGGGAAAAAGTGTTCAATACCTTTGGAAATCAGCATGGCTGTAGAAGATACCTCATACCCATCTAGATACTGAACAATGTCAATGTTGCTCAACTTTGGTTATCGTACGAGGACTGGTGTGTTCAACACAATTTGATTGTAACGTAATTTTCATGTTCTTTTCTGCGCTCATGATACCTCCATTCCTGATTCTATCCCAATTATCACAGATTTTTCTTCATGAAGGCTGTGAACTCACAACGTTGCGACTCTCTACAACTTTTCTCAAATACAGGATTGGCTCAATAAATCCTTTGTCTGGCTTAATTTTTCTATCTGATTACTATTCAACGCTGAATTAAGTGCATTGGACGGCAAGGGTTTTATGCTGACAAATTAATAAGAAACCACTGATCTAGGTCTTTGCTAAAATTCTTCGTATGTCAAAATGAAGTAACTTTGAGAATCTGTTCATCCAAAGCTGACTGATAGTCTTGTTGGCCCTCTGCACCCCAAATGCCAGTTCTTTTTAAATTGATTAAAAACAGCTTGAACTTCACATTTTGATAATCCAGCCAATCAGCTCATTTCTTTTGGAAAGTCGACAAGTAGACTCGTCGGTAAAAACATGATTGTCAAACTTGGAAGTAATCAGCATTTTGCACGAGTTGTCTCTTTCTTAGCACAAGGAAGTTACTACAATATGTTTTCTTTGATGTTCAAGATTCAAGATACCTAAAGAATTGACGAAATTTTCAGACCTCTCTGTACTAAAGATGTTCAGTGGAAAGCCTACGAATACTGGCGCTACACTGCCGTACTACAAATATTCTATATATTTTCTCTGTTGTATTTGAGTATATATATATATATATATATATATATATATATATATATATATATATATTATTGAGTCATCCACAGACAGCTGTTTCGATGTATGACATCTCTTCAGTGTGGCTATAGACAGAATTGAAACCCTCACATCGGACCTGGAGGCTGATATCCTACCACTGGAATACGAAAATGGGTGGTCAGTAAGGCTGAATTTAAGTGATATATTCATTTACGCAGAAACTCCTCATCCACCAGAGTGCTTTATTCCTGTGGAAGAGCATTGCATATATATATATATATATATATATATATATATATATGATAACTATGTTCATATGTTGATACAGTCATAAACGACTTAATTTTTTGCCTTTTATACTCAGATTTCCCTTCTATCATTTGATATCTTTCCCTCACTTCTTTCGTTTGCTTCATTGCCTTCCTACTTCTTTCGTTCACTCGTCCATTCCTTCCTTCCTTCCTTCTTTCTTTCTTTCTTTCTTTCTTTCTTTCTCACTTGCATGCTTTCTCTTCTCAAAGTGTACCTGTTTTATCTTTTTCTTTCTTTCAACTTGTTCTTCTTCCTTTGGGTTTTCACATCCTTTTCTCTGTCATTCATGTTTTGTATTTTCTTTCTTTCAAGAAATTAAAAGAAACGTGAACCAAAACAGCCATACAAATCACTGCACATACAACGTTCAGACCACGAAGTCTTACGCGTGAATATCACAAAATTCCCTACCAGCTTTTTTCGTGATTGAGCTGGGGGAGGGGGGGGGGTTAAATGACTGGTTTCTTCTTTTCAATTCCGTCTTTAAGGGAGATTCCCACATTTGTGACATGTCAGTCTTTTAATTCATTTCGGTAACGGAGACGCCTTAAAGCTTTTGAGCTGTTGATCCATCGTTGACAGAAGATTACAGGATCGTGTCCCAGGTGTTAATGGATGAAGGGGTGACGTGAAAAACGTTCTACAAATGCCTGGTAGCCTTTGTCCGCTCATGAAAAGACGTTGTCCACGAGACAAACATGACAAAAGTCTCCAGGATTACAAGTAATTATATGAGAGAGGAATGAGAACAAAGTTAGAAACCTGATATTAGACACTGTCAACCAAAACTGTCAACATCAACATAGTCGACATCAACAGGTTTATTTTGCTGTTAAGTGGGTCTGGATGGTTGTCATTCTGGCTTGTAGACCGAGTATGTGCACATCACACGGATAGGTTGTACTTATAGAGTTAGAACAGCTGAAAATTTAAACATTTACTCCTTATGTGTAGAAAAAGTCTTTCTTTGTCTTGCAATGCGTTGTCACAAGAAAAAAGGTTTTTTGAAGATTTCGGTTTACAATATGCTGAATTGGCCTCTTATTTTCGTTCGGCAATGTTTAACATATGGTCAGTTTTTTATATGTTGGCTGTTCCCAGTCAGCCATGTCTGAGATTTGGTACAAGTATGAACGAATTCGGAAGGTTATAAAAAGGAGAAACACACTTGGACTGCAGAAGATGTCAAGGGATGGAAATAGGAACTTCAAAGCAATATGCTATGAAAATTGAAAAAAAATGTACAACAAAACAAATGAGAAACAAATAGACGGAAACAACAATATGTGTTTGTAACAGAAATATAAAAAATCGTTTGGCTGAAATGAAATTTCCGTATAGAAAAACCAAACAAAAACTAGTAGTAACACCTCAACAGAAGAGAAAACAAGATTACAATCAGTTAGAAAGAAGTAATCATGGATTCTGGATGATTGGACTTTTTCAGTTCTGTCAGTTAGGATTGGAACCAGTCAAGCGCAACACCTCTACTGCCATAGTGGCTTAGTTCCTTCAGAAGAATGCAATGATTAACAGTATCGAAAGCTTTGGCAAAATAGAAAAAAATCAACGTGATTTCTTTTCCATCACTTCAACCAATTTGTTGTTAAGGCTAAGATGGATTCATTAATTAGTTCAGAGAGGAATGCTGCAATTATTTTGCTGATGCATTTGACTAATTTTACCAGTATATCGAATTATATATATATATATATATATATATATATATATATATATATATATATATATATATATATACATGGGGTTGGAAGATGATCTGCAAAATATTGGTAAAATGATTGGAAAGTGAAGAGAAAACTTGAGAGAAAAACAGAGGTTATATCTCGAATCGTTATATTTCCACATTATGATACATTTTGATGGTTGCCCGCCATCATTTTCAGAGAAGCAGTTGAACATCACCCCGTATATATCAGCACTCACCCATTAAATGTTAGACACCATCCTTACATTCTAAAATGAATGAATAAAAAAAAAAGTAAAACAAACTTTCCTTAAACCTGACTTTTTTGATCTGGACCCCTCCTATCATGTGATGTTCTCATCTCAGGCCAACCTGAGACCCAGACACCGATTCAACACCCCCTGATCTTTTTTTTTTCATCTCAGACTAAACATGACGCTCAGTTACATAGATACAAAAACCTTCCCTCCCATTCCCACAAAACAGAAAAATTCCCAATTTTTCCTCAAATCTCAAACTTGTAAATAGTACAAAGGTTTCTCTGCAATAACCGTAATAAAATATTCCCATGAAATTTTTTCTAGATGTAACACCAATATTTTTCTTAATTTTTTTGGATATCTTCCAAAAAAATCCTGTGATATTGAGCGCTGTATGAATAACAAAACAAAAAACAAAAAAAGCAGTAAAATATCAACATCATCAGCCATCATAAGTCCACTACTGGACAAAGGCCTTTCCCATCTTCTTCCAAGACGATCATGATTATTTTAGTCTCAGTCATTCATTTATCATTCCTCCATCTTGTATCCAGTCTTTTCTCCTGCGTTCACTTCCCAATAGAACCAAACGGTTAACCTTTTGGTCCATCTGTCGTCTCTTCTCCTCGCTATGTGTTCTGTCCATCCCATTTTTTTCTGCTTAATTGTACGATATCCTTCACTTTGGTCCCCTCTCGAATCCACGTTGATATTTTCGAAGTTATTCCTAACATTGCTCTTTCCATTGCGATCGAGTAATTTTTATGATGTTTTTTTTTATCAAGCTTCGTACCCGTGCGTCATAACTGGTATTGTGTATTGATTGCATAATTTACATTTAAAAATTATTGGCTGTGTGCTTTTAAGTAAATGTATGCTTAAACTTCTCTTAAGGCTTCCCCGTCTATTATGATCGTCTTTTTCGGGACTTATTCATGGTACTTTGCTTTCATCTTTGTTTTGTTTTTTCACTCTATTCTTTTTGGCTCA
This sequence comes from Thysanoteuthis rhombus, assembly GCA_963457665.1. Taxonomy (NCBI): domain Eukaryota; kingdom Metazoa; phylum Mollusca; class Cephalopoda; order Oegopsida; family Thysanoteuthidae; genus Thysanoteuthis; species Thysanoteuthis major. Next base: position 16,816,360 of record OY735208.1, read on the forward strand.
GTCTGTTTAGTTCACTCAACATGTTTAGTTGATCCCCCGTAGTTTTAGATATTATAGCATTACAATCACAGTATCCTAAATGACTCAAAAACTGGCTGTTTGAAAAAATTCACACACCCCTTTACATTTAAATTCAAATTTAATGGGATGTTAGTCAGTACATATTTCAGAAAAGGAACCTATGTACGAATATGTTTGTTTTTCTGGAAAATGTGCCGATTTAGTCACCTCAAATCTCAAAGAGACTAACTTTCTCTTTTGAGATACTCTGTATATAAGCCAGCTTTGTTTCCTGCATGAAACAAGTCAAGCTAAAGCGTAGACCAGATAAACGATTTATAATTCGCATACACAGCCTAAAATTATGTCTGAATATGTCATGTTAAGAAAATTATATTATTCTCATGTTCCTTATCTCAAACAGATTGATACCAAACATGTTACAAATTATTACAAGGGACAGGGTCTTTTTTAATCAGAATTCTAAAACATATTGCAATAATTCAAACATTTCCTTTGAAGTTATACTTTTGGTTTCTATTACTAAAAACAATAAGTGAACAATCAAATTAAACATTACATTTGTGAATTCATTTTTTGTCGTCTCAGATTACTTTGAATACTCTATGATTGATGCTTTCTTGGCTGACAAAAATCTTCCAAAAATGAAGGAGTCTTTATAGAAATATGATTCAATGAAAATTAGTCAATTACGTAGTCAGAATTGGAAATTCATTCAAAATATCGTGAAAGTAGATTTAGTTAGAGAATCTGTTATTTGTGAACTCAGTTCGACGATTGGGTTGGAATCAAGAAAAATCCCGTTTAAATCTATGAGCGTCTCATTTGACGGATGGAGTATGGATGATCATGAATGAAAAAAACCAAAAAAAACCAAAAAAAACAAAAACAAAAACAAAAATGGTATTACACACAATGTAAAGTGAATAATGAAAAACAGTCATATGTTGGGCAACGCTCTGATATATATATATATATATATATATATATATATATATATATATATATATATATATATAATATATGTATTGGACTCAGGTGAAGGATATTATAGTTGGAATTAAGCAACATAAATGGTGAATACACACACACACACACACACACACACACACACACGAACAAACAAACGTGATGTATTCCTTATAATGTTCATTCTTCATTTTTCTTCTCTTTGCACATTCAAATGCCTGGGCACTAAGAAAGAATAAATTACAACCGATAGAGCAATAGGTTGGCTGATTGGCGCCCATTGAGCAGTAAATGCAGTGGGAAAAGACCAGAAACAAAATGGAACGATGAAATAAAAATATTTACCAGTAAGACATGGCGGGTTCAATGTAATCGTAATCCCCGAATGAACGGATGAGAACGACTTTTGTCTAACAGTGAATTTATAATGGCTAATGCTGATGCTGATATTGAGATATTGTCTACTCAGGTTCATATCAGTACCTGCTTTCCTTTCTTCGTTTGGACTTTTCCCGCTATTCTTTTTGTTTCTGTATTATAATTCTGACATATATCTCGGATTTAGGTTTGCATGAAACGTAACTTAACTCTTTCCTCTTTACTCAATGTCACACCTCCTTGTTGTGGACGGAGACATGCAGATCACTCTAAACGTTTACTGTGCAGTTCTCCTTCCCCGAAACTTATTTTCGGCTTTATTATTCCCTCTTGACGGCACCTAACCAAGTGATCGATGGTGTGCAAAACGAAGCCCAAAATTCTACACCTCATCCATCAAATGTCTAAATTATCACGAACAAATATCTTTTTTTTTTTTCCTCCAATTTTTTTGGCTTCTTTGTTTCATTCAAAAAAAAAACTCACTTTTTTTTATGCCTCTATTTTTTCTTGTAAAAAAGATCTATAGTTATATTGGTAGGTGCGCCAGTTTTTCTCCCTTGGTGTCAAATGAGAGAGGGAACCAAAATTTGGAAGAGACATTGAGAGAAAAATAAAGAGAATTCTAAAGATAGAGAAGAAAATTATTGCGTAATACAACCTCAGAGGCCGTTCCAGAGTTACACATGTTGTTTTTCTCGATGGTATTTGGTGCTTACAAAAAACACACACGATCCTTACGTAAAAAATCAAATCTTGCGCACAATTAAACAACCATATAAACAAACAGATAACTAAAATATGGATAATATAGCATTATTAAAATAGAAAAGGCATTCATAATCATCTTTTAAAAAACGATGGTAGTTTATCACCGTGAAACCATTCCAAATTTATCAATGATCACTTAACTGAGTACACACAATACGGAATAGTGAAATAAGAAAAAGTAGACGGTTAGCACCAGTCTTTTGAGCGGAATATTCTGCCTGCCTTGAAAATCAGTATTTTATCCCGGCTTGAAAGGCAGCGGTTGAAATGAGAAACTGTCAACACCACGATGCAGATAGTCTCCAACTCATATTAGAAACATCAGTGTAATTTTACGTTTCACAACACGATTGGTGTTCCTGGGTAATGAGTGTTATTTTCCGATTGTTTATGCATAAAAATTGAGGAAAATGATCATCATTCCCTTCAAACTCTTATGCCGTAGTAATCAGGACCGCAATTGTTTCCTTAGTTCACATCATTAATAAAGTGCAAATTTGCCCATCATTCAACTGAAAGTAAGTACACCTCAAATTATTACTGCCCTGGTCACAAGAGGAAAATTTGAAAGGGACTATTGACATTTTCTATACTTTGTTGACATAATCAACCAAAAAGTATCACATTTGATTAAAAGTTTCACAATGTTTTGTGTCATGTCTTCCCTCAGCACTAAGAACAAAGCGAATGGAGCCCTGCCTATTTTATTATTCAAGTCTATCTATTACCCTGGGTCTGTACGTCTTTCTGCCTATCTTTCCATCCACCTGACTTTCCACACGATATCTCTAAAACTTCCTAACGAATCTATATAGAATTTTGCAGGAGGTGGGTCAACAGGCTACAGAGAAGGAGGTTTGGGAATTGTCCATGTGCATTTGTAGCTATTTGTTTACACCACTGAATATTTCTGAAGAATCTCTGCCTGTTCACGCAAAATGCCCAAAAGTTTTCAATGAATTTCAATAAAAATTCTACTGAAGAAGTGATTTATTTTGAGGCCGATCCATACAAAATTACCTCCCCTTACAATACTTTCTAGCTCTTATTAGCATTAGTTTGATACCCATTGGCTTTTCATCTCATATATGGATTTTTTCTGAAGGATAGTATCTCAGAATATTCCAACTGATTGATTTCTCTGACCGAAGCGTATTGTAACTTCATATTTCGAAATGCCGGCCATTTTTGAATTGTCATAATTTTCCTCAAACCACCGTGAAACATGGTTCTTTTTTCTGATATTAAGAATCCAAAGCAAATCTTTAGAACGTAATACATAGTGCATAGACATTTGAAAGGCGTAGTCTTGTATGAGGGAGTGCTGAAAAGTTCTATGACCGACCAGGGAAGGAGTGACCTAGGAACAAATTCAGAATTCACTGCAAAGATTCTGCAAATTGGTGCTTTACAATAAGAAAAAAAAGGGTCTCGTTGTAGCTGCGGCGTTAAAATGTCACTTAGACTTTGGGAAGTGATATCGTTTCTTAAACCGAGAATTTTTCAACATTCATTCGTAAATAACACATTATGGCTCTAACTATATAGATGATGTTAACGATGTGCGTAACGTTCGTTCCTGTAGCCTTTCCTTTACATTATATCTGTATAAATGTGCCTATGAATCATCAAATATATAGTTATACAAGTATGATATCAAGATATCTATCTCATTCAATCAGTTTATTCCTAGTCGAAGAGCCGAAAGAATGAAATTGATGTGAATTAAATCAAGAATGCACACACACACACACACACACACACACATACATACATACGAACAAACGCGAGATATTCCTGATAATGTTCATTCTTCCTTTTTTTTTTCTCTTTGTATATTCAAGTGGATTTATATCCTGCAAATCATTTCTCAATCTCAGATTCTTCCTTTCTTTTTACTTTCATTTTGCTTTTTTCTCTCTTTCTTTCTTCTCTTAGCTTCTTCCCTCTTGCCGTGTTCACTCTCCCTGTGTTTCTTTTCCCCTACCCCTTTGCCTTTCCTTCTCTCTACCTTCCTCTAAATCTTTCTCTCTTATATATATATATATATATATATATATATATATATATATATATATATATATATATATATATATATAATCATGTAAACCTTTCACGTGTGTGTTGTAAAACCTTCCACACATAAATTGGATAAATATCTGATATTAATAAACATTACGATTTTTTCTGTTTCCATATCCGTAGCATTGCACTCTTCAACTTAAAGGTAACAATTTTGCTGATGACTATGGGAAATCGAAAGCTAGATTTTTCTTCCTTTTGGTTTCATCATGTTAAAAAAAAACCCAACCTTTCTGTTCCTGAATTGCATTTCCCATTCATGAAGAGGAAAAAATCTTCCCCAAAGAAAATAAGGAAATCAGAATAAGGATATCAAGTATAAAAAATTCTAATAAAATGGTCACAAATTTAAAAGAATAAATAAAATTGCTTTAAATCTCGAAATAAATTGCAGCGTGTTGTTCGGAACCGTGACAAATTAGTCAGCAACTGTTTGCAGGAACGTGACGAATGGCTGAAATGTCGGAATTGAAGCTGTGAGTACCGTATGGCCTTAATGGATCGGACGGTCTCCGTTTTAAAACGAGCAAACAAAACTGACTGATAAAAAAATAAAGAGAAGATAACAACCCTACGAGAATTGATTAAAATACGAGGAGCTGAATATTCAGTTATTTATCTTCCTTCAGTTTCGATATTTTTGCTGGCTTTTATCGCAAACATTAAATATAATTTCCCGAGAGATAAATTTACTGACGATTGATGAATGCAAATAACAGGTTTGGTTAGTCATTCAATAGAAACCATAGCGTGACCAATGTCTTTTAACTACATGTCGTGTTGGAAAAAGGACTGATCAATGAATAAATTACTTCTCTTGCCTTTTCGTTGGCCATGATCACTGAAAAAATGAATTATCAAAAGAAAAGCGTGACTCAAACTAACAGATAAATAGCGTAAACATACATTGTATATCAAGACCCAACATAATTTATTCGGGACTGAAAAATGTTTTTTCAGGACTTAAAAAGGAGTAAATGCTAAAATTTAAGCCTTCCAGCTTGATTGGTACAGCCTGTACGCGTGGCATATACATCTAAAGCCATATAAGCCAGCCAGATTGATTCAAAAACTGACAGATGGAATGTTTCTATTTACATTGGGATACCAAAAGGGTGAGAAAGACAGATCATTTTGTGAAAACTGAGTTGAAATTGTTAATTCATTATAAAAAGAGACAGGGAAAGATGTTGAATTGGTATTTCCTAAACTAAATCTGGCACAAAGCCGTAGAATTTATCACTCTAGTAAATTAGTCTGCAGGGGACAACTGTCTCTCTATTAGGCTATGCATTCATATATTCCTATATATATATATATATATATATATATATATATATATATATATATATATATATATATATATATATATATATATATATATGTATATATATATATATATATATATATATATGTATATATATATATATATATATATATATATATATAGATAGATAGATAGATAGATAGATAGATAGATAGATAGATAGATAGATTGAAAGAAAGATAAAGAGGAAGGGAGCTATTTATTTGAAGATATGAATTACATTTAACGTAAAAGGATATGAAACGAAACAGACAAACGGATAGATATGTGTAGTTTATGATAGATGTATAAACAAATGGAAAGAGTGGGAGGGCGTTCATTGGCTGAGATCGATAGATAGGTTTTCCATTCTTGAAGGAAGAATGCAGATAATTCTGAAAAGAGAAACGTGTGGTTTGATTAGGAATCGAAAATGAGTAAATTTGGGAATGGTCAACGGTTTAGTTAGTTACTACCTGATAGAGCGAACTCCCATGATTCATGATGCAAGTCCGATTCTCATCTGAATTGATGCTTAAAACAAATTGATTTTAAAGCTGTTGAATACAGTAGCTCCTCTTCGTTTGCGGCGGATATGTTCTAGATTCTTAACGAAATCCCGAAACCGAGGATAATACAGAACCTTATATGTACTATGTTTTTTCCTATTCATACAAACTAATGATAACGATATTTATAATGGCACAGTGAGTGATTAATAATGATATTGTTGATAAAATCATAGCAGTATACTGTAAGAAAAGTAATGTGACTGATAGAAGATTCGTTATTACCGTAAAGCAATCTAAAAATATGATTTTTTCTCGTCTTATCAATTTGAAAACTTCCATCTTTTCCTTTTTATGAAAAAAATATAGCTTCTGTTCGGCACATTCAAACTACCAGCATCACAGCCTTTGCACTTATGGACGATTTCAAGTTAATTTATAAATTGTTTAATCATGAGGTCAACTGCATGTAACTGAAACCGCGAAAAGCGAAACTATTGAAAAGAGGGACCGCTGAATGTTAGCTGAAAATGTTAGGTTTGAAGATGAAGTTATCAGTGAATTACCAGTTTTATTGAAAATACTTAATATCAGAACTTCAGACTGGGTTCATATGTAGATATTTGTCCTACTTACGAAATTGAGGACCAGATCGGAATGAAGGCGTTTTACGATGTTCTTTATGAGCATGAAATCTTAAAGACAGGGGTCATTCTGGGTTTACACATCGGTCTCTTTTGCCAAACAATGGAACGCAGTATTTAAAAATCTTTTTAAAGAAAACCCTCTTGCGTGTGTTTCGTGTTTTTTGGTTTATTCTTTTGATTTTCCTCTTCAAATGGTACCCATGTGTGCTTTCGTAATATTTAATTTTGAACGTGGGTCAGGGTGTCATGGGAGTGGAAAGAATTTCTTCCTTTCTTTTCCGGATGTAGGCTTGTGTAGGGGTAATTTTATTTCCGTTTAAGTTTTTTTTTTTTCCAGCGAAGCTTTTATGATGAGCAATAATCAAAATTAAATTTTCCGTATGACCTGAAAAGTACGGCAAAGAGAGCATTGTTTAGTTTTTTTTTTAGTTCGCCCCAACAAAAGCTAACGCCTATAATGTCAAAATACGGAAGCCTAAAAAGAAAAAAAAAAGTGGTTGCCTTTTTTTCTTGCCGAGTAAAATTTCAATTCTTGGTTTTATTTGTGGTCAAATTTTAAAAGGAATTAGATCTTAGATCTTTGATATTTCAATCGTCTAAGCGGTCTGTTTTGTCTATCGGTTTATTTGGGTTCATGACTGGTCAGTCTTGTCTATCTTTTTAGATGAGTTCACGATCTATCTAGTTACCAGTCAAAAGCTTCAAAAAGGAAAAAAAAAGCAATGTAAGGTTTAGTATTTGGAACTTTTTGTTCGTCCCCAGCCGAACGATATTTCCATAAGCATTGGAAATTGAACTTTTTATTTTATCTTCTTAATTCCCTTTTCAAGTTTAGGAGTTCAGGTTAAGATTAGGGTTTGGTTAGAGTTTTTCGTTTTCGTAGCACGGACTAACAGAAAAGACCAAGAATTTTGAACATCTTCCGACGTGAAAAGAAAAAAAAAAAGCATTTTTTTTTCTTTTTAGACTTCCGTACTTTGGAATCATGGACATTAGCTCTTGATGGGGACTAAAAAAAGATCCTGACAGCATGGCTTCTTAAATTTCTAAAATATCTAATCGACAGTTCTGAACATTAAAAATCAAGATTACATTCTATGGCAACAACAAACTATTTCAAACTATAGGAGAATTGATTTATCACCAACAATATATAATAACTTGATTCATTTGGAGGGTGGAGATTTTTAAAAGAAGATCTTGATAAAATTCTGACTGCAAAGTACTGATACCTGACCTGGAAGGGAAACGCTAAAATAAGCAAATGACAAACGTCATTGCCTTTGAAAAAAGAATTCTAAATCTTTTTTCTTCTTAATTCCAAGGGATTGAGATGAATGTATAAGAAGATTATTTACTTGTTAGTTGTTTTGAGATGACGTTCCTTCATAATAAATTTTGATGAAAATTCTTGAACTTTTTGCTGCTTTATTTTTGCAAACGTATTCAAATAAAATCAGGCGATCTATTTTTGGCCGGTTGGACCACAGAAATTTGAGATGGAAGTAACTTTCGACTGAAAGTTGTTTTCACACACACACACGCACACACTCAGACACACGCGCACTCACACACTCAGACACACGCGCACTCACACACTCATACACACGCGCACTCACACACTCATACACAGACACGTGTGCGCGAACAGGCATAGGATGTGGGAATGAACAGGAGTAAAAAAAACCTTAAAACAATAATGAAGGATGAAAAACAAAACAAAAACGAAACAAGTAGGTCTGGTTTGTCACTCAATAGAAACCGCCATGTGACTAACGTCTTTTAGTAGCATACCGTGGTGGGGTGATCAATTAATCGATGAAAGACGAAGAAAGGTACAGCATGGGAGAGAGAAGACGGATGGAAGGAAGGGAAGAGGGGAGAAAATGAGGAAAGTAAAAAAGGATGGAAGGCATGGAGAAAAGGGAAAAACGAAGGGAAAGAAAGAAGAGAGCAAATATTAATTTGTGATAAAAAAAAGATGAAGAAGAAAAGACGGAAACAATTAGTAAATGAAATAAAATAGAGCTGAGAAAGGAAAAAGAAAATGATGAGGAGAAAAAAGCAAGAATAATGTATGAATACGCAGAAAAAAATGGAAGGGGAAAAAAGAGAAAAGAAAAAAGAATGAATGAGAAATGGAAAGGATTATAAATTTGTGAAAGAAATATAGAATGAAATGGAGATGAAGAAAAAACTCCAAGAGATAAGAAAAAGAGAATAAATGAACAGAGAAACAAGAAGAACAAGCATGATAAAGAATGAAGTGAATGAAAGAAATCTGTCTATAAAATAATATATGCAGGAAAAAAAAGAAGGAATAACAGAAAAAGGAAGAAAGAAAGAATGAAGATTTAAAATGAAAAAGGAAATCCAGAAGGAATAAGGAGATGGAGAAAAAAAACAATAATTTATCAAAGAAGATAGAAAAATTATGTTTGGTAGAGGGTTTGCAAAAAGAATGAACAAATGAAAGTGATAAGAGTCACTAGGCAGGAGCTGCCACCCGGCCCGACAAACACCCGAAAAAAAAAAGCATAAACATTACTACAGAAAAAGATACACAATCGCCGAGAGGTTAAAAAATGAATTCTTCAAAACTGTTCATATGACAGAAAATGAGCGTTCGAGCCCCACTCTGAAACTGTCCAAAACTGTATGAAAGTGCAATACACCACATTAATAGTTAGAATGACGCTGATATCTTGAAAACTGAGGGAGGACACACGATATTGGAGTGAGTGGAATAAATGAATAAAAATCTATAGAAGAACAACAGCGTGCTTGCAGTTCATGCATAATCACACTAATAGACACGATTGGCGAAGGAAGGGAGGGAATTACGACTAATTTATGGAGGAAAACTTCGAGGAAAAGTGAAAAGAATAAATAAGAAAAAAAAAAGAGAAATAAGAGAAAAATCGTTATAGAATTTGAACCGGATAAGAAACAACAAAAAAAGATAAACCAATATTAAAACGATGATATAATTCTGGAAAAGAGACCAATATAAGAAGAAATAAGAAAGGAATTCAAAGGAAAAGATTCAAATGAAGAGGGGGGATAATTCAGATGGGTCGAGTGATTTCAAAGCTGAGAGGTGAAAGGAAAAAAGGCATCATTTTTTTGCAGTTCACCATCGTCCATGCCTTCCACTCAAATGTTCGAGTAGCCCGTTCGGTCGGCTTATTTCCACAGAAAACATTCCAGAGGTCACTGGAACTCTTACAAGACTATGCTGAGCAGCCCCATATCCTGCCCCCGCCTGGGATATTCAGAGTCGAAGATGGGAAATCGGGGATAAGGGAAGCGTGAGAAATACGAAAAAAAAAAAAAAATGTATGGACGACACACCATTGAGTGCGTGCATATTCTCACACACACATGCACCCATACCTACATACATACATACATACATACATACATATATATATATATATATATATATATATATATACACACACACATATATATATATATATACGTGTTTGTTTATGCATACTCATATATATATATATATATATATATATATATATATATATATATATATATATATATATATATATATATAAATCATTTTTCAATTATACAGAAAAAATTTACAAAACTGTTTCAGTCAACGAATTTGAAGATTTGCCCTCGTAAATGAATTTGTATGTATGTATGTATGTATGTATGTATGTATGAATGTATGTATGTACATTTTGATATGCATGATAAACTAAAATATAATCGTACTCTCACTCACACACATGCATTGATACGTAAATGATCATATGTATACATGACTTATGCACACGTACATTTATATGCATGTGTATGTGTGTGCGTGTGTGTGCATACGTGAGCATGTATCTAGGCCCATGTTATATATATATATATATATATATATATATATATAATAAATATATATATACATATATATATACATATATATGTGTGTATGTGTGTGTGAGTGTGTATGTACGTCATATTCACATATAATCATATGTACATATGTATATGTATATATATATATATATATATATATATATATATATATATATATATATATGCATATAGATGTATATATGTGTGTAATGTGTATGTGCATGTGTGTGTGTATAGGTAAGTGGAAATCCCAGATAACATATTGAGACTTTTCCTCTGATAATATTGTAACTTTCATACACACACACACTCAAATTTATATGTACTTATATATATATATATATATATATATATATATATATATGCGTGTGTGTGTGTGTGTGTGTTTGTGTGTGTACTGGTGGACTCAGTAAGGGTTGCTAGGATAATGAGGAGAGCAAGGAAAGTTAACCATGTTTAAGGCCGAAAGGAGAAAGGGGAAAAAGAACGTTCACCATAAAGGAGCCTTGTCTACCTGAAGTGAAAAAATGTGTTATTATGTGCTATTATGGACACCTTTACACATTGCCCAAAACCTAACGTATGTGAGTGCCAGTACATTTGCGTGTCTCTATATAAAGCATTAGCATCTTACATATATTCTAAACTTATCAGAGTGCCTTTAGTGATTGTTAAGCTTGTCTTGCACAATGTTTCTAGTGAATTGACTGTTCTGCGGATATGTTACTAATTTGATCTTGAGCCAGACAACTCAAAACTCAGTAAATATTCATTTACGAGCTGTTTATACAACCTCTGGTAACACAGATGAGATTTATTTAACAAATACGTGAAAATTTCCATCAAATCTATCGATTGCATATATAAAGAAACAACGGATATTGAAGGCATACATAGGAAGTAAGGAAATTCCATCTCCTTGTACATCTAACGTCTAAATAAATACAGCGACATAAATAAACCCGCCTTTTGTAAGTTCCGTTGGGCCAGTCTTTCGCCTCTACGAAAAGAGGCAAAAGGCGAAAATAACGTGCAATGTTTGTTTTGCAGGGAGCCAGCCTAGAAACATCGCTTATCTTATTCCTTTCTCCCTCTCTCTCCTACGCACCAGTCCCCTATGCCTCCTACCATGGCAACCTACAACGATTCAGCCTAAAATACCGTTATCACCATTTCTGGGAGTCTGGGAGCCCTAAAAGATTCGTCCCATCTAAATTGATGGCAATTATATCTTCGCTTTACAACATTTCATCTTACAAAAGATTTTTTTGTTGAATGCTCTGCATTCGGATGACATAATAGTATCTAGTATATATAACCTGCTGAAGAATGATGCAAAATATCAATTTTCAAATGCATACTTCGTGTGTACGAATAATATATTTCGATAGGAGAAATCGCTGTTTGGTGTAGTCGTATTGGAAAACTAATACATTCGGTTGACTGTAACAACGCCAAGTTAATTAAATTTGGTATGAATTACAGTAATGTTTCTTCTCTATCATAGCTTTTTAGAATGTTTCAATTAGGTTTTCAGATTATGTACAAGACTTTTCACTTCCTGATTTCTGCAGTTTATATTTCTAAGAGTTTAAGTTAGGCTATAATGCAGCTGAATCCTCGAGAAATATAAAATCCCTATTAAGCCAAAATGTTATTGAATGGACTGTAAAATTTTGGTTTAAAAATTTATCAGTTTTCATTTATGTTTTTCTATATACTTTGATGTTTACTGAGTGCATTCGCTTCATATCACTAAGGATGCAAATAAGTTTTGGTTAAGGAAATCACTGACGTAGAATTAAGTAACTGATGTATGCTTTTAGTGTTGAAAAGGTTGTTGAAAATAGGATTAAAAAAGAGAAGTTACTTGTCTTGAATTTGAGGTTGCATTTTTTATAATGAGACTGCGTGAATAATGGTATTATTAATTTGTCTAATAGGAAACAGATATATACGTAAGATGAAGATTGATATAAAGAAGCCAATGAAATCACACAGAGCATCGTACGTAGGAATCAATATATACTGTTATATATTCAAATGCATTTCATTAGAAACTAACAAGTACATACACAGAAAATATATGGATATAGTTATCCGTACTTTGCATAAATGAATAACCGTAGCTAGCACTTCTACCAGTACTAATTATCTAAAAAATATATATTTATAAAATATCTAAAAAGAGAAAAAAATCTTTTGTCTAAAATTATGTAAAAAGCACTCGCACAAAATTTGAGCATCGTTAGTTCAAAATGACTAGAAGGACCGAAAAAAACAACACTTTTTCGAAGAAAAAACTCGTTTTAGATCGTGCTTAGTGGTAAACTCATTCAGATTTCTAAGGTTGTAGCTTCGAAAATGAGACCAGGAGCGCTCCCACCCCTACACAGAGACAGAGACGAGCAAAAAAAAAAGAATTTGTAGCCCACCTAGCTGGTTGATCGGTGGGGCAATTTGTGGGACTACGTTGATCAGATACGGATAAGCATAGAATATTTATATATTGACACATAACAAACAGAAATATCGTGTGTCTGTCAATAAACCTATTCAAGCTAACGAATGTTAAACAGTCAAAGTGAATCGATTATTGTGTGCCATCTTCTTTCTTTCTTTCTCTCTATCTTTTGTTTTGCTCATTGAAAAGATTTCAATGATCTTTCGACCGAGCAATACAAAAAGAGAGGCAGGCAGCCGGAAAGCGATAGTGCAATGCACTTCCGCTATTGGCCTGCCGAATGGGATTTCCCCAAATGCCTTCCCCACTCTTGTGAATTACCACAATGAATGTTCAAACGCTGTCATATTCGTGTTCATTAGCCGTAAAGTTTCTGGAATCATTTGAGGATTCTGTGAAAAGATAAACCATTCGCGTTTTGATTGTTTTTTTAAATTTGCGACAACGGAAGCTGGTGCTTTTTTTCTTTCGTTTTTATATTGGTAATGGATGGCGTTAATATAAACAATTAATGTGGGATCAATTAAAACTCTAAAAACCAATACGTCCAGTTAGTCACTCAATAGAAATCGTCAATAACCAACACCTATTGGCAGTATTCTGTTTTAGGGGTGATTAACGGAAAACGGAAAAAAAAGAACAATTAACGAATAAGTTGGTTTTCTTGTCTTCTACTGTGCAGTGATCACTGAAAAATTTTTCAAAAAAGTTTTCAAAAGACTGATGCTGCCAGACACAAACTAAGGGACCAGTTTGCTAAAAACTTGCATTGTAAATTGAACCCCAAATCAAAAACCTTTTCAGGGCAAGAATTCAAACCAACAAAAAGTGTCTCCGGACATGAAAGAGGATAAATGCTTAATTCTTAAGTTGTCCTGCTTCATTCGTGCAATCTGTACACATATCTCTTACATACACATAGTCAGCAAGCCAGATTCACTTGAAACGGAAGAAACCTATGATTTCAATTTCGGTGACTGTTCTGCTTGACAGTTTCTAATAAATGAAAAGTCAATCCGATATTGTGGGTAGACTTGAAATCGAACTCTTGGAAAGGTGCTCACACACACACACACACAGTGACAGACAGACAGACACACACACACACACACATATATATATATATATATATATATGTGTGTGTGTGTGTGTGTGTGTACACGGATATGGTCACCTGTTATTACATTGTGAATCTATGATTTGGCCTGGACAGCGTAAATAGGATGAACAATTAAAGAAAATGGGGCTGCTGCGGGAAATGCACTGGGTAATAACGGGAGACTGATTCAAATAGAGTATCAAAATAACATAATGCGTTACACACACACACACACACACGCACACACACACGCACACACACACACACACACATAAATATGTATATATTATCGAAAAAAAACGATTATCAATCGGACTTCTCAGTAATTTTTCTTTGCGTTCATAATATGTAATGCAAATGAAAATCCTGGATTTTGACTACTGAGGGACCGTTGTACCGTGTCTTCTCATTCCATTCCTTCTCATCTGGCCTTATTCCCTATTCGGCTTAACATTTCGCTTCCTCCATCTCTCTCTAGCCCCCTCTGTCTATATATGTGTATATATATACAAAGATTTTGTGCCTTTTATTCGTTTGTGTATTTGGGCCTCTTTCCCACAAAAAGACAAGGCCTAACAATCAAATGTTCTCCAAGTAGAAGAGGGAGAGGTCAGCTTAAAACATGTGAGGTTGACCTTAGGACACATCAGGTCACCAAAGGTCATTTCATGGTAATTTCTAGCCAATTATCAGAGTTGTGAGCCAGAATTTCGTACCAAAAATGCTGAAAGTTCGGATATGGGTAGATTTTCTCCCGGTAAAGATGACCTGTGAGGTCATTGAAGGTCAACAGAAGCTTTTTCTGCTCATCTTAAATAAATTTTCCAAGCTTTTAGCCATGATTTAGCACCTATGAGACTGAAATTGGAGAGTGAGGGACATATTCCCACGGCAAAGATCACATGCCATGATATCATTTCTAATAATTTTAGCCCATTTGCACCGATCCAAGGTGTTGAATTGAGCAAAGTTTACCTTGGAGTTGATTTCCAAGTTTTTGACCGTAACTTGACACCTACATAACTGGAATAAGGCGTAATATGTTTTTGGTGAGGGGCAAAAACAACGTGTTATCGATTTCAATATTCATTTGTTGTCATCTGAGTCATTCCTCACCCATTTTTTCAAGTTGGTAACCAAAATTTGGACCCTAGGGAACTGAAATTTAACATAGAAATAAATTTTTCCACGGACAAAGTATTGGCAAATTTGATTTTGACTTTGGGATCATTCAATGTCAACATTTAGCATTTTTAGACATTTTTGCGAATTTTCTAAATTATTTGTTCTTAAGATGCAGAAATTTCACATTGTGTTACGTCTTTATACGGTGAAAGTTCTTGGCAATTTGAGGTTGATACTGTGGTGATGATACATACGAATATATGTGGAAAAATATATTCAACTTGTGGTATATATCCCACCATATCTATCCATCCATCTATCCATCTATCTCTCTTGCTCTCCCCCCCCCTCTCTCTCTCTCTATATATATATATATATATATAGAAAGAGGGAGAGAGAGAGGCTTACCAATTGAAGTTTTACCGATGAGTTAACAGCTTTTCACCACTACTGCCTGTGAAGATGAGGTAATTATGTGTGTTGATCATTTATTCGCATGGCTTAATTTTCTTTTGTCTTTTTTGTCTTGCATCATTTCGGTTCTGTACCCTCAAGTATTCCTCTGGTACCTCTTGAGTTCTTTTCAGCTCAATTTCATTTCTTTTTGATTTGTCGAAAAGCTCCCACAATAATTGTTCACATTAACGCCATCCGTTCCAGAATACACCAGAATTGTATGAATCATCGGTTTCCCTAGCTGCAAATGCGCAAAACAATCGAGGTGAAAATATTTTCTCTTTCCACGAAAAAAACATTTCAAGAAACATTACGGCTAGTAAACACGACAAACATTGCAGCGTTTGAACATTCATCATAGAGATTGTCAAAAGGGGAGATAATTAAGGCAGACCCATTCGACAATCCAACGGCAGAAGAGTTTCCATTTGTCTGCATCAGTTTTTTTTGTGTCGTTCGGGCAAAAAGGTAATTGGAATCTTTTCATTGGAATATTTTCATTAACGAAAACAGAAGAAAAAAACAAAACAAAGGAAGACACAAAAAAGGAAACAATTGCTTCATTTTGACTGCTTCAGTATTCGTCTGATCAAATGTGTTTATTGACAGGTTCAGCGATAAAAAGCCTTCAGATACACGTAATTCGTTTTATCTCTCTCTTTCTCTGACTTATTCTCTATCTCTCTCTAACATACATTTATATTATTTTATACCCGATACACACACACACACACACACGCACACTCACATTTGTGTATGTTGTGTGAGTGTCCAAAAAATGACTTCAAATATATTGATTTTATACCTTACACGCACTCATTCACTCACATACATACATGCAAATGTGTGCATGTGTGTGTATGTCAAGAAAATGATTCCAAATACATTGATTTTACGTTCTATACACATGCATACATAAATATACGTATATATGTATGTGTGAAGGAAAAATAACTTCAGATATAAGAAAGCAGTAAAGCAAACTGTATTTCATGGAGATTGCGTAAAAATTAATTAAGGGGATGGAGCATATAAGCTGGAGGCTTGGTCTACAGACACAGAAAGAATGTCAAATATAATGATATGAGAAAATAAATGATTTCTTACAGAGATTTCCTCTTTGAGAGGCATGTGTCCATTCTCATAAACTAGTTGAGCCAAAAAAGGGGAATTTGGGTGAAATTAGTGAAAAAAGCCTCATCTCACTTAAAGTTGGAAAAATGATCTGACACTAACTTAAATTTTAACGAACAACACATGTCATTGTCACCTATTATATGTTCATTCTGGAGTCGTTAACTTCAAACAAAAATTTACAGCCTATAGTGTGTAACTATTTGGGTGTCTAAAAACCATAAATTTAGAAACAAAGAAACATTTGTAAGGCATTATAGATAAGTATCTCCATACACATATACATATGGACATTTATACGCTGATAAGTATCTATGTCCATGTACACATCTGCATGATTTGTGTGAAAGTTGTGTCAGTTTCTACTAAAATATATTTCATTATATATAGTGAATGCAAAAAGTATCAAATGCATCTCAAAAAGCTTTTTCCAACATACTTATACCAGTGATGGCATGACAGCCCAGATAAGGGTGGCGTACGAAAAAAAACCAAAAAAAAACTGATGACAATCCACTTTCCTGACTCAGCTCAACTTGTTTTATGAAATAAACTTAAGAAAGGGGACTTGAAATGGGATGCATAGTTTTGGAAATACGCAGAAATGAATTTATAAATTTTATTGAAGGAAGGGAGATTGACCTTAGCGCAGCCAAAATTGTCTTTTTTTGAATTGATACATGTCCGCCTCTCTCTATCTTCCTCCACATATACAAACACAAGAATATATATATATATATATATATATATATATATATATATATATATATATATATATATATATATATATATATATATATATATATATATATATATATCAATCAAAGAACTAGGTTTCTTGCCTGATGCAGGCCCACAGGTTAGTCTGCACTAATGAAGTGTCAAGTTGACATGCGGTGTGACGTGGCCAATCCTTTAAACCAAGATTTTACTCTAGATGGCCCACCTAGGGGATGCTGAGAGTAAGTTTCAGGGGTCATAGGGTTTCTAACGGAGTTCTTACTGACGACCAGCAGATGATTGAGCTGTGGTAGAGGTCTGTTGCTACTTTAGATGATTATTCTGATAGTATTGCTAACCTGGGTATGTTGAAGCTCAAGTCCTTAGAATATATATATATATATATATATATATATATATATATATATATATATATATATATATATATATATATAGAATATATATATATATATATATATATATATATATATATATATATATATATATATATATATATATATATATATATATATATTCTAAGGACTTGAGCTTCAAAATTATATATATATATGTGTGTGTATGTGTATACATATATATATATATATGTGTGTGTGTGTGTGTGTGTATATGTGTATGTGTGTATATGTATATATATGTATGAATTATCATGGAATTGATATATGACTGGACAAGATGATTATGAATTGCATTCTATTAAATTACTAAATTGGAACTCTACATGAAATGAGCTATTGTTATTACACTGTGAATATATCTTTTTATTTACACAACGTAAATAGAATAAATAATAAAAAAATAGGCCTGCTGCGGGAATTTTCGTAATTGATATATTTTACGTCTGTTACAATCAACGTAGTATCATTAAAACATCATCCCAACCACAGGAGAGCTTTCTTAATTGCTGCTAAGCACCATTGTGAGCCTCGACTAATTGGTTGTCCAAATCCCCCCAAAGTTCATCACTACCATCAAGTTAAACAACATAAGGCCATTCAATACCTGTGTTTAGTCATCATATCCTGCTGTGAGCTGGTTAATGGCTTAAGAATCTTCAATTGTTTGCATTGAATCAGTTTCGATTATGTAATGTAAGAGAGTTGAGTGGTACGTTGGATTAACATATTGAATATTTTTCACTTGTAGTGAAAAGTGTGGGTTGCATTCAATTACTCGAGGAATTGAACTTTGGCCCTTTGAAAACGAAATACATCTCAAAGGCCACGACCATGCCTTTAGTGTACTTCATGTATCATCAAATATGGTTAACATATGTTTGGCAACTTTTTGAGAATTTTTTTCATCTACTTCGAAAAGTGACTTGTATATTGTTCCTTTTTCTTTCAACAGATCGTTGTGTTTGAGATGTTTAATGCAACTAACCTTTTTTACATTAGTCTATGTAAATAAGAACCGAAATGATTGTATATATATCTCTGCTGAACTCCACATCCTCCCTTTGTATAGATACTTAGTAACTGATTGCTGTCTTTAAACACTTGAACAGTTTCTTTTTCTTGCTTTTATAACATACATTGCATTTCCTTTCTTCCTTTTCCTCCAACTTTTACCAAACCTGATGGAATACTAATTACTAGTTTTCGCTGCATTCACTTTGAACTGTCTTTAATTTCCCTGATGATTCTCTCTTTTCTTTTTCTTTTCTGCCAATACTTTCATCTTGGTGATCTAATTTAGGAACTTTTGGTTGAATTGTAAAAAAAGAATTTCTAATAGAATTTTGTCATTTTGCCATTTTGTAAGGCTAACTTTGCAATTAAAACGTAATTTTGTCCCTTTAATTGGATTTTTTTGCTTTGATTTTTACATTCATTTTATTTTAGAGCAGCAGTCATAGCAACTAACAATAAATTATTTTCCGTGAGTGTAATTGAAAAGAGAAATAAGTTGGACCATGTAAGACTTTAGGTTGCAGAATAATGTGCATTCGCTTGGTTTTCGAAATGAAAACATACTTTGTATTCAATCATCAGTTTTGGTCATAACATTCCAGATTCTTTTTCTTTTCGTTCTTTTTGCCAATAAAACTAAAATGTTGCCAAACAAAGCAGTAATTTAGTTTATGCAACAATTTTAAATGTTCCAGGGCATTACTTGACCTTTATATTAGCAAAGCAGTGATTTATCTTTTTACAATGTAAACGCATTTCGATTTTGTTCCATATTCATTGAGATGTCATGATATTCAAAAGGGGGAGGGGTTCTTACCTGGAAAATGTATTTCCATCGAGGGTTTTTTTTTTCCGTAAAGTAACTTTTTCATGAGAAAATTCCCCGAAATGAATAAATACCGAAAGTTTTATCAAATTTCATGAATCGAATTCTTTCCAGTAGATTTTCAAAACGCTACTGAATATTTGGCACCGAAACTTTTTCCAGATAATCACGTAGTTTGTTTAATAATCGTGAACAAAAAATTATATAACTAGAAATCACTTATACAGTTCATATCTTTGATAACGCAACATACTAATCTATTCGTAAAATATCCTTAAATCTGCCTTCAAATGTATGCATTTCTTCTATAGGCAAAGGCCTACTTTTCCTTAAAATGTGTTCAAAATTCTTTGAATAGTTCTGGAACGTGTAAACAGACGGTCCGAAAAAAAATTAGAGAGGCATAGTTTCATAAATATAACTCTCCAAATTATGTTGGCAGAGGCAAATAAATAACCTCATAATGGGAGATATTTCAGATTTGAATTTTGAAATGAATTAGTTAGCAAATGATAAAAAAAAAATGGAACCGGTGCCTAAACAAATGCTCCGTACAGCAAGTAGAGATAGGAGCGTCTTAATCTGTACTTCCGTGACTTGAATGCAAACACAAAATGGCTGCTTTTCTATAAGCAGTTTTTCCCTACGTCAAAAACTTGAGCTGAAACCAGCTAAGATGGCGCATCTCTTTTACATATTTACTCGTATTGAATACAATAATCATCATAGCGTCCGTCGTTTGACATAGACCTAACCCCAGAATTCGCCACAATTGTTTCTCATGAGCGTCGCAGAGCCAGTATTTTTCTAAATTTGACAAGTTCATCTCTTCATCTTTTATCCCGTCGGCTTCAGTTCCGCATGTGATCTCCGGGGATCCATGTTGTGAGTCGTGATGCCTATCAGTTATCTTTCATTCTTGCAACATGGTTTGCCCGTTGCGATTTGAGTTTTTCAATAGTTTCTATGATGTCTCGGACTCATTTCTTCCTTATATACTGTGCTGTCTTGTGATCTCTCCATGTAAGGTTGAGCATGATTCTCTCATGTGCACGTTGCATGCTTCTAAGTTTAACAAATAATACTAGAGAAGGAAAAAAATGCATGCTTCTCAGTTTAATGAATAATACTAGTGAAGAAAAATATTTAAAAAGATTGCATCTGTACAAATAACAACAGATGCCCTTTGTAAAAACAAGTTAGTTAAATCGAATGTTGTGTACCAAACTGGAATACCAATCCCAGACAAACCCGTAGAAACAAATTATTACATAGGAATATCAAAAACAGCCTTTTAATAAGGATTAGCCAACCATGCATCATGATTTTTAGACGGAAAAATATATAACTCTGCCCATTACTAGTGTCTCAAAAACAGTAATCCCTCATAGACTGTAAAATGGAAAAAAATTAAATCAACCAAAAACATACTAGAATATTGAAACACTATGCCACTTATTCCTAAATGAAAAATTTGAAATTGTCATCTTCTCTAAAAAAAAAAAGAAGCCTTCTTGCTACTTACTAAATAGAAAAAATAAACAAATAGCTGTCAAGCGTCGGCACCGCTCAAAATTTTCATTGAAAAAACATAATTTTACACCCCATGTACAGGTTTGTAAAAAGCAAAACATTCAAAATACAAACAACCACTTACAATCTCACTTCCCAAACGGAAGATAGTTTTAAAAAAAAAAGCATAAATTTCCCATCGAGAGATCAACCAGTAACCAAAGGAAAGAGAAATATGAGAGTTTTCCATGCAGTAAATAGACATACCTTCCAATAACGTCTTTAATGGGGATCCGAATAAATCGAATCATTTGCCTGAAGAAGCCCAAAATGACAGGAACATTAACATGCGATTTTTGCCTTGAGCATATTTCGTTAAAAACGACGGACAAATTTTGTCGAGTTGACTTTTTTTGATTTGTTTTTCCTGTCTGCAGATTTCAGTTTTTTTGATGTTCATATCTTTCCTAGCGCTAGAAAAAAGATGAACATTTAGAACAGTTTACGTTTATATATATATATATATATATATATATATATATATATATATATATATATATATATATATATATATATCAGGGGCGCTCTGACCTAGCAGGCACATCCTACGCCGAAAAAAAAACATGAAAGTTAATCATTAAATATAAAAAGTTTATACTGATCTCTGTCAATGGGCTGTAAAGGATGCAAGAATGAAAGACAACCAATGGACATCATGACTCACAAGATGGATCCGCGGAGATCACATACGAAATCAGGGCCGACAGAATACAAGATAGAAAGATGAACTAAACAAAGTTAAAAAATACCGCCCATGATAGAGAATTGTGGCGAATTCCGGGGGAAAGTCTATGTCGAACGACAGACGTTAAAAGACTGATGATGATAATGATGATGATGATGCATGCCTTTTCATGTTTTTTTCCCTAGTTGTTCATATAACTATAGCTTAGATTCAGTTTGTCATTGTTAAATACTTTCCTCACTGGGTTGCCCAGAGGAAAGTGATTTGCTATTAATTTGAGGAAGCTTTCTATAATGTTTCTTGTTAATTAAATGGTTTTACATACCAGATAATATCTCTACGTCAACGTTTCTTGCTGTTGCTATGTTTTATTCATTGTATTCAAAACTATATGTTATATGAATTATATATAGTGAAAGGTTCTAATTTGAAAGTTTTAGTGTTTTTTTTTCAATTCTTAAATATCATACACGGCGTACTCCAGCTAGTATGCATATGTATCTTGTGTTTGCTTCTGTATCTATATCTTCTGTCCAATGTCTCTTGATCCTCGTTATCAGCCTGTGCTTTTATTCCTATGAAGCAAATTAATAAGACCATTAATCAACAGTCTCATTTCAAAAACAAAACGTCAAATTTATGACAACATACAATTAATTGGAGACCGTGAACCAAAACTGGCAACGTAAGGTTCTTCAGTTTTTAAGTTGCTCTGGCTTCAGGCGCACAGGCTGAACCATTGGGACTAAAGGGCTGAAATTCAAACATTCACTCCTTAGTACGTATAGAAAACGTGTTTTGTCCCTTTTTTCATCCCTCCTTCCCATCACAGGGTTTTAGTCGGGGCGTCCAAATTGCAATGTAGGTTCATCCTAAATTGACCCTTCAATTTGCACCTGCAAGTGTTCAAGCTAGTTTTTAAAAAAAATTTAGACTCTTTTCCAATGATCACTGCCCAACAATGTACAAAAAAAAATTTATTCATTGATCATCCCTTTTTTGATTTTTTCTAATTGATCACTCCCACCACGACGTGCTGCCGAAAGACGTTTGTCATTTGTTTTAGAACAGCCTTTTTAACACAAAGAGAGGATTCTGGGAAATTGACAAACAAACTCGTAAAATTCGAGGTGTGAATTAATCGCTTATTGAATCGTTGAGAGATTCATTTCTCTTCCCTTTGATCAGTCATTATAAACAGAGGCGAAAAGTTAGATCACTTAATCATGGTTGCAGTTCACTTTCCACCAAAGACCATTAAGCAGGGCTTATGAAAAGGGGTGCAGCTGATGCATCGCACTGGGGCTATAGGGGTAAGGGGAGCTGAGGGAGAGCTGTGTATGTCAGTACGGTATTCCAATAATGAATAACTTGACTATCTTTCCCATTCCTTACTGGAACTTAATAAAGAAGGATGGATTAAGAACAAAGGGTTTTGTGCAGTGAGAGACCCAACCATTAAGAAGATTCCACTTTTTGGCAAATGGTGTGAATCATTTCGTAAAATCAGTTGAAATAGTCGATTTATTTAAACTAAAAGAATGTTTAGACCTTCGTGGAGAAAACCTTTTCAATCAACTTACAAGATACGTGTTTAAGCTTGATGAAACACCAATTCCATTCTTATTGCAAAGTCGTATTGTTAAGAAATATTCTAGATGCATGAAAAATGAGAAAGTTTGAGTCTATAGCAAGTGTATAATAATCTCTCAACTGATTCAATTTTAACAACGCAATGTTTGTATTATTAGTTTGGGCAAACCTGATTAAGTAGTAAATATCCTTGAAAGATTAACAGATTTTAGAGGAAAAAAAGGCGTGAATTTGATTTAATTGAAGAGTCCATATATTTAAATAACTGGGCAAGAGGTGTTTTTATGACAAAGATTTTCATTCCTGAGAGTAAAAGTACGGGGTTACGGATAGAAAAACTAAAAATCCCTCTGTACATTATATGAGCTTATAAATTTACCCTGATTTTGTTATCAGACTGTCTGCATTGAGGAAGCTAATGCTGATCGAACCCACTAAGAATGGCTTGCTGATTATTGCCTTACAACGAGCGTCCTGAGCCACTTTTACAAATATCATTTCTTAACGAAGCGGTTTTGTATCAGACAATAATTAGTGATAGAGATAATGAGGATTGAACTCACTAACAACGGCCTGCAGGTCCAATTTGTTGATCATTGCTATACCACGTGCGTCCTGTTCTGTTCTTTTCTAAAATGATTTATAAATTAGCACATTTTAGCATAATACCATCGATAGAGGGACGTCCAATGGGGATCAAACCATTTAAGATTAGTGAAAAAATTTGTTCATCTCATATATTCAGATTTCTATATCGAATCACCATACCAACCAACCAAGGGAGCTACAGATTCTTCTCTCTTTGAGTGTTCACGTGTCTCAAGGCACCCCTGCACATATTTTGGGGTCTACAGCCATGACAATTTCCATGAATACATCACTAAGTACGATCTGAAAACCCCTTTTTTCCCCAAAATTACTTTTTAAGGTCTCTGTGGCCATTTTAGTCCTCTTTTAAATGATAATTTCGGATAAAAAATCTATTAAAAGGGAAACAAAAAAGAAAAAGATGAAGTATCGATTATTTCAGATAATTTATTCGATGGTTTACCGGAAGTTTTAGTTAAAGATCTAATTTTTCAGATAATTTTAGATGATATTTTAGATAAAAAGTTCTGGCACACATGCAGGCTCCAGTGATTCATTCATACGATGAACGGATATTATTCCTATACGCAGAAAAAGCATTAAAGTAAAGTCGTTTGCAAAGTCTCATTGCTTTTCAATGGAATAGGAAATTTGATACCTTTTTTTCTATTTCAAAGTAGCAGGAAATCTCGCACATTCACTATAATATAACTTT
>OY735208.1:16846319-16929389 GCA_963457665.1 Thysanoteuthis rhombus
TTCCGCTCAGTCACTCACAGTCCTTTCATGTAGTTCATTTTTTATAACGGGTCAGAAGGCTATTTTTTTAACCCAAAATTTGCTGCAGTCAATCTGTTCATATGTGTGTGTGTGTGTGTGTGTGTGTGTGTGTATAAATTGATATTAATGTTTATGTATATAGTTCCGTAGTCCAGAGGTATAATAATGGAAAATCTATAGCCACACTGAAGAGATGTTATACATCAAAACAGCTGTCTATTGATGACACAATAATTAATGCTCCTCTATTCAGGGTTGAGAACTCTTTAATTGAGGTAACTCGTCCATCGTATGCTTATGCAATGCTCTTCAATAAGAATGGAGCACTCTGGTGGATTAGGAATTTCTGTGTAAATAGATATATCGCTTAAATTCGGACTTACTGACTGTCCAGAGGTAGAATATCGGCTTCCGGGTCTGAAGTGAAGGCTTCAATTCTGCCGTGCAGTGCTGGATGGGATAATGGAAACTCTATAGCCACACTGAAGAATGCTAGTATTCATATCTGTGTTCCACAGACACATGATTTTCTAAATCTCTTGTGTTGGCTGTCTTTAACTATAGGATCTTGAATCACGGCTGATAATATAGTTATTGGAATTAGCAAGCACCAAACTTACATTCGTCGTTGGCCATTTTTGTTCTTAAAATAATTGAAGATAAAATATATATTTGCCAATAAAAAACATCTTTCCAATAAGCAGACCAACCAGAGGGATATACCCAACATTGTTTACTTTACAGTGTATGTCTCTGTATGTGTGTGTTTGTGTACGTGTGCGCTTTGATGCCTGTGTATGAGTGTGCGTGTGTCTCACAGACACATGGTTTTCTCAGTCCCCTGTGCTTGCTGTCCTCACCAATAATTGAATAATACAATAATTTAATTTGAACGTGCAGCAACATCTTGAATTGCGTGATTTTGATCAGTGCTGGTTCTGAAATAGTACTGTCAAGATATTGCTTAACAAATTAATGTACCTAAGTATATTAAAAAGACAACGGATCAGACCTTAGACAGTGAGGTTTGAACAGCATTTTGTAACGAATCAACTGCACTTATCAAAGTATACCTGTATAGAATATCATAAAAGATACGTGGCGTCGGCCGAAGATTATTTTCAATGATTTATAAATGATCAACACACTGACATGATCAACGCACTGTTGGTGGTATACGAGGGAGTCTATTGATGCTGACTTATACATGAGACGAGACGCTGTCCTTGTGACACTTCGTCGTTCCATCATCCAACCAAAAAGATGTCTGGTAGTAAGAAGACGATACAGCATAAACCATTCGGGTAACGGCAGGTGTTAAAATTAAGATAGACATCGGAAGAAGTCAGCAATCATTTAGAGGAAGGAAGAGAACATTTTCAACAGGGCGGGCTAACTTAGTTGAAGGAACAGAGTCCGGAGTATATATATATGTGTGTGTGTGTGTGTGTGTGTTATACATTTGCACAACGAGAACAATCCAAATGATAAAAATAAACGCACTACCTTTACGATGAAAGATATTTGGCAAGCAGCATGCTTAAAAAAGCTGAAAAATATTAATAAACATTGTTGAGGATGCTAAAAACATTGTTTAATGTGCGCAACTAAAAAATGAATCGTGTAATTATGCAAAACTACATTGATTACACAATAGCAAGATTGATACCATTAATCTTATAAACTTATTGAATATATCTTTATTAAATTGGCC
Organism: Thysanoteuthis rhombus; assembly: GCA_963457665.1. Taxonomy (NCBI): domain Eukaryota; kingdom Metazoa; phylum Mollusca; class Cephalopoda; order Oegopsida; family Thysanoteuthidae; genus Thysanoteuthis; species Thysanoteuthis major. Next base: position 16,848,055 of record OY735208.1, read on the forward strand.
AGATTTTTGGCTATAGTAGAATTTTATCGGCTGAATTGAACATACAATCAACCAGATATTGCCAAAAATGGTTAATATGGCAATCTAGTGTGATTCTTTGCAGTGAATGTCTAGCTGCAATCAGATTGGTTCATAATCGCAGGCTTTCTTAAACGACTGACAGCAGTTTATTTGAACTTGTTGAATTATTCGACATTTTTTTCTAGTGTAATCAACGGGATTTTGTAAGATTTAATCAGGGGTTTCATAATATCAAGAATATTTTCATTCCGTGTAGAACTCCAGATATTCTTTATCTGGTAAAATATCCTAAGATCCCTTTGGAACATACTCTCAGTCATAACAAGCCTAGTAATGAATTGGTTGTATTCATTAAGGATCCAACAAAGGTGTTATTCCATGAAATAATTTAAAACACAAATGTACAAACATAATTATTTTTATTTCATTACTAATTCTGAATTATTTTATTAATTTTGCTTTTAGGATCAAATATTTTCTTAGCATGTTTTTAGTAGTAGTTACACTTATTATTTTGGCCTTCCAGATGTAGCATTTTCGATTTTTTATTTTTAACTGGTTTGAATCTACAAGATCAATATAGACCACTAACTTAGGCAATAAAGAAGATAATGTTGAAAAATAAATATTTATTGCGTAAACTTATTTTCATTTCCTGAGCAGCAGACCATACTTACTGCAAAATTAACAAATAAGAAATTCTCACGACATTGTCAATATTATGATATAGCGTTGCATAACACTTAGTACAATACTTGTACAGTCTATACATCATCATTATCATCATCAGTAGCAGCCTTTTAGCGTCCGTTGTTGGACATAGACCTTTCCAAAGAATTGCCGGACCTCTCTTTCATTGTTGTTACGGAGCCTATACTTTCTGAACTTGTCTATTTCATCACACCATCTTATATTTTGCCGGTCACTGTTTCGCTTGTGATCTTTCGGGATCCATTTTGTGAGTCTTGATGCCCATTGGTTATCTGACGCTCCTGCAGCATGACCAACCCATTGCCATTTGAGTTTTTTAATGTATCCCATGATATCCCTGACTCCTGTTCTTCTATGATATACTGCACTCTTGTGTGATCTCTCCATGCAATGTTGAGTTTGATTCTCTCTTGTGCATGTTACATGGTTCTCAGTCAATCATTTGGTTGATTTCCATGTTTCAGCTCCATAGGCAACTATCGGGAAGATGCATTGGTTATAGACCCTTCTATTGAAAATTAATCGGATCTTTCGTTCTTAAAAAATGAGCTAGAAACTGCTTAAAACTGTTGACATCACTGTCAATATCAACGTCGGGCTCTTCAGTTTTCAAGTAGGTCTAGCTCATTATCAATTCATTTATCGTACCAGGGTAGCCCATTTAGAAAGGGTTTTTCAATTTTTCGATTCTAGAAGTCATCCTTAAATTTGAAAAATAATTTTAAAAAAATATCAATTGGGAAACTATACTTCAAGACATGAAATTCAAAGTAATCTAAATATCATGGACTCCCAAATCCGGAAAAAAAAGAAAAAAAAATCATCAGTTTTGGCAACCCCGCTGCGTATAGGTCGAATCAATGGATCTAAAGCGCTGAAAATTTACACATTTACAACTTTTAATGCCTAGAATTAAAAAAAAATCCAACCCCAAGAAAGTTTATACTGAGGAGTAATTTTCTGTGTAAATGTAGGCTGAAATGGTCCCTTGATTTGTGTCCGAGTTTTTTGGTGATAGAGAAGGTGACTGAAGTAACTCATTGACTGATCAGCCCTTTTCACAATATTTTGATTGATCACCTCCAACACGACATGCTGTCTAAATACACTAGCCACGAGATGGTTTTTATAGTGTGATAATGGACTGTTTTTATGCAATGTTTCGGTCTATATTGTCGTAAGCCCAAGTGCATATTGCACGTGGTTATTTTGTATATTTGCATGTTCTCATCTATTCCATTTGACCAACGGGTTTTAAAGAATCTCAGGATTGAATATTATAGTCAAGCATTAGTAGATTCAATATGGGAAAAAGGATTGAAAGAGCGTACTCTATTCTTATTAGTAAATTGGATTTTTATTGATTTCTGTTATGGGAGATGGTAATGGGTTCATAGTGGCCAAATTATTCAAATTCTTAAAACTCGGACACAATCAGATGAGAGGTGTTGGATCTGGAATTGTCAGTGAGTATTCTCGTCTGTTTATGTGCAACATTTTTTTTCCAATTTTCAAACTTCAAAATGATCTGATATAGTTGCTATTGAAATACCAAACATTTTCAAAAAACTGTTTTTCAAGGGACTTTGGTCACGAAATCTGAAACTGAACAGGTTTGGGCTTCCATCAGTGTTTATTATTGACATCCTTATTTCAAGACTCAAATCCATTGGATCCAAGCCAAGCAGTGTGCACTATCGGACTGTCTCCCAAAATGCAAGAAGTATCATGTCTAAATATGAATTCGTAATTGGAAACTAGTGTAATTTATTGTGTAGACAGCATTGTTGATATGGTTTAAGAAACCTCAAATAATTACAAATTATATATTTGTTCACGAAGAATCTGCAAAAAATTGTTTGTAAATCTTTCATAGTTAACCTCAATCATGAGAATGAAATGACAGCATCAGAAGTCCTTATAAGACAAATGTTTCTTTTCATTTCGACAATTCGCTCATACAGACCTTTCTCAAGATAAGCGAAACGTCGAAATAGAGAATGATTTCTCTTATGAAGCCTTCAAATATTTCCATTTTATTCTGATCTTGTTGGATCAAGTATAAAACCATACCTATATAATAATTATATCCTCCTATTGGAAAAAACAACGTTTCATGTTTATCACCCTAATCTATGGAGGAATGAAAATATATAATCTCAGAACTAAAAAAATATGTACTGCACGTTAAAGAAAATAAAGGTGGTATACATCGACTATCTTTAAAAATTTAAACACCCTTCAGATTGACTGTAGAATTCAGCCCACAAAATCGAATCACGTCAAATGCGTAAACTTTCAGTTTATACTATAATCACAATTCAATTTTATATTGTTTTGTAAAAAACTTAGTGGTACTTCATAGTATTATTTTATGTAGTTGAGGGATCTGAACTTTCCATCCGTGTCTTGATTTAGTTGAATTAAATTTTGATTACGGTGTACTTGAAAATTTGCGCTTTTGACTTGATTAAGCTTTTGGGGCGAGATTCTACATATGATCCCATTCATTCTTCGGTGCCTCCAGTTTTAGACAACATTTTCATTGCGTAGTTTTCTTCCTTTTTAAAAGGAGAATGTTCAAAGAGGATGTAGGTGATGCCAACGCATCAACTGTTGATAGCAATAAGCATTTGGGCCATTACATATTTTTCCAGGTCAAGATATCACCCCTGCTACCAGTGAAATGTAAACCACTTTCCTTTAATGTATTAGTAAATACTATTATCAAAAGAAAAAAATGACACTGAGGACCAACTCTAATAGAACCTACTTTCAAACTGTGACCAAAGTCGACGGTTCTGAGAATTATAAAGATTACTTGTTTAGACCAGATTTAAATCGGTTGAAGGCATTTGTAAGGATTTAAGAGAGAACTGTTAGATGGAGATAGCGTTCCAAAGAAAGAAAGGAAGTTATTATCTCGATAGAAAAGAAAATAATAGAGAGAGAGAGAGAGAGAGAGAGAGAGAGAGAGAGAGAGAGAGAGAGAGAGAGAGAGAGAGAGAGAGGGCGTTGGTAGAAAAGTATGATATAGAAATTATTTCTCTTTTTAGATCAAATTACGTCATATTCCTTTGTTAAAAAAATTCATTCTCGATATAGATAGAAATAGAAAATGCAAGAAAAAAGAAACGAAAGTAGACGGTGTTTACATTACACACACACACACACACACACACACGTGCGCACGCGTTTCGTTTTATTTTTGACGTGATGATTATGCGTTTTAACGGAGATTGAAAAATAGTTTTATTTCAGAAATAAATGTTGACGAATATCAAATTCCATAAAAAATGTGTATACAATCTGTTCTTTCTCTTATTTTTGTTTATTGTTTTTATTTCTTGTTGGTTTTTCTTTTTTTTTTTTGCTTCTGGTGATTTTTTTGCAAAAGAGCAGCACAATCTGTAAAAGATAGTTGCTCTAAAAATGAATGGCTATTTCCTTTTTGCACCCAATTTATTTTGCATTATAGCAGATCATTCTAACAAAGCTCGGGTTTTCCACGGTATTCTTGATACACTGAACATAAAAAATCACTCTTCAAAACATCAGAACCACCAATAAGACAATAACGAAGAAGCGGCGTCGCCATTTTTCTTTTGTTCTTTCAGGACAAAGGAAAAACGATCTTTTAAAAACAAAGGGAAGTAATTGCAGCGTTAAGACCGAAAAAGAGCGGAAAGAAATCTCTAATCAAATGTTCATTAGTGACTGAGGAAAGTACGATTGACTAATTCTGTTACTGCAAAATCGATATGGTCTCAAGAATAATTCTTTTGAAGTTGTATAAAGGGAATAATGTTATGTATAGTTTGGTTTTAGCTCGGTCATAACGGCTTCCGGGTTAATAAACATAAGTATTCATAAAAACTATATTTTAGCTCTTTGTGGCATATTTTTTTCATTTTGAGCTGCTCCACCATCTGTTGATAAGTTTGGGTTCCAAACAATGTAGTGGGACAGTCAATAGTGCCTCTTATTTTTAGTCGTCAGAATGTGCAAAAATCTTATGTTGCACAATATTCTCTCCTGTGATAAAGGTATGAGCATACTTTTGAAATTGGCTCAATGAATCAATACTTTGAACATAAAAACTAAGTAACCTATCAAAGGAATTAGTAATATTAGTGTGCACATTAATTTCCTTTCAGGGCTGTTTGCAAAACGTCTGCACGAGCACACACACGCACATATGAAAGCCTTTGTGCTCCAGATTATGAAGATTAAAGGTTTTAGTAAAACTGATCAATCACGAAGAAAATAGCATTTAAAAAATAGGATGAAATTTTTATTACGATGTTTCAAAGATTCATATAGCCATGTATGGTTATTTTCTATCTTGGTAGTCGCCATCAAATGTTCCGCTCGCCACCATACCTAGACGGGACAAAATAGATAAATAAAAAACATCTAATGTTTAATGCCTGGTGACTAGAGATCCGACTCCCGGACAGCATCTCCCATTGAAATAAGGGAGATAAGGTTAAAGGGACTTTGAAATTCAAACAATTCAATTTGTTAGCAGATAACAGTGTAAAATTGACCTAAATTATAAAAGTGGAAACAGTGTCTGATCCTTGGTAGACAATAGAGAAAATGTAGAACATAAAGGTGATAATTGTACCAATCATTTTTAACATGCTTGGAACTCACAAAAAAAGCCTTGCAAAGAGGATGGAAGAATTTGAGAAGAAGTCAAAAACATCTGGACAAATGTGTTACTAAAATCAGCAGCAATACTGTGGATGGTGCTGGAATATTTTAATGAGTTGCTGCTGATTGATCTCTAATGAAAGCCACTTGATGAAGAAAACCAAGTACGAACGAAAAAGAAGAAAATAAAGAAAAGACAACTTCCAGGTCTCAACGAGGGACTGAAATGCTTGTGGAACACTGGATCGATTACTTAATAAATGAACATTAGAAGTGTGACTAACGTAGTTTTGCGCATTCAAATTAGGTGATGAGCGATTTTACCGTGGACACAATTATATAAAGAGAAGTTATTCAGTTTATTGTATTGTTGAAATTTTGCAACTAACTTATGTCGAGCGAGAAAAAATCTCTCAATTTGTAATTGCACCGACGACTTATCAAATTATTAGAATAGAGAATCGTCAATTAAAATTGTCAACATAGTCAACATAGGTTTCTTCATTTTTCATGTGATTCTGGCTGAACGGCTGGCTATGTATGCGTAATGCATGCATGCCGCACCAATGAAGCTAGAGGACTAAAAATTGAAGGCTTTACCCCAGAGTATGTCTAGAAAAAACTTCTTTTTTTTCTTAAAATACCTGATACGTTTACAGTGGGGTGTCCTATTTGCAATGTACGTTTAAGCAAAATCAGTCTCTTAGTTTGTGACTGGCTGCATTCACGCATGGTTTTGTCATTTTCGACGTATTTAGTGATCCCTGCATAACAAAAGACGAGAAAAGTAACTTATTAATTGATCACCCCGTTTTCCAATGGTTATAACTGATTTCTTCAGCACTGCATGCTGCCAAAAGACAGTAGCCAGGTTACTAACTAGAGATGTACATCTGTTTTTTCTTTAACGGCTTTATAATGGAGCAACATTGAATGAAACAACGGCTTAGTTTGCACTCATTTTTTCAATTTGAAAATTTTGACTTTTTTAAATGATAACTGCCCTACAGTGGGTGCGAGAAATGATTTATTGATCACTCTTTTTTTTCAATTTTTCAATCAATTACCCAAAACACGGTATGCTGGCAAAAGATGTTGGTCTCTTGTTTGTTTTTATAGAGGGATTAACCTCACCTGTTTGAATTTACGTTCATTATACATTGAGAAGCCCATATTTTCACCAAGCATGATCTCTCTCTCTCTGTGGTATATATATATATATATATATATATATATATATATATGTGTGTGTGTGTGTGTGTGTGTGTATGTATACTCTTGTAAAATTAAAGTCTTTCGGTATCCAATCGATGAGCAATCTGCAAGCAAGATCGAAGCAATTAGCAAGAGTTTCCGTTTTTACCAGCGTTTAAAAGAAAAAGAAACAAACAAAGAAAGAACAACAAACAAAAACGCCCATTCAATTACTATCATCTTTGTTGGGGTAAATCAGGCGGTACTCTGGGGACACCCATATATATATCTCTAAATTTACATTTATTCTATCCTTTATTATTAGATTAAATATTGTGTACCATTTAGTATAATAAAATGCATATGTATACATATGGATTTGTGTACACAAACAATTGTATGCATTCATATGTGGGTAAATCAATACGTTGAAAATAGCATTTTTTTCACTCAGCAGATATTTGTCTTTGAAATTTAATTCCATCCTTGTAAATATACTGAACCTGACATTTCTATAATGATCACATTATACACGATGAATCAAATCATGGATCAAACAGTATACACTAAGAATCATATCAGCTAACAACTGTGTTGAGGAACCGACATTCAATAACCCTTATATTATATATATATATATATATATATATATATATATATATATATATATATATGTTGGGAAAATATATTTGAAGTAAGTGACAATTAAAAGGCCAAGAGAAAAAATGGGGAAGAAAAGCAAGTATAACGCCACGAAAACTTTTATTATCACATGGACGATTTTCGAAGCATTTCGACGGGTCCCAGCAATCTTATCAGGAGAAAATTTCGGTAGTGCAGGAAAACTCTGTACTGCTTAAATGTTTGAGATTGAGGAAAGAAATTTGGATATTACTGCGTTGTGGGTTGTTTAGTAAGAGAGGGAGGAGAAGTGTTTGTGTCTGCGTAGGTGACAGTCAAATTTTGTTTGAAATAAGAAAGGTGTGAGGTGTGACGAGAAGGGGTTGTATCTATCTCAGTGTATGTTAGGCTTGTCTTAGTTAAGAAGGGGCATTGAGAAGAAGGGGGTCAGGATGAAAGTGGTCAGTTTTCAGGAAAAGTTTGTTTGGTTTTTATTTATGTATAAGAACATGACAACACTCAGAAGGAAATTATATTTCATGGACATTTAGAGAAAGAAAAAAACGCTGCTCTGACAAATGTAGCCCCTCTCAAAAATCAATGATGTCAAAGCAGACTACATGATTTGAATTCTGCCCATTATTCTTTGTTATTTGCAGATCTGGACTAGGGTCAGATCAGGATTATTGCTTTTGTTCCAAGAAAAATGTTTTATTGTCAGTTAAGAGTTAGATTCTTGAAAAATTCTGTCAGACTAGGTGAAGGAAAAATTAACTATCAATGGTCATCTATGATGAACAGAAAGTATGGGTGCTGTTCAAATATAATTCCCACATAAAACCTCCAAATGTTTCTCTCTCCGCCAATTGGATATACAAAGACCCGTAAATATCGGAGTATTGTTGCTCTCCCTGATTTCTTTGGCGCTAAAATCAGTTTTTATTGTGTGAGTGCGGAAAAAAATCCCACCATAAATCGAGAGTTCGTTTCCAATAAAATATAGTATATTATGAGCGTTGTAGGGAAATTGTGATCTGCTGCTTTCTGATATGCGTTCTAACCTGCCAGTTGGGCGAGAATATATTCAAAAGCAAACATACTCAGGTCAGGGAGTAACCTTGGCCAAAATGGCATAGGAAATGAGAGAGAGAGAGAGAGAGAGAGAGAGAGAGAGAGAGAGAGAGAGAGAGAGAGAGAGAGATTAGTTCACACCCATGATCACTTAAAACTAATGGGAATTAGGGTTGCAGTTAAGCATTATAACTACAATGAAAATAGACCCCATCCATATTTTTATAACCTGAAATATTCCCTTTCTCAAACCTGGCAAATTTTTAGAAGGTTTGACGTTAAAATAAAACTGAAAGCTCGTGGAATTTAAAGGAGAGCGTTAAAATTCAGTAGTTTATATATTATGAAATATTTTTTTTTAAACTTTGAAATCGGCCAATTCTATTTTCCGGGGCTCAATCTACTACTTCAACATTGAAATTGTTAATTAAAGCCCCCCCCCAGCGCCAGATTACTGTCCCAAACCAATCTATTCAAGGCATTGAACATCCTCACATGTGAACGTTCAAATAGATAATGGAGAAAAACTCTCCAGATGATGGTGATACAAGATATACGTATATTTTGATTTCATGAATCTAACTCTGATAGTTTTTATCGACAAATTTGTTTTTTGTGAAATTCAACCTTAAAAAGTGAGCTGTGAAAAAAATTTCTGCTACTGATTTCAGATATGCCTAAAGTAAGGGTCCAGTTTTATTATAACCACATTGTAAATAGGACCCCTTTATGACCTGCAAGAAATGATTTTATCAAAAGCGACAAATTCCGGTGAAGTTCAAAGGTTGTATAGTTTGTAAGGAAAGAAAAGCAACAAAGTTTTCCTTCTGGAAAAAGCTTAAGAATTACTGCCCCAAAAGAAAAATAGTATGGGACCTCCATTCACATCTGAGTAGCTTCAAATAAACGATGAGAAAATCATCTGGGTGATGCTGATTCAAATTATACATATAGTTTGGTGTCATAGATCTGACTGATAGTTTCTTTCTGAAATCCCTGATGAAAAACATACAAAGAAAAAAAAAATTCGACTGAGTTTTTTCTTGAGAGTGCAAATGGAGAACATATACAAATCAACTATTTCCTTACTGCGAAATTCAACCTCAAGGTAATTACAGATCTACTAATATCAGACAAGCCTTTAATTCTGGTCTACGATGCGTAGTCCTCGTCATCTTGGAGTATAAACACGCACAACTACGTCAGTTTTTCTATGATGTAGCTCAAGTAAAAGAGATAGGTACCACACATACATATTAATCTGAAAAATACTCTTCCCAATATTGTTTAATACGAAAGGGTGAATGAGAGAAAAACGAGAATGCGAATTGTTGATTATCATTATTTTTTAAAATTTCAACCAGTTTCGGCGTTTAGGCCATAATCAGGGAAGAGGGTGGCTTGCAGTGTGAAAGATGTTCTGCAAAATCATAAGCCATGAAATCTATTCTAGGTAAGATTAGTTGGAGGGAGATTACTATGGGTTATCGTTTGTAATGTTACTCTAAACGAGTTCCTTTTACAAGACGAACCACGGGGAAAATGTTTCGAGCCAATAATCTCAGAACTCAAAAATTATTTTTTTAACAAGAATATTCAATGCTGACTAATTCAACAAGCTTCCTTAGTATTTTGAATAAGATTTCGCTTTCGTAGCCTTGAATGTATGTTGCGATATAATCTTCGATCACGACAACTTGGTTGTTGCCCAAAACCTATCATGTAATTTCTTTGCGATTTCTTCTCTGAACATAATTTATAAACGATATTTAGTATTCAATTTCAGAAACAAACTCAAAATTTCTGCGAAATCAGTCTACTTTTTTATGTTGAAAATGATATGACTGGCTGAAATATATTCTTCATGACAAAAGCTACGAAGAATACTTATTACAAAAACTACTTTAATAAAGGAGGGCGTAGAGAACAAACACTTCTTGTATTAGCATTTGAAGGGGTACATACTGAACATCATTCAAGTTTACGCCCCCACTTCACAGTCAACCGACAAAGAGATAGACAAATTCTACGACGTCTTAAATTTCATACTCGAAGGAACTGAAAAATGATGTCAATATTATTATGGGAGACTTCAAGGCCCAAATACAACAAAGTAATGAAAAATGTGTCCGTGAATACCGATACAAATTATGGAACAAAAGGGAGGAAGATTTTGTCAATTTTGCTACAACAAACGGGTTCAAAATCATGAATACCTTTTTCAAAAAGAAATCAAATAGAAAATTGAATTCGAGGAGCCCTAATCACAAAACCAAGAACGAAATGCACTACATCATTGTGAACAAGAGCGACTGTGTCAAAGATATTCAGGTCCTAAATTGAGTCAATATAGGAAGAGACCATCGAATGATAAGATGCAAAATTCAAATTAATACCCAGATAGACCATTGAAAAAAGTTCCACACCAAATTGTAACCACGTAGTGTACAAAAAGGCTCAGCCGATCATTCAAGCTGGAAATGAAAAACAGATGTGAACTTTTCATTGGACCAGGAGAGAACATCAATGAGTTCAACAAAAACATGACAATCTCCCTAATTGAAATCGCCAATACATATTTAAACTAAAGAGCACACAGATCATAAGTATTCACTCAGAAGAAAATAAGAATATCATGGAAGAGCGCAAAAACCTCAAGCCAATACCAACAACATCGGACAAGATCGAAACAACATAAATGAACTAAACTTTCCAAAGAAAACGAAGAGAAAATGAAAGAAGATAGAAAACAGCAGTCATTGAAATCATTTTTGGAAACAGTAAGAGCTTCAAAACTACTGAAAGTCTCTTGGCGCAGGAATTGCGCAAATAACTGATATACTCGAAGCAATTGGAGACCTGTCAATGTATAGGGACCCAACTGACGAACGTACCCAGGGAATTTACAAAAACTCCTATTCCACCAAAGGACGCAGAAAAATGAATCGGAAACTCAAGCCAAAAGTAATTAATTTGATGATTTCCCAGAGGTTACTAAGTAGGAAGTGAAGCCTGTTGTCAAACAAATAAAGAAAAGAAAGGCTCCTGGACCAGATAGCATCACCGTCGACAAACTGAAAAAGCAGAAAGAGTCATCACAAGGAAACTAGCCATTTCTTTCAATTTATGCCTCATAGTAAAGTCTCGGGAGATTGGAACGCTGCAATCATAATGCTGTTGTATGAAAAAGGGAAACTTGAAGACCTCAACATCTAGAGGCCAATAAGCCTTCTCAACTGCATCTGAAAACTCTTTACCAAAGAGATCACCAAACATATCATAAAACCAGTGTATGAAAATCAACAACGGGAACAAGTCGGTTCTTGAAAGAAATTCTCAACGATCGACCATCTTCATTTAGTAAACCAACTAAAAAGGCCTTTTTTTTACTTTAAAAATGCTTTCAACTAGATGGAATTTCCCATAGTCATTGAAGCAATGATAAAACAAGGTGTACACCCCGTATATTTCAGATTATTTCAACATATCAGCCGATTCAGCAACTCTTTCATCAAGCTTCATGAAGACTATGAGCCATTCAAAGTGGAAAAAAAGTGGGGCCATGTGATATCAGCTCACCCCAAAATCCTCACTGTCTCCCTCGAAATGATCTCTCCAAAACTTAGACTTGGAGCACGAAATAATAGGAATAGACGGCTAATACATAAGTAACCTCAATTTTGCTAGTGACTTTGTACTCTTTGCTAAGAACCTTAGATAATGCGAGACAAACTATATGAAGTAAGCAAAATAGTTGTCCTCCACATGAACTTCAGCAAAACGAATGTTATGTACAACATTTGAGGACAAAAACTCAATGATCAAAACTGAAAATGTAAACCACTATCTTCAGGGGATGAAGAAATCAAGCGAAGAAAAACGTTATGTTGGCAAGCTTTTGGTAGCGTTTGGTCGACTTTCAAGATTAAGAAAATACCACTAGTGCCAAAAAAAGAAGGTATACGATCAGTGCATTCGACCGATAGTCACCTATGGAGTAGAAATATGGAACCTGACTACAAGATTGACCAACAAACTACGAACTATGCAACGTGCACAAAAGAAATTCATGCCCAACCTATCATGGATAGATCATAAGATAGCACAATATATTAGAGGAAAGATAGTAGTCTGAGATATAGAAACCTTTAAAAATCTCAATTAGAAATGGGCTGGACACGCTGCAAGAGAGCCAGACAGCTGCTGGCCATCATGACTTACCAGATGAATTCCCAGAGATCATATGCGAAATTAAGACCAACACAAAGTAAGATGGTATGGCGAGCAAGAGAAGTTAAGGAAATACTGACTCCGTGGCAGCTATGATAGAGAGGTCTGGCGAATCCCGAGGAAGGTCTATGTCACACGTCAATGCTAAAAGCCTAGTGATGATGATGATATGTATTAATACAATAATACTTTATCTTGATAATGTTTGATGTTTTGGGTAGAGATAATTTCATGAGCAAAAAATAGCGAAAAATAGGGTTGACCATTGTTAAAGACCAACTTTCCTCATTATATGAACATCAGATGGGCATGCAGTAAAATGATTTCTTTGATCTATTTTGAGGTTTCGCTTGCTTTATCAGGAATGTGGAGCTATACTAAAGATGGTTGATTTTATAAGTCTTTCATGACTTGTAGAGTGTATGGATATTATCTATGCATTAGATCGATTTTCTTGTGTACCTCTATATTCTTGATAAAGCTGGCGAAAAGTTAAAATAGATTAAAATAATCATTTGTACATCACAGCATTTCTGATATTGTCATATTGTCAGATTGGCCATAATCTTCACTGATACCCTAATCATGTATAGATATATGTATACCTATGCAATCTTCTCATTCTTTGTATCGCATATCCACATGTATGAATGCAGTTATCTATGAAGATGCAAAACTGGTATTTCTGCACATACTGTACAGAGCGAAAGATATGTATGCATGTGTATGTATGTATATATATATACATATATATTAGTCTATATGCATTTATGTATGTGTGTGTGTGCTTGAAGTAATCTCGTCCCATAAGACTGTCATTTTCGAGGATCGTTGAATGTAAAAGCAATAATTTAAGCTTTCTTTGAAAGGTCATATTTCAGTTTAAGAGGGTTTTTTTCCGTCGAAGATGGCACTGGTTTATCTAAATCGTTTTTCTCATGCAATCAAACAAGACATTTATGCTAAATAATCAATAAAGACGGAAGTGGCAGAATCACCTTCTTTTATTCACTCCAACTTCAGTGGCCATCATCTCAGTCTGAGTTTTCTAGAAAGGTGACTATCATTTACCCTTGCATCACAAATCATCAGTATCATGAGAGTAAGGAACTCTATGGTTCAGACTTGAAATGGTAAACCATTAGCATTGAGACGATGCAGGTTTTTATTTGACACGTGATTTTGAAACAAATTTTCCTTCAATATCATGATATATATATATATATTGGTTAGTCTTCATATTCTTGTAAAGGCACTTCAACCATTTTCTCAATATAATCCTTTAAAACATGGTTCTCTGTGCTGAATAATGTTTCAAAGTAGGAGAAAAACATAATGGGCTTTGAATGCTGCCTGTATAACAGTAAAATGTACACATCATATCCTTTCCATAAGGAAACTGCCTTCTGGGATTTTGCCACAAAAAAAACGTTAAGTTTAACGTGACTTTTTCAATTTCATTTTATTATCCTTGTAAATACAGAAATTCTGTGTCATATTTTATCAAACCGCTCGTTTTATAAACATATCAGGAAAATAAACTGTTTATCTACAAGGATTTAACTAAAGCTAAAGCTCTTCTATAGATATAGGTGGCACCCAGGTACCAGGATTAAAAAGCGTTCACTATCACTGATAAAGGTCAACTGTTTAAGTCACTTACATATTTCCAAATGGGCAACAGCCTTATTTTTGTTTCTGCAATATATCAGTAATGTTATGCTTAGCACATTGGTCACCTTCTAATTTTTAAGATGCTTTTATTTTCAACATCAATGTTTCAGGTTCAAGTCTTCTAAAGATTAACAGGTGTTACAGCCATACGTAATACTAATTGTGTGTTTTGTCGAAGAGTGATGGTCAACAAATTAGTTTCCCATACCCAAACTGGAGAGTGGCATGGCTATTAAGAGTGCGGCAAATGGAATCAGCAAACGGGAATTATAATCTGATGTTTGCATTATTGCCCTTCGAAGATGCATGAATCCACTTCTAATCAAACTTAACGCATGACCACAGTAATTTCTATACCCAGGATCTAACTTACAACGATAGGGAATAGGCCTACGATGCAAGATGGTTAACTATAATACCACAAGAATGGTTCAGCTCCTAACAAATTATCATTACAATTAGTGCAGAACAAGGCTAATGAAGTAGGTCACCCTGTGAGGATCAAACACACAATACTTTATCTACCACTGTAAACTATTGCTTTATAATAGGTGCTCCTTTCTACTATATTCGACCAATATTATTTCTCCAGGTGACTTTATTCAAGTTATATATTAACAAGTGGATACGTTGGATCAAACACATCCGTTTCTTAATACAAAACTGAAAGAAACAAATAGGCCGAGGATAAACCAAGCGAAAACAGTTATTTGACCTTTTGCATTATCTGTGGTTGCTTAGTTTGACGGTAAGAGAAACATTACGTTGAAGCAGCTATGCTATCGGTCGCAGGTTCGTTCCCTGCAGCAGTCCCATTCTCTTTAATTGCTTATTCTATTACATTGTCAAGGCCAAGTGATACATTAACCGTGTAACGACAGGTGAGTTTCTACATACACTAATGCAATTTATAATCATATGTATACTGACGTGGATATTGAGCTAGCTTCATCAACATCAACATTGCCTTTAGAAGTGGTCTGTGACTTGTAAAGTGAGTGTATGCTTTGGGGTCAAAGATGGACATTATCTATACATATACGTGGCATTTTAATGAGGCTATTATCTTATTGTAATATGCTCAATATACATTTCTATAAACATATTTTCCTAATCTATTTCTGCGTTCCCTGTCTGTTATACACCCTTCTTCACAGAGAGGAAAATCGAGGAGGTGGTCCATATCAACAAGTCGACTGAATGCGCGTCAGACAAGTGCAGGGTTCAACCTGATGTGATTTCCACAACTCAACAGGAACAAGGTATGGAAATCCTAACCTAACAAAGAAAGAGAAAAAAATTGACACTAACCAAATTCTACGTTTTAACGTAGCTACCATTGGAATATTATCGAGAAATGTTTTTGAAGTCTACTCAATTCTTTCGTAAACTTAAGAAGGTGTTGCGTAGACAAACTCCAAAAAATACTCTAATCTGTTTCACGTAAATTTATTAGTTTATCTCGAAGTAATATTTATCATATTTAAGCATAAATTTCCTTTGGGACAAGCTAATAAATTTAGACTCATTATTTGGTCAAAAGAAATATTCTTTTTAATGTGCTTGAGGGTACATATACTTTGGGAACTGTTCTAAGAAAAAAATATCACCTTTATTTTAACCAGTCAAAATTAGAAGCCGGAAATGAAAAGCACAATTATGACTCTTCTTGCTTCACTTGGTAGAATGCGACAGGAGGTAAGTCAATAGATCGATGAGCATTCTGGTAATCATGAGGTGCAAGGACAAACTGAAGAGAAGTGCATTGCTACTCTTTACCGTAAAGCTCTGTGTATCTGCCAAAATATTTTGTTTTGAATTTCTGTCCTAAAAGTGGATTCAGATGATCTAAAACATTTGCCGAAAAATGTGTTCGGGCTCTTTCGTGGTTGCAGTTTAATTGATTCACACACTTTTTAGAAGGGGAGTTGACTCAAGTATAGCCAACCACCGTCCCAAAGCTTAATGAAAAAATGAAAATAAAGATGCTTGGGCCATGGTCTATTCGAGCCCAACAAATCAACACTGGTGCCCGTTAGAGTTTGGAGGCCTGAGGCCTATACCTCAAGGGCTCCACAGTTAATCCGGTCCTGAATGCAATGCAACAAACAATCATGGATAGTTATTTTTGCCACCAATTATTCTGACCTGTTACTGTCAACTCATTGCTTTCCTTTTATTCGTCTTTCCCCAGCTGGTTAGTGTTACCGACAGTTTCAAGATACAGGAAAATTATTCGAAGAATTCATTGAAACACAATCAGAATCAATAAATGATGGAATTCACAGCTCAAATGAGGCGGAAAATCTTGGAGAGACCATGAAAATATATTCAAGTCTGAATCATCATGCCATGAATGTCTGAAAATAAAAGATTTTGAAGAGAAAAAAATCACATCCTTTAATATATACCAACCTATATATAATCACAATTTACGTATTTTAACATAACTTCTTTTGATGATAATTCATTAAAACTCAGATGATATTTTTCAAAGAGGACACGTGTCAAATTCTATCGTCTTTTCCAATCGTCTGGTTCGAGATCATTAAAAAGCTATCACATTACAAAAGCACATTTCATTGAAGTAATCAAACACGAACCGTTAATTAGTACATCAAAGTCATTTAGAGGTTCATAGTTGACTTAGAAATATATATTCGGCCACTAATAACTTTTCACTACAAGAGACTCATCAAAGTGATACGAGGCATTTCTTGCACTAAATAAAAGTATTCACTGCTTCTCAAAAGTTTGCTGAACGCCACTTTTCAGCTTTTATAAAAAAGTAAGAAAAGCGAAAATAGCTCCCAGCATTTATTTTACAACGAGACGTCATTGAAGAAGTGAGCACCGTTTTATAGTCGTTATCCTACACTCCAGTCTCCTGTACTTACCCCATCCCGAACCCAGACAACCCAGCCTAACAAACAATTACCTTTTTTTTTTAGATCTTGGAATGCTTAATTTCTTTCCATGAAAATTAATAGTAATTGCTTCTTCACTTCTCACCATTCTGATTTACGGAAGGCCTTTAAAGAACACTATGCTTACGGATAGCAGGGAACCTCTTCACTGCTTGAGCCTTTCGCTTGCCGTTCTGAAAGCTATCAGTAGCTCTAAAATCTATTTTCAAAGCACAGCCCCCAAAAGAATGTGAGAGCAGAAAAGTGAATCCAGCATTTCTGCTTTCTTAATCATTTCTAAATTTAAACAACTGTTCTTAATTTCAGCTGCCTTTCATCGCTGCAACCCAGACCATCAGTAGATAAAAAAAGAAGATGCTTTGGTCAAGACTTGAACTTGCATATCTTCTCTTCGGGAAGCATGTATTAGAAATACAGCTGCTTTTCTTGTTGAGCTACGGAAAACAGCACAGTCAGAAGATTACATCTTCATGAAACCCTCACCAGTAGAAGAAATCAAGGGGAAAATCATTCCAAGATGGCAAACCTTTCGCTGAGCAAGTGCAACCTTCAAAAATAAGAAGATCCCATTAATCTTGAAAAGAAGGGTATACAACCAATGCATCCTCCCGATAGTCACCTATAAAGCTGGAACATGGAACCTAACCAAGACACTGACCTGCAGGTTGAGAAACATGCAGCATGCAGTTGAAAGAATTATGCTCAACCACACATGGACGGATCACAAGACAGCATAGTATATCAGGGAGAAAACAGGAGTCCAAGACTTCGTAGAATCCTTAAGAAAACTCAAATGGCAATGGACTGGTCATTTTGTGAGAATGGCAGACAACCACTAAACATCGCATGCAGATACGAGGCCGGTAGAATACAAGATGGAGAGGCAAACTTGACAAATCTAGAAAGTATTGGGTTTGCGACGCCCACGATAGAAAGGTGTGGCGAATCCTGGGGAAGGTTTATGCCCAAGGACGGATGATAAAAGACTGATATTGATGCATACCTGGCTGTGACATCTTCGATGTTTGTATACATGCACTAGTAGTATCAGTATTAATTTTATAGTAATGAAAATATATCCTCAGTAGACCATACTAATGGTCAACTAAACTAGCCTGCTTACCATTTCCTTTTATCAAGGTATTTCTGTAAGAGATCTTCAAGAAGTATGACTGAAGAATTTTGTGGAGAGATTATACCGACTAATCTTACCATGAGACCTAATAACGCCGGTCAGTAAATTTTAGATTCTTCTGTATATGAGAAAACGTAGGCAAAAGTTGAATGGTTTGTATTAGAAAGAATTTTTCAAAGCAAAAAATCAAACTTACCTTCTATTCAGTATCCAAAACGGTACTATACAGAAAGACAGGCAAAAAAAAACATTGGGTTTTGGACCCTATCGTGCTGTATGGGGGCCATATGCTGAAATTCAACTTTCATTTCATCATGAAAACTGAACGTCATACAAGAATAAGACAACATTTTCGGAATTAGCATCCAAAATTACATAAAGTATACCAAAAGACATGCCAGATGAAGATTTGTTGTTGACCAGTATAATATAATAAAAACGGGAAGTGTAATATTGCTGTTGAATCCAGGAGGACAAATTACATCATGCAATGTGATTGTTGGTCCTGAGTAATGGATGTTATTTTCTAATTGCTCATGTGTGAAAAGTATAGAATATGGTTATATTTCCCTTCGAAGATTGCTTTATGTGATTAAAAATGTGTAAATCCGCCTGTCGTCCGATTGGAAATAAGTAGATTTCAAATTATCCCTCCCCTGGCCGCAGAAGCAAAGTTTGAAGGGAATAATTGACATTTTCTTTACTTTCACCACACAAGCAGTCAGAAAATAACACTTATTCCTTAAGAACAAAGAAAAAGTCAGAAAAAGTTGCACAGTGTTATAAGACTTGGACAAGTAATTGTCTTTTAGCTTAGGAAGCAGTGAATAAAAAAGAAAGAAAAATCTTCATATATTCTCAAACGTGTTATTTCTTATCAAGTCAGAACGATATCGGCGGTAGACATTTTCACAACGCAGAAAAATATAGGAACATCAAGGGAGTAAACCCAGGTTTTCTTTTCAGATATTCTTGATTGATTAGCAACCACATCGCCTGTTACAATGGTGTAAAGCGTCGAATTAGTTAAGCGTCGGCTGTTTTTGTAAGTGTCTATATCAGCCTGTCTTTGTAGTGAGTGTCTGTCTAAAATATTTCCCCCAGAAAGAAGAACAAAGAAAGCTGCGACATTTGAGAATTGGACGTTCACAAACACTGGATGTTTTAGAAACATTCCTGGCTGCTGGTGGGTCAAACGCCACTCTTATTTTAATTCCGACTGAGCATGATTGCAACAACCATTGTGTTGTACATAAATCTAAAAATATAACATAATTTTTTGTTGGTATACAACGCTTGTCAGTTTGGCTCAGTTGGTAAGAGAGCCACATACCGG
The DNA here is from genome assembly GCA_963457665.1 of Thysanoteuthis rhombus. Classification (NCBI taxonomy): domain Eukaryota; kingdom Metazoa; phylum Mollusca; class Cephalopoda; order Oegopsida; family Thysanoteuthidae; genus Thysanoteuthis; species Thysanoteuthis major. The sequence continues at coordinate 16,867,634 of OY735208.1, forward strand.
TCAATTGGTCGGTATTTTAAATCATGGTTGAGAAATGTTGATTTTATATATCAATTCTGTTTAACGTGTCGTGACTGACAGTGAACAGATTACTCGCTTAAACATGGTGAAGATTGTCGTTGTTCCTGTTGCTATGGTGGGGAAACGAAGTCAACTCCAGCATCCGACTTGAACCGGGGTTTGACAATGTTAAAAATGGCGAACATAATTGCATAGTTTGAAAGCATCGATTTCAACAGAAAGGGACGCTTGGTACAAAGCCAATCATTCTTTTAGGTCAGTGCCGATGATTTAATTGTGGTTCTATCGTGGCCTTGCGTCAGACAACACTATGAATGTATCTAGAAATATTGATAGGGACGTAGAGTGATAATCAATACTGGTGTGTTGCAAGTCAGTTCGTGAGTTCAATCATCACCAAGTGGTTTGCTATTGTGACAATGCATCAGACAGTTCTATTGTGGTAAACATTTATATTCAAGAACATAGAATGGGGCGTCTCACCATGAAATACTTATTCTTCTTTTTTGATATATTTTCTTGCTCAGTGAGTGTTATTTTCTAATTGATTATATCTAAAAAGTACACAAAATGTCAATTATCCCTTGCAAACTTAGTTTTTGCGTCCAGGACAGTCATAATTTGAAATCTGCTTGTTTTTCAATGGGATAACAGATAGATTAGCATATCTTTAATCACATAAAGTTAGAAGAGCAGTAGAAAATGAATATCACAATCCTGGTAACACTTTAAAGTGAATATTAGATATTTTATACCCTTTTTACACACGGGCAATTAGAAGAGAACTCCAATAGTCAAAGAACAACAATAGCATTGCATGATGTTATTAGTGAGCTAGTTTAAGTGACTACAATAATTATAATGAATTTGATCCCCTTAGTCACCACACACATGACCTTGTTCCAGAGTAAGCTAAGCTTAGATTATACTTGCAAGCCTGTTTTGAGGTGGATGTCGTTCTCTATTTCCCAATGACGTCATTAGTCGTTATCAAGCCCACCTAAACCTAAAATGCATATTTTCTGGGCATGGGCCATCCTTATTTGGATGATTGGCGCAAAATAATTCGGGATGATCATAGCCTTCAGCAACACAAGCTCTTCTACAATTTTCAGTTTTCTTCCAGCTATCCATCTGCTCAAACGCAAGAAATTTGTCAAAAAGACGATTCAAAATGACCATCGAGGAGGTGGAGATATTTGTTTCCCCACTGTCCAAACGTAGTGTTTCTATGAAATTTTTTCTTGATTCGACATGAAGTAAAACCAAGAAGCAATTACCACTAATCTATATGGGAAAACTTTCTGCACTTCCCCAGAGCCTCTAATGGAGATGATGGTTTGTTAGGCTGGGTCATGATAATCTTTTTTAAAGAAGCAAGAAAGAGCGTAAAGCAAAACATTGAAAAGCGGGGGATACTTATGAGCAGTTTTTTTTCGCGGAGTAGTCTCCTTTTTTAATATCTATCACGGTTTCAATGATTCTTGTGGCTCATTTGTAGGCAAGTTAGGTGAAGAAAAGTGGTTTACTTTACTTCAAGGGAATATGGAACTGAGCCTAGGAAAATTACATCGATTATCTCAAAGAAGGAAATGAAAGGAGAGAGAGAGAGAGAGAGGGAGAAAGAGTGGGGTTAGGATGGTGTTATTAATCAGAATGGAGACCCAAGATTCTTAGTCTAATTATAGTAGAAAAAGAAGGCTGGCTACTGAAAGGTCACACTAATCAAACTTCTACTCCAACTGAAGATGATTACTGAAACTTTTGTGCTTCTATCTACTAATCAATTGGTAGGAGAAATGCTGACCTTATATATTGGTTCGGTTTAACATGATTGGACGGACATCAATGGAGAGTTCATTCCCCTAAATAGATACTCTCGTTGCTATTGTTGAAAAGCAAAGCCAGCTCTATCCTCAGACTTAGACTGGAGTTGGGCAAAATTGAGAGATAACAAAAATCACATCAATTACTTGTGAATTAAAAATTCGGATATTTTCGTATAAACTCTTGTTTAAGATCAAAACAATCACATCCCTCGCTTTTCACTCTTTAAGGAAACATTTCTGAAAATATGAAAAGTGCAGGAAACCAAGAATTAAACTATATGAGGAAATGGTTGGTGATCCATGCAACTATCTTGGCTGGTCATCTTTTCTAATCCAAAACGAATTATGGCATTTTTATTTCAACCGTCAACGGAGGATGGCCAAGTAACGCACTTTGGTCGACAAGTACGAGTTTGTGTCGGTCACGGTTGGATGTCTGGTGTCATCATCTTCATCATCAGCAGCCTTTTAGAATCTATTGTTGGACACAGACCTTCCTCAAGATTTTTGCCAGACACCTCTATCGTGGGCGTCACGGGGCATGTACGTCTTGAACCTATTTAGTTCGTCGCCCCATCTTATATTTTTTCGGCCCCAGTATTATATGTTGTGAGTCGAGATGTTCGGTTGTCTAATATTCAGTCCATTGCCATTTAAGTTTATTTATGGGTTTCATGATATCGAGGACAGTTATTCCTCTAATATCGTGTACTGTTTCGTGATTTATCCATGATTCTCTTTGGTGCACATTGCAAGGTTCTCAGTTTCAGTGTCAACCTTTTGCTTAGGGACTATCAGGAGGATGCATTGATTGTATACCCTTCTTTTTAGCACTATCAGAATTTTCTCGTTCTCATTGAAGCTTACCTTAGGTTCAGAGGTCGCCCCACATCAGATCGAGCGACAGGACACCGCCTGGTTCTTCCAATGCGTATCGATTGCAATCACCTGTGGTAACGCGTTCTCCATAGTAACGCCCGGAGTTGACAAAATTGTCCCTTGAAATATAAATGTCAGCATCCGTTCAAATTTAAAAAAAAAAAATGCGAATTAAAAATCTATCTGAATATATGGCAAAGAAACGTTTAAGAACTTTCATGAATATAAGAGGATAAAAAGAAAACATTTTTTGTCAAATTAGAGCGGGCAACATTACTTATGGTATGATACTGTGGAAAGCTTAGTTTAACTGTTGAAATAAAAAGATTGAATAATGACTATTGAAGTGTTTTTTCGCATATTTGCTTTTTAATTATAAAACATTATCAAAAATTCTGACTCAGGAGTACAATACACATGACGATGATAAAGTTCGGTGTACTTCGTAAAATGAACAACAACAACAACAACAACAACAACAACAACCACAGCAACAATAGCAAGAACAAAAACAGATAGCAAAGAGGAACTGTAAAAAATCAAGATATGATTTAATGGGAAAAATGTCTAAAACAATCAAGAAACTCAAGTGGCAATGGGTTGGCCATGCTGAAAGAATGTCAGACAACATCTGGACATCACGACACCCCACAACCCAGATTTCCAGCAATCATATGCGAAACAGTAGTCGGAGAAATTTTATGGGGCCAGACGATCTAGACAAGTTAAGAAAGTGTTCGCCCAGCGACGCCCATCCCAGATTTTTCGGGGAGGTATATGTCCTGCCAATGGCACTAAAAAGCTGCTGCTGATGAAAATTATGATAATGCTGCTGCTGATAATAATGATGATGATGATGATGATGGACGTCGATTGTCATTTGTTTCTACATTCTCATTGGTCCTGAGGAGGGAATAGTTTTAGAGCTATTACTTTTTGCCTTCAATCAATGTTTATTTGTTTTTTTTTGTTGATTTATCTATTTTCATAACGGGGAAATATTGATCACCGAGTTCTGTTGATTGTTGAGAGAATGAGGAGGTGTGAAAATGAGTCAATCTTAATGATCTCAAAATGAGATATCGGATATCCGTGCATGCGTTATTGGATATTTAATGAAAAGGTGAAAGTAATTAGAGAATATGAATCAGGAAGGGAAAAGATGAAGACGGAGTGAAAGGAAAAAAGGAAGATAAATGAAGCCAAGGAAGGGACTAAACAATTAATGGAATGATGGGGGCCCAATTACTACTACTACTACTACTACTACTACTACTACTGGTTACATTGTGCAACTTTTCGAAAAGTTTTTCTGCACCAGTGTCATCTTCTTGAGTCTCTCTCAAAAGAATAGAATATGTCAATTATTCCATTCAAACTTTTGTGACGAAGACAATGATAATTTGACTTCCTTATTTCAACTGGACAACGGATGAATCAGCATATTTTTAATCACATGATTACAATCATATACGAATATCACAAGCCTGGCTACAAAAGCAAAGTTTGAAGGGAATAATAGCCATTTTTCTATACTTCTAACGGATGAACAATTAGAAAATAGCAGTCACTACCCCGGAAGAAAAAATCGTGTTGCACAGTATGATACAACCTCAAGGATACCAAAGTCACGTTGCATTAACTGTTTGATCATGAAACACTGGTCAAGAACAGTTTTTCATCAGACACATATTGTGGTGTGATTAATGAAGTTTGTAATGCTGGTTTAGAAAATGTCATGTTTTTTGTACGACGTCTGGTTTTCATAATGGGGTAAAAGCTATTTTGCTAGCATAAAATGCATATACAGGACCAAAAACGCCTCGTAAAGTGTAATGATAAGGAAAGTAATGGTAAGTAAAGAAGATACATAGTAAAAAACAATGACATTCTCTAAACTTATCTACTTTATCTAATAACGAAGAATATTGAGACCAACTAAGAAAAGAAAGAGGATGAGAAAAAGAACGAGGAAGAAATAAGGTGGGAAATGGAGTCTTCTCTATCTAGAATACAACTAGTAGTAGTGGTAATTATAGTAGACGGAAAAATTGAAGGAGGAAACGATAGCAGAAGAAAGTGAAGGAAAAGATTGAACCTATTGGAAAGAACACAGGAAAAAGTGAATGAAAAGAAGGATGAAATAAAGAATACGGTGAAAGAGAAGTAGAGTAAAATAGAAGAATGGAAATAAGAAAAGGAGAGGAAAAAGTAGATAATAATAATAATAATAATAATAATAATAATAATAATAATAATAATAATAATAATAATAATAATAATAATAATAATAATACAGAGGCCAAGAACTATTGGAACAGCATATGGGGGCACCCAAAAAGACACAACGTAACACCGCAATGGTTAGGAAACATGAGAAAAGAACTAGAAGATATAGACAAGGGAGAACCAATAGTACTGAATGAAACCACATTGAAACATACTCTTAGGAAAGTAGCCAACTGGAAAGCACCAGGTCCCGACGGGATCCATGGGTATTGGTTCAAAAAATTCACCACGTTACACGGCAGACTCACTCACCTACTCCAAAATTGTCTAAATGAAGGCAAAGCACCAGAATGGATGACTAAAGCCAGAACCACCCTCATCCAAAAAGACCCGGGAAAGGGGAACATAGCAAGCAACTATGGACCAATCACTTGCCTACCACTTATGTGGAAAATCCTGACCGGGCAAATAGCAGAGAGAATATACATGTCAATGGACAGAAGGGGGCTACTACCAGAAGAACAGAAAGGGTGTAGGATAGGAACCAAAGGGGCAAACGATTTACTCTACATAGACCAGATGATCTTAAAAGAAGTAAGGAAAAGGAGAAAGAATATCGCAATGGGATGGATAGATTACAAAAAGGCATACGATATGATTCCACATAGCTGGATACTCGAATGCCTTAGAATGTTCAAAATTAGCGAACCGGTGGTTAAATTCATCGGTAATTCAATGGAAGACTGGAAAGTAGATTTGACAGCCGCAGGGGACAAACTAGCCGAGGTAGGGATAAAAAGGGGAATCTTCCAAGGAGACTCGTTGTCCCCACTATTATTTGTTCTAACAATGATACCGCTTAACAGAATCCTGAAAAACAGCAAAGGATACCACTTCTCTAAAACAAAAGGAAAGGTCAACCACTTAATGTACATGGACGATATTAAATTGTTTGCAAAAAACAGGGGAGAGCTTGAGACTCTGTTCAACGAAGTAAGGGAATATAGTGAGGACATAGGAATGGAGTTTGGGATAGAAAAATGCGCAATCATGGTGATGCATAAAGGAAGGCTTTCAATGACTGAGGGAATTGAACTTCCGGACAACAACAAGATTAGGGCATTGACTGCACAAGACCGATACAAGTACCTAGGTGTCCTTGAATGTGACACGATAAAACAGGAGGAGATGAAGGAGAAAATTAAGAGAGAATACCTCAGAAGGATAAGGAAAATATTAGAAACCAAATTAAATAGCAGAAATCTAATAAAAGGAATGAACACCTGGGCTGTGTCAGTAGTTAGGTATACAGGACCATTCCTAGGATGGACAAAGGAAGAGCTCCAATCAATGGATAGGCGAACAAGGAAACTTATGACGATGCATAAAGCATTACACCCTAGGGATGATACAGATAGACTATACGTTAAGAGAAAAGAAGGTGGTAGGGGGCTCATCAGCATAGAAGATTGTGTCCAGAGAGCTAAAGTAGTCCTAGATAGATATGTGCAAACAAATAGTGAAGAAATCATAAAGAGCGCAAGGGATAGTGCAACAAACAATAAAGTAGAAAACAATGGAACAGTACAGCAAACTAGAAAAGAAAAGTGGGAAGGGAAAAAATTGTACGGCGAGTTTAAAAGACAGATAAAAGATATAGCAGACGAGAAATCATAGACGTGGTTACGAAAGGGAAACCTTAAGAGAGAAACAGAATCGCTCATCATGGCAGCCCAAAACAAAAGCATAAGGACAAACTACATAAAAGCAAAAATCGACAGAACACAGACAAACAGCAAATGCTGCATGTGCGGTGAAAGAGATGAGACAGTAAACCTCATAACTAGTGAATGTAGTCAACTCGCCCAGAAGGAGTATAAGCATAGACACGATAGAGTAGCAACGATGATACACTGGGAACTAAGTAAACAAATGGGATTCAACCATGGGGAAAAGTGGTATCAGCACAAGCCAGAGGCAGTTTTGGAGAATGACAACCACAAACTACTGTGGGACTTTGACATCCAAACTGACCACCTCATCCAGGCAAGAAGGCCGGACTTAGTAATAGTAGACAAAAAAATGAAGGCCTGCCAAATAGTAGACGTTGCTGTACCTGCAGACCATAGAGTAAAAAAGAAGTAGGGTGAAAAAAGGGAAAAATACCAGGACCTAGCAAGGGAGTTAAAGAAAATGTGGAACATGAAAACCAGGGTAGTACCGGTCATAGTGGGAGCACTAGGAACTGTCCCCAAAACGCTGAGGGAGAGACTGGAGGAGATCGGGATTAGGGGGAGGATAGAGACCGTACAGACCACAGCACTACTGGAAACTGCACGGATACTGAGGAAGGTGCTAGAGATATAAGTACTGCAACGAATAGCAGCTCTGTCATGATATGCGAAAGAGGGAGGAGACGTTAGCTGAGGACCTGAGGAGACTTATTGTCACTCAGCCTTCAGCGATAACCACTGGGCAACCGATGTGAAACTGTAAATCGCAGAATTACTGCGACCTATGAGTACTAGGAGAGGAGGGCTGGAGACTTGAGGAGACTTGCTGTCACTCAAACTCCAGCGGTTACCACCAGGCAACTGGTGTGAGATTCCAAATAATAATAATAATAATAATAATAATAATAATAATAATAATAATAATAATAATGATGATAATAATAATAATAATAATAATAAGAAGAAGACCTGTCACTCAGCCTTCAGCAACAACCACTGGGCAACCGGTGTGAAACCGTAAACTGCAGTATTACTGTGGCCTATGAGAACTAGGAAAGAAGGACTGGAGACTTGAGGAGACTTGCTGTCACTCAAACCCCAGCGGTAACCATTAGTCAACTGATGTGAGATTGCTAATAATAATAATAATAATAATAATAATAATAATAATAATAATAAGAAGAAGAAGAAGAAGAAGAAGAAGAAAAAGAAGAAAAGAGGGAATTTATGAACCCCTACCACCCAGTTTTTAGCAGTGAAAATACGAGAAGAAATTGACCCTAAACATAGTGCGCATCGCTGTAATAACCAATTGTACGATGGCAACCAGCCCCAACTTGATTTCAAAGGGGTGCCACTCAAAAATCAGATTTTTTTCGAACGACTAAAACAAGAAATGCGCTAAATCAACCACGAAAAGCTCTAAAATCACAATACTGGCAATGCCTTCTTTTTTGAAAATTCAGAAATAGCCCCATCTTCTGCCCCCATCGTCGTTTTGTAGATCCCAAGGGTACCAAGGTCTTTGGTCGAAGGAGTGTCCTCTATAATGGAAGTTTGGATTTGCCACCACCAAAGCCCTACCATGTGCCAAGGCCAGATAGATAGATAGATAGATAAACAAGCCTGAATGTTGATGGACAAAAATCAAAGGATACAATTTAGAAAAAGATGCATTGCAGATTGAACTTTCTCTAGAAATCTAATCAAGGAGGGAATTCAAAAAAACAACACAAAGCTAACATTTTTCTCGGTCCCTGGAAAGAGTATGTGTGCAAAATTGCAAGTCTCTACAGTGAAAGGTGTGTTCTGTGATCACAAAAACGTTTGAATTTTCAAAACACAAGTGTGAATTCTACAGAACATAAATTAAGGTGTCAATTCAGAATAAACTTACAGTTCATATTGAACCCACCACTAAAGAAATATTCAGGGCAAGAGTATGTGTGTGAAAATTCAAGTCTGTACAATGAACAGTGTTGTCTGAGCAAAGGGCTGATACATAGTTTCTAGGGAATATAAGAATCCCCTAAACCCCAACATCGCTTAAACTTGTTTTCTGATCATTAATGACGAGGAGAAAAAGAAAAGGAAAAAGAAGAGGATAGACATTATAGTAATAACAATTCAAAAATATGCCAGAAGATTTGATGGCAGGAATATTCAGTTTTTATTTTCGTGCATTGAAAGATTAAAGCTGTTCATCAAAGCAGATAAACATTCTTTCCACTGACAACGTCTGAGGGGAAAAGAATGAGGATTTCAATGGAGTTTTTATTCAAACCTAGTCTGGCGATATTGTTCGATTTTGCAGCCCATAAAGATTTTCCACATGCAGAATCTCAAATATTTTATCTCAGCAAGCATGCAGATTGTTAAAAAAACAAAAACAATTCTGAATAGTCAACCAATAGAAACTGTGGAAGGGCTGGTCAATTGAAAGATTGGGAAAAGGGGTGATAAATGAATAAGCGTTGTTTGGCAGCGATCATTAAGAAAGGCTGAATAAAAAAAAAGTATTAATGCTGCTATACAAACTAAGGGATCAATCTAGCAAAAATTTAGATTACAAATTGACTCCTCATAAATTTATTGGGGGAATTAAAAAACGAAATAGTTTTTTTTAGACATAATAAAGAGGATTATTATACTTGGATTTTTAGTCATTCGGCTCTGTGGCCAGTATGGGTGATACGTGAATAGCCAGACAATCAGTCACTCAGATAAACAGACAAACAGACTAACTTAAAAACTGGAGAGACCTATGTTGACAGTTTTGGTTCCATTTCTGGTTGACGGTATCTAACAAGCAAAAGCAATGTAAATGAAAGCGGTATATTCTTTGTCTCCCCCGTGCCATATTCATCAATACAAACTTTCTTTCAATCTTTTCCATTTGCCATTGCTTTAAGTGATAAAACCCAATCGTTCAGAAAATTCACTGGTTTATTTATTTCATAACCATGATGGGGGCCTCACAATGGAGCATCGGTCAACAATCGAGTCTGCTCATCTCTTGCACTAGCATCTTTCTTTAATGATAACGGCCGATGCGTTGTTCGGCCTTCAACATTTGAATAATCCTGTGATTTTTACGAACACAATGCCAGTAACGATGATGATGATGATGATGATGATGATGATGATGATGATGATGATGATGATGATGATGATGATGATGATAGCAACAACAACAACAACAATATGCTCAATTGCTGCGTCGCAGTAGCTGTCATCCTGGCCATACGTCACAGGTTGTAACGTATTGGTCATCAGGCTATGTATATATAAGCTTAGTAAATATAATGAGTTGATTGTGAGAGATTTTGTGTAAGTCTAACACACACACGCACATACACGCCCCATCATGTATACACATTGATCTGAAATCTCTAGAGAGTCCTCAGAAATAACAATTAGAATAAATGAAGAAAATAACTACCTTTAATTATCAAGCTGTCATTATAAGTATAAACAGGAAATCAATTAACGAGTTTGGCCATCGGTCACTTGATGGTCGAATATGAAACATAAAGAATCAATCAATCAACACATCTTGTGGCTACAAAATGTGTCCGCTGGGAGATTCTGCTGTCGATGGCGACACCAGTATCACTAATGTATATCAGAGTGGTAAAGCTAAGCTCAGCTCAACATAGTTTAGTTGCTCCAGTGTCGTGGAACACAAGAGGCAATTGTGTGTGTGTGTGTGTGTTTGTGTGTGTGTGTGTGTGTGTTTGAATGCTCCCAATCACTTTTGAGCGGATCCAGCCCTGAAAATTAGCTTTAGTAAACCACTAAGCACCATCTGAAAACCGTTCTTTTTTGAAAATGTTTTCCCTGAAAGTGCATTTTTTACCTCAATAGTCATTTTTGTGGCAATATCCCAATGATGTGCTAGTATTTTATGAATAATTCTTATTAAAATATCAACCTTCCTCGATAATCAGTTCTGGTACACACCAGGTAAGAATATTTTATCTCAATAGTATAAAACTGAGACGTGATAATCCCAAAGAATATTGAGGTCGGCAAGAAAATTAAGACATCGGATCCTGCAAAGAATAGCTTAAAGGTTTCAACTGCCTCGCTATTTACCTTGTAGATTAGAGGAGGAATAGAGCCATACCTCCTCCATTGACATCAACAAACTATCTTAGCCGGAAATTGAACTCAGTTCACCAATTCCTTCATCTGTGCCGTTGATCATTAGTTAGTTTCTCTTCCATTTGCCCCCCTTTATTATAATTTATCTAATGTTGTCCTTTGTTAATGATTATAAAGTCGACTGAATTTCGGAAATAAAAGGAAGAGACAGTAATTTATTTAAAAAATCATAAGAAGGAAGATGAAATGTTGGACATGATTTATATATTTTAACTTTTGTGGCCAGCACTAGATTTGAATGAACCTAACGAGCTTTTTGAGTAATCTAGTTAAGCTATACACCTGGAAAAGTATGTAGAGTAGCTTGATCAAAGTATTTTCGTAACAACATCATTATCGGAAAGAAGGAGTTCAACAGTCCGAACTAAATTGGAATGAAAATCCTAATAAAATCAATAGAGTAATTTTGAGTGTATCAAGAAGTTACATTTTTTAATCAGGTAAGCAAGCAGTTTTTTCGCTCCAGTTAGTACTCAAATAAAGTGTTATTCAACAACTGAAATGCCCAAGACTCAAGTATAACAAAACCAGACGTTGGAGTCGTCAGGAAATTTAAATTCAAACACCAAGAGGGTAAAATAAAGACTGAGCCTAAAATCCTTCCCAGATTACGTACGCTCATATCTTGAAAAAACTACACAGAAAAAAGAATTTTATGGCAGTCACAATGAAAGTATTATTTTGGAAGTTATGGAAATACTTTATGCTTACCCAGTACTATTCAGACATGAAAACAAAATCGAGTCTGATAGAGTATATTAACAACATCTGTACACGTCACTAAACTGAAATTTTCCATTAAAGGCACTTAGAGCAGATTAAACTGTTTTATGTACATGAACAGAACCAGCGTGTTCAAATTGCTTCGAAACGTTGAGGACGCATTATTACGCTGATATTACAGATAAAAAATTGAAAAAAAAGGTTCATTGTATTATCTAATCCTCTTATTTGTATTGCATTATCATCCATCTTCAACATTCACACAGGAAGGGTGCAGTGCCCCTTACACATGGCGTTCCATGGTGACAAGGTCATGAAAACTTTGATCTTCAAGATTTATTTTGATGATAAGAAAAGCTGAAGTATTAAAAAAGCCAAACACGGAATAACCAGCTTTGTTCCAAGGACATATATTAAAGGAATTTAATTCAAAATAATATACATATATATATATATATATATATATATATATATATATATATATATATATATATATATATATATATATATATATATATATGTATATATATATATTTATATATATATATGTGTGTGTGTGTGTGTGTGTGTGTGTGTGTGTGTGTGTGTGTATGCAACCCTATAGACTGCTTACACATAAAAAGATCGAAATTATATTTTCGAAAATTTGAATCCAAGATTTTATTTCTAATTTGATTAAACAAATTTGTTTAAATGGCGCTCATCACAATTTTGAACCAAGCTTCATACATATATATATATATATATATATATATATATATATATATACGCACACATACACACACACACACAAACATATATATATATATATATATATATATATATATATATATATATATATATATTTATACATATATACATATGAATACATATATATGTGGGGGAGGGAAGAAAAGAGTTATTCTCTGTATTGATTAATCGATAGCAGGGAGGGAAAAACACTGGGTTTATTAGGGGTTGTGAAATGCTTGGCGCCAGTATGGAATGTACATCACTCGGATTATCATAAAAACGATCGAATGCTATAAGGCGCGACATTCCAGCACAACTTAATGGAAAGCATTTATTCATTAACCAAATCAAAAGAATAACAGAAAACAACGCACAATTTCAGTTTCTAAAATCGCTCATATAGACATCTATCTATGTATCTATTTATCTCTTACTCTCTCTCTCTACACACACACATACACACACACACACACACACACACACACACACACACACACACATATATATATATACATATATATATATATATATATATATATATATATCTTAACATTCCTCTTCCACACTAAAACTTATTGGCCTATAGACTTGATATTTGGGATTGAAAATAAAGTAAGTTGACCCCTCACATAAGTTGAATTTAGAGGTCATTCAGGTCATAAGATATTCTTCTATGGCCAATCTTCAGTTTTAAACATTGGAAAAAAAAGATTCTCATATTACACTTTTCGCCAATACCTCTTCTGTCGATTTGCAGAGATTTCCCACATGTTTCATGTGTTTTGGGGCCTCTTTCAGACACATCAACTCACGCATTCACTCACAAACAAATTTTCTTATAGGGGATAGTATCAAAACACGCGAAAAAACACACTCAAAGGCGAAGCGTCCTCCTTCCATTTTTGTGCACTTTTAGTTGATGGTCTGTTCTTGTAAATTAAACAAACAAGTTTCTATTAATAAAGGTGAAATTCAAAAAAATGTCAAGTACCAAACAGACTTCTTATCAAATTAGTAGTTTCAATGATTTCCGTTCAATCTTTATCATATAAATTAATTAATTCGTCTCTCAAACAAAACAAATGTATGAACTACTATTATCTCTATTACATCTTACTTCTCAAAACATTCACACACATTTTAAGAGACACTGTCACCTACTATTTCAAAAGTTTTTATGTTTGAAAAGTTTACGCCATTTCATGTTCAAATATAAAAGTAGAAACATATTTTTCAAAGTAGTAAAATAAGAAAAAAATCATAAGTTTTTCTTGCATAACAAGACTGAGAAAACGTGGGAGTAAACAAAGACGGAGAATATTAGAACAACTCAAGATACTGTGATGATAATGTTTTAATATCAGAAACTGTGAAGGATCTACAAAATATATTGAGCGATCTGAACAGAGAAAGTCAAATTTTAGGCTAAAAGATGAACAAAACAAAGACAAAAGCATTGTTCAATGATAACGTCCTGGAAAAGACCATAAGAATCGAAGGTAAGGCCATATAAGAAGTCATGGAATGCATTTACCAGGTGATAAAAACAGAGAAGGACCACAGAAAGGGAGTAATGCTGGACTGGAAAGCATTTAGCATAAAAATAGACATACTGAAGACCAAATTGCCAATACTCTTACAAAGTAAAGTATGTAATCAATGCATAATATCAACTATAACACACGGGTGTGAAACATGAAAGTTTTCACAACATCACGAAAGCAAATAGCACAGAGGGCTTTGGAAAGAGCAATGTGAGGAATAACTCTTAGCAATAAAAAAAGATTAATATGGATCTGAGAGAGGGTGAAGATCATCGGACGGCCAATTAAGCAACAAAAGTGGATATTGGCTGGGCATATAGCGAGGAGATGGGATAGCAGTTGAAGCAAAAGGCTGACTAATTGATGCCCGTTGGACAGTAATTGCAGTACCTAAAAGACCAGGCCTAAGATGGACAGACGGAATAGAAAGATGTGCCGGTAAGACATGGCAGAGATTAGTGTTACCAAGAGGAGGTTTCTGTTCAGCAATGGACTCATAACTGTTCGTGATGAGGGTGATGATGCCGACAAAGATTATATGCAATTATGAATTAAAAGACGAAAGATAATTATAAATGAATATCCTACGTTTCGGTGTGTTATTCTGATAAATTTAATTAATGTATTAATAGCACAATTTTCTTTGATACATAGTAAGTTCTGTGATTATATATAATCAGCAACAGATGAAAAATCTTTCAAATTACTAAAAACATTATTATTATTATTATTATTATTATTATTATTATTATTATTATTATTATTATTATTATTATTATTATTATTATTATTATTATGTATGAACTGCGTTATTTTATATATTAACTTTTTTGTGAGGATCTGCCATCGTTTCAAGGTTAATATATCACTCGCCCAAGACAATGTAAATAGAATGAACAATTAAAGAGAATGGCTCTGCTGTTGCGATCTAACCTGCCACCAACAGCGTAGCCGCTTCAACGTAGCGATGTACGGTGGTATCTGACGGATAACTAAATCAGCAAAAGGTGTTCGAATTCCGACTGAGGCTGCTCTTGTTCACTTTGCACTAATGCCACACCCAAGATAATGATGGATTGCACTGTGCTTTTGCGCCACTAGATATTATGATAAATATGTCACTGGCATGTCACGAGGATTGATGAAAAATTAAGTTCGTTATTGGGAAGTTGCTTGACTAAGTGCTACTTAGTCAAGCAACTTCCCAATAACGAACTTGCTTTCCAGGCAGTAAATAGGTTTTACACTTATTGTCAACCTTATCAAAAGCTACTGCAACGACTTTTACTATTACTACCTTGGAGGATTTCAGTTTGATTAGATACTATTGATCAAACATGTGTGTTCAGGCTGCACAAAAGAGGTAGAAGGCTGAACATTCAAACATTCATACTCTATGATGTACGGCAAAGACAAAAAAAAAAGACAAAAAATATCTTATTCATTGATCACCTTTTTTTCAATTGAAAAACCCCAACACGACCTTCCACCAAACAAACGTTAGTCACGTGATGGTTTCTACTGAGTGACTAACCAGACTGTTTCTTTTATTATTCTTATCATGAGCATTTTTAGAAATCCAGGCGAAGGCTGCTCAACTCAGTAATAACTTTGCATATGGTTGTCATGAAATTATGAAAGGATGCTTGTCATAAGTTCACTTTGATTATTTTTTCATTCCTGCCTCCTGTGGACGAGAATACTTCCTCTCAAGACAAAGATCTGCTTTGAATGGGTATAGAGAGGAAGCAAATAAAAAGAGGGAAAACATTAAATATATTCTTTCGTTTCTATTTATGATTTCCCATTTTACACATAAACTCTTCCAGTAGCATAACATATTCATTTTTTTTGCCATTTCATCCGCTTTTTATTTCTATTTTTGGCTTCGTAGTTACAGATGGTTTTCGTCAACAAATGAGCGCCATTTGCTTGTTTTTTTCTTTCACATGTTCATTTTTTTCTTTGCTAACTTTCGTGCTGGGATTCAGATCATCAGATGTCTGTTCTATTCTTTATTTTCAATATCTGTTTGAACAACATTATCCAGGCTTGTATGATTCATATTTTTTCTTTGAATCCTCCTTGTTTTATATTGAAGCTCGTCTGAACATTTCTACCATAAAAACAAAACAAAATAGTTATCTACCTTATACTATAATTTTCTTTCTTATTTCTCTCAGTGTGTAATTGTTGAGATTACTCAACAACTGACCGTTGTACGAAGTTGACATCTGCCGGATTGCTCAATAAGCGCACAAGGCCGTGCAGTGTCGACTTGAAAGTCTTTTTTTTCTGCAGTTCTCAAGAAATCTAATGCATTGCAATTGCTCGACAATAAGCCTGTGCGCGATGTTGGTATCCCAAAGATTTATTAGTCAGTACATAAAGTACATGGTCGAGCTTGAAGATTTTTGGGTCAACAGATTTTGAGACATCTAATAGAAACATTCCAAGGGAAATCATTACCACTAACATATGCCGTTTGGTTGTAATCACAAAACAAAACAAAAAACTGCACAAACTAGTCGACAATTTGGCATAATCTCACATTCCATATTGAACCTGACCCCTAAAAACCTTTTCTGAGTGGGAATATAAAAACAAAATCTCCTACTCGTTCAGAAGAGTGGGTGCATGTGTGCAAAATTCCAAGTTTCTACAACGGACGATAAGGGATTAGTGAAGACGGGATGGCTACAAAATATATATATATATATATATATATATATATATATATATATATATATATATATATATATATATATATATATATATATATATATATATATATATATATATATATATATATATATATATATATATATATATATATATATATATATATATATATATATATATATATATATATATATATATATATATATATATATATATATATATATATATATATATATATATATATATATATATATATATATATATATATATATATATATATATATATATATATATATATATATATATATATATATATATATATATATATATATATATATATATATATATATATATATATATATATACATATATATATACATATATATATATATATATATATATATATATATATGTATATATATATATGTATATATATATATGTATATATATACATATAAATATATATATATATATATATATATGTATGTATATATATACATATAAATATATATATATGTATATATGTATATATATGTATATATATGTATATATATGTATATATATATATATATTTTGTGTCATCCACAGACAGCTGTTTCGTTGTATTACAACTCTTCAGTGCGGCTATAGACTATCCATTATCCCATCCAGTACTACGAGGCAGGATTGAAACCTTCGTTTCAGACCCGGAAGCCGGTATCCTGCCCTTGCTCTACGCAACTTGGCGGTCAGTAAGGCTGAATTCAAGTGATATATTCATTTAGCTTATATTCCCCATCCACAAGAGTTCTCTTTTCCTATGGAAGAGCATTGCATAAACTTACAATGAACGAGTTACCTCACTTGAAGAGTGCTCAACCCTGAATAGGGAAGCGTTGTATATATACATATATATATATATACCGTTTTGCTGCACGTAGCGGTGATTTATAAATGCAATTTAAAGATTATAGATCGTTCTTCATAGTATCTAGAAATCATCTCCCCAGACTACTTTTTTTTAGAATTATCTAGATTTAGTTATGAAATATCTGAATTTACATCACTAAAAAGAAGTAACCAAAGTACTTAGAAGCCGTTGTTTCGGACGACAATTAATAATTTTATAAATCATTCCGGTTACTGTGTTTCCTGATGATTGTTTTTCTCTTTCATCAATAACTGAATGAATACTGAATCGGATAAGGTACAGTGAATAAGACAGAATTAGGGACGGAGACATATGCTATTAGAACTTTACAAATGTTTTGAATTTTATTACTTTTCAATCAAAATGTCATAAACGGAAAAAGTTTAACTTTTGCTGTTATTCTTTTTGTGCAATTCGCTTACTTCAAGAGACGACTTCAAGAGGAAAATTGGATACAGTCTGTTGGACTAGATATTCTTTTCATGGTCAAATGAATCTAAATAAGAATAGCAACTCGTATATCACACACACACACACGTATACACACTAAATCTCACTCTCTCTCTATCCCTCTGTATATCTTTCTTTATGTATATTTATATGCACATTGATGAGCTAATGCATTATGGCCACCAATCTAGTGATATTTTAGTTCTTCATCTGACTGCAGAACAGCTCTTACTCGATTAGGCATAGATTATATATATATATATATATATATATATATATATATATATATATATGAAAGTAGTCTACATATAGTATGTGTGTGTGTATGTGTGTGTGGGAGAGAGAGAGAGAGAGAGAGAGAGAGAAATGAATATGGTAATGTTCCATTCCAGGATCCAAGAACCCAATGGCTCCGTTGGATCTCTCAATCGGATTATTGCAACAAGCAAATGGAAAGTTTCTTTTATTCCTTTTACTAAATCTGATTTCTGATCTTTTTATCCAGAAAATAACAAAACCTGCTTACCGTCTTGCCATCCTGAAACCCATAATCACTGAAATTAAGCTGCCATAAGCGCATAAAAAAGCCGGCAGTCGCTTGACTTCCCTAAATTGTACACAATATTTTCCATTGCCTGCTTGGTGGCTGACGTAGTCTCTTATTTCAGATTATCAAGAGAGGGGTTGGGGTAAGATGAAAAAAGCAGCGCAATGCAACAAGAAGCAAAATGATGATATCATTTATTACCACCAACAATTATCAATGAATAACCCAAAACCCAACTTCAAATGTTACAATTATTCATCACAGACCACTTTATTGAAGCTTTTTAAAGTACTTCCATTTTGCTTCTCACTGCTTCTCGCTGCTTTTCATTGAGTGCTGATGCTTCTTGTGCTCCATCACAACGGCCCTCGCTGGCACCAAAGGTCAATGTTTGACCTCAAGCAGATCACACTTTTGAATGCTGATAGATTGAAGAAATGAGAGATTGGCCTTTTCCTATCTATATCTATATTGTTGGACTCAGCTTAATTTATTATATATTCGTATTACAACATGTGTAGAAGATTGAATTACCACAATGATGTTAGAAACTGGAAACGACAACCCGAGTTCGATTTGTACGTGTGACTTTTTCAGTTCAATTAGCACTGATATCTTTGCAAAAGTTTTGAATGTACTTCCTTGATCTCTGCCAGAGATGTTTTACAAAAATTTCTTGTAGCTGGCTATTGTGCGACGGAGTAGGGCAGTGTTAATGACCATTTGGTCGCATCAATCTTCCATAACTAAGTTACCCATCTATCCAATAAAAATCAAAAGGTCTTACACTCATTGTAAACCTTGACCAAGTCCAGTCATAACCATAAAAATATATCAATGAATGCAGCATTTTTTCCCCTTGACATTTTTGATGAAAAAATCCATCATGATTAGGGAAGCTAATATATTTGCAGAAAAGATAGTGGGACCTACTACTGTGGCTTTAGTGACCGTTTCCAAAACAGAAATATGGCAAGCAAATTAAAAAAGTATGCCAAGTAAGTTAAAAAGTACGCCATGCAAAAATTAATAAACAGCAACCGAATTATAAAATAACTTGGTTGCCATATTGGAGAGGTTGCTTGGAAAAATATAGAGGTGGCCTCTCAGACAGTTGCCTGTGTAGTCAGTTCGATCTTCACTGGATGCCTCGCTTAATATCTAAATGTTTATCCCATCGGTCTTTATGAAATTGATTTCTGAAACATCATATTGTAAAATCAATAAAGGCTTACGAACTTCAAATGCTCATTCATTCTCTCTCTGGCTCTGGCTCTCATTCTCATACAAGCACACACGAATGCATTATGTTTCTTGATGTATCAAAATATCAAATTTTGAAGTAATTGTCATCCTGAGAATTCTCGGGAAGAAGGCCAGCATCGTAAAATCTTTTCAGGGGAGTTGAGAAGAGATATTTGAGGGATTCTATAAAAAGACACCTCCTATAAATCCCTCAGATACAGCTGAATAATTGCAGAAGATGGCAGAAAAATTGGCGTCCCTTGAGGTACATTCAGATTTTAGCATACAAAATGTATGTCAATATGTATAATTATATAAGTATCTACATATACATTTACATATATATATATATATATATATGTGTGTGTATAACTATATATGTGAATATATATATATATATATATATATATATATATATATATATATATATATATATATATATGTATACATATGTATACATATATATAACTATATGATTATAAATATTCGTATATATAGTTGAATATATAACCATAGTTGTAATTATATATATATATATATATATATATATATATATATATATATATAGTTGTACATGATTTTTATCATAAAATGTATTTTGTACAAATGTGTCTAGTCTCCGGTTGCAGTATTTGGCAAGAGCATAATCCATGAGAGAAAAAAAAAACTATCATAATCCTGTTCATACATCCTTTATTGAATCTGGTGGTTGTGGATATTTAGAAAAAGTTTCTACTAATTTGATCAGACCACTTTTAAAGATTTGATATGAAATTAGATTTAATATGAAAATGATTAGAGTTGTTCTTTTCACTTCAAGCAGAAGGATAACATTGATTTACTTAATTTTTTCCATTGTTTATCAGAGGCAGGTTTTGATATCTCGCTGCTGCAAGTAAACACAGGTCTGGTTAGTTTCTTGATAGAAACTTTCACATGACTATTATCTTTTAGCAGCATACTTTCTTGGGGGTGATCAATTGAAAAATTGGAAAAAATGTAACTGATGAACAATTTACTTTTCTTGTGCCATGATCAATAAAAGAAATTCCGAAAAACGTAAGTGAAAGCTATCAGACATGAAGTAAAGGACCAATTTAGCATTAATTTACATTTTAGATTAAATCCCCACAAAAAAAAATAGGTGTGAGGACAGATCTTCCGAAGGCAAAAACAATAATAATGAACAAATACTTTCATTTTCATCCCTATAGCTCCATTGGAGCAGCCAATACCCGTGATACAAAAAGGGTCAGTCAGCTAGTTAGACAGAGAGACTGACTCGAAAACTGAAGAAACCTTTGTCCAGAATTTTGATGACAGTTTTTGTTGACAGTTTCTAGTAAAAACCAACGTTCATTGACCAGGCCATTTTTTTTTTTTTTTGACCCATAAACCTTCCACAGGTGTTACAACTGTGACTTTCATCGGATCTCTTTCCTGTTCCGGTTTGTGCCCGTTTGCTCACACTATTCGGAATGCTTTCTGAAGGAAGGATGTTATGTGGAGCTTTCATCGAATACCAGCCTAAGTTTACATGTTGTTTGACCTTAGGTTGTATGGTCCACGTGTCTGATCTGGAATCTTTTCGAGAGATGGCAGAAAAATAAAGGGCATTTTGCCATGCATCCGGTTTAGGTTCGGACATGCGCACAAAAGGACCGTTGGTAATTCTGGATGGCTGCCAACTCAAACAAAACTTCATAGGCTGTGAAATTCATGTTGGTTTGAAATCGTAGTAGAAAAGGATCCTAGGAAATTCAACTTGACACGATGTGATGTTCTATTACAAATGTTCAGTTTATTGTATTGATTTATTGATCGATCAACTAATGTAGATAAGTCGGTTTGACATTCTTTGTCCATATATATATGAACCTACGCTTCAACAACTATCACTTCTACACTTCCTTAGGCAAATATCTAGCTATCTGCACACACACTCACGCATATATATATATATATATATATATATATATATATATATATATATATATATATATATATATATATATATATATAAAAAGAGAGAGAGAGGCTGGAAAATTCTGTTGCATAAAGCAAACGTGGTCCTGACGTCATCAGTCCAAATACTGACAAAGATTAAAAACATTTTCTTCGAGTTAATAGTCAAACAACATATTTAACCGAAGAATTTGACGCAAAATCCGAAACGATAACTAATCCCTGCTTGACTCCAGTCATAACCCATCTTAGATTCTCGGAGATAAAAACTTATTTACCTCCAACAGAGTCAGCTATTTATATATGTCTAGACGAAACTAAACTGTATAATGATTGAGGACAATTAGTGCTGTTGAATGTACTTTACCACAAATGTCCTGCAGACATTTATTAACTTTTCGTACCATGTTCTATCGCCCATCGCGCTCAGCAGTCAAACTAATGAAACAAAGCCATTTGCGTTCCAGCACCCTATTCAGCTATTTTAGTGTTCGCTCACACCCAAAAAGACCAATCCATATCTGATGTTCAAATCATATAAAAATACTAGTAAATAACATCGTTGAAATGCACGAGCCCACACTACATTACTTCTAATTAATGTGGATATCAATGTTTACGAGTGTCTATACAGATCACAGTTTGAGGTAATAATTTATTACCCTATTTGGAAGTAACTTTCAACAATTATAGAATAGACTATTGCCTTGAGGCTAAAACAAGTGGAATAAGCATAGCCATTTTTTTTGCTGTTTTAATGTAGGAAAACTTTAGAGCTTGAAAAAGCTATGTATCAACTATTACTTCCTGACAATGTAATGACTGTTACATTGTTCAATTCTCAAATAAAATTTCCATGAGAAGTTTTGTAAAAAGAGAACTAAAATCGAACGTTGATACAGATTCAGCTCTTTTACGTGCATTTATTATGTGTAGTTCTTTTTACAGGTGTGGGGTTGTTTAATGCCCAGAAGATAGTTAGATTAAAATCTAATTTTCTTCTGAGGTGAAATTCATATATCTTTGGAAACTTAGGAAATACACCACACACACATATACACACACACGAATATATATATATATATATATATATATATATATATATATATATATATATAGCAAAGTACAAATCAGTAATAAAATATCCGATATATGATATATTTATTTCATGAAGTGCTCGATGCAATCAACATCAAATATTCAGTCAAGTCAGAGTGTGTGTTTGTGCGTGTATATATATATATATATATATATATATATATATATATATATATATATATATATATATAACAATAATAATGCACTGTAAGATTTTTCCCGTCTCTCTGTCCGTAACGAAGGACCCTTCCACTTTGATATCTGCTACAAGTGATTCTTCTAGTGAGGAGAATTCAGTAATCGAAATCATCTAATACAAACCAAAATATATATTTGGATTTTTTACTGGTATTAAGTGGTAGGGAAAAAACATAAGCGTCTTTGTGTAGCAAATCCTAACTGCATTATATATGTATTATATGATTCAATGGTTATAGATTGCGTTATATTATTTTGAAACTTTCATTGTACCTTGATTGAATCTTTGAATTAATCTAACAATAATCTGTACATATATACAATTTTCCCTGTGTATCACTTTGTAGTAAATCAAGAGAGAAGGAGGGTCTTGCTTTGAGGCAAAGGTATTTATGTTTTCCCCAACAGATGATACAGTACTGTGTCCTCGTGGTAGATGAAGCCAAACTAATTCCAACTAACCATACAGAGTTTTACAACGTGTTTCTCATCATTACTACTGGTTGTCGTTCTACTTCAACCATTTATGCCGATTTGGTGTCGTGCGTGACCAAGCTAAGCTTATTCTATATCAGGAAAAAAGAAGGAAAAAAGAGCAAAAAAGTAAAGAAAGAAATCAAAGAATGGGAGAGATAGTGTATGTGTGTGTGAGAGAGAGAGAGAAAGAGAGAGAAAGAGAGAGAAAGAGAGAGAAAAGGGAAAGGGAGATATCTGAATCACTTGATTGCTGGAGAGAGGGTTAAAGTACGGAGAAGAGATAAAGCAATGAGCAATGCGACAGACAGTTATACAGGAAGAATTAAAGACAGAAAGAAATAAAGAAGAGGAGAAAGAAAGAGAAACTTAGCTGAATCGAAAAGGAGACGGTAAGAAGGGAAAGGAAAAACGAGAAGAGGAAAAGGAAAATGGCTGAAAGAACGAGAGAGCAAGAGAAGAAAAGATGGCTGAATCACCCTGAGGCAGGTAGAGAGGAGAAAATAAAACAAAAGTGAAGAACAAGAATAAAGATAAGAAGAAAAAACGAGAGGGGGCAAAAGAGAATAGACCATTACTCGGAGGAAAAGTATATATAATAATAAAAAGACTGACAGGAAGAAAAGATGAAAATAAAAAAGACAAAAAGAAACGTAAACATCAGCGAACGAGGAAGCATAACCGAAGAGAGAAAAAAAAGGAGAAAAAACATGTAACGATGAAACGGATAAAATAGATGTTAAATAACAAAACAAAATATAATGTAATAATTGAACAAAGAGTCTACATAATCTTACAACAGAAACGGCTTTATCGATTAGTGGGAGAGCATTTTGGAAGTCGTCTGTGAACCTCTCGCTTCAAATTTATTCTCATTCCTAACTCCCTTTCTTTTCTATTCTTAATTCTCATTCACGTTATTCCAGATTAGTTTTAGATGAGCCAGAATAGATCCAATTCACAATTTGTACTTGGGTAGATCGCTCCACAAGAACTGACAATGGATTCTAAAAGAGTTCCTCAATAGATTTCAAAATGGCCAATCGAATCGAGTGCGAGGCGTGAAATTCAACTTCTTTCATTTTCTTTTTCTTCTTATTTACTTATACAAATCTCCGTTTTATTTTTATTTTTGTTCTGCTTTTTTCCCATTATTGTGCTCTTTTTCTTGTCATCTGCAGATTTTCCCAGTCTTTTGTCGGTCAGTTTTATTTTATTAGGAATTCTTCTCTCACAATGCCACCATGTTGTCACATACACACGTAAATAAGCAAACAGGAAACGCCTGCACATGCGCACACCGTTCCTCCACCACTTCTGGTTACGCATGCGCATTTCACTGTTTCTGTCTGCTTCGCTGGTCTCCAATGGCGAATTCTTTAATTGACAGTCGCCAGACACACTGATGAAGCGGTCGACGTAACAAAAACTTATTTCTTAGGTTGGCAACGCTGAAAACGGAAGCCTTATTAAATGCATCAGGTCAGTATTGGGCCGAATTACAGAATGGGACAGTTGGATTTATTCTCTGAGGCGTAAATGCAGGAAGGTAGCGAGTGGGAGTTGGGAAAAAAGATAAGAAATTTGAATGAAGAATGTGTGGGTTGAGAGCTAGAGGAGACAGAAAGTGTATCCAAGCAAAAGTCTGTTTTGCCCTGACATCTGAATACATGTGTAAAAGTATTTAATCAGCTTAGCTAAGTAAGGCACAAGATCACAAGTATGGTGCACCTTATGAGGGGCAGATGCACTAATCGGTAGCGATGAACTGCAAGAGCAGTTTGGTAGCACCACAACGAAGTACGTAAAGTTGGATTTGACACGTCACATATATGATATACTCAGTGATAATCAAAATCACTGCATTATGGTATGCAAGATCAACTTGGTGAAAATTACACTATAGCAAAATTATCTTTGAACACACACACACACACACACACAATGGAATGTATGTATATATTACCCTATAAGAATAACAAATTACATGTATATGTTAAAATCATAGTTGGAAGGGAAGTTGGGCTTGATAAACACTGATGTTAATACAACTGTTTTGTTTTTAACATCCCAAAACGGCTACATGGTAAATTCCTGACAATCCTAACAAGAGAAAATTCACACATCGCACCATATTAACGATATATATATATAAATTACATTAACAGATATTGGGGAAAAAGTGACTGAAATGACACAAAAAAATCTTGAAAAAATCTTTTAATGTTTAGTGTCTAAAGCTGTGATATATATATATATATATATATATATATATACATATATATATATATATAAACGACAGAACAATAAGCCTACAGTATGATATAGTTATCAACTGAGTTTTGATCTTGTAATTTCAGAGTATAATGTTCGAAGTATGGAAAAACTCTGGGTCGAGTGCACTGACAAGGGAGGAAGTTATGATAAATATTTGTTATATAGAATAAATACTTTTTTTTCATCATTAGGATAAGTAGTTCAGCATGATTGGAAGGAGAAGAAAGAGAAAAACCTGCTAAAAAGGTACTCGACCTGAAAATATCATCAGGTGCAACTAATTAGCTGAACTCAATGCCCGGTTATTAATTCAAAGCAATTAACTAACGGAGCAATTAACTCGACTCTTCTATACACAGCTACCTTCTCGTTAATTTGGCAGCCCAAGGATATTCGATAACGATACTCTACATCATAGTGTATCACCAGTAATTCGGTCATTAGGATACCACGGGGATATCATTCTTGTTTTCAAGCAATTAAATCCATTCTGAATTCTCGTTTGTTTGGAAACGAAATGTGGTGGGGATGGGGATTTATCTTATCCTTTTGGTAGCGTTGCAGACTTTATGTCGCCATGATAATGATAAGAATGTTGTTGAAAATCTCGAATAGATTAACATAGTTGCAAACCAGCAGTCAATATGAAATGTCTTGACTACGGAAACCTTCATTTTTTTTTTGCTATGAGAAGGACGGAATAAAGTCAGTTGGGATTTTGCCTCGGAGATGATGTAGTCGCATTTTTTTGTTCTGAGCTGAGATGGACGAGGTGGAGACAAAGAAGGAAGATAAAAGAAAGAAGCAAAGGCAGTGTCTGAAAGAGTCATGCGGTTGAGAATATAATAATGGCGATAATTTGGCGGGTGCACTTTTTCACCTGGCTTAGAAATTAACGGTAAGGAGTAATTAGCAGGGTCAACTACTCATTTTACAGCATTGATGCACATGTTGGTGTGCTATTATTGTCTGCAGGGTACCTTAGCCGTAAATTCTGTCTAGCGTTTTTGATATGGAAGTAACGGTGTACTGGTTTTCAAGAGAAGCCATAATGAATAAAACCAGATGAATACTAAGGGTACGAGGACTTTTGTGGATATTTGCATTGGACAGACAATGCCAACAGAGGTTGTTGATTCATCTCTCTCTTCCTGAATTCATTTTTCCCTTTCCAATTTTCCTCACTTTCGTTCGACCATCTTGATTTAGTTTAGTGTTGCTTACCTATGGCTGGTGGTCTCGTAGGTTAAGAGAGTCGGAGTATTAGAAAAAAGTCGGGGGGAGGGGGCACATCTTTTACAACACTATCCTATTCTTACTTCTATATGTACACAGAAAGTGATGTATGCTAAAGGTAATACATCCATTCACATTGAAAAAAATCTAATAATGTGTGCAATAAATGAAAGAGCTATTATCTATATTTCATATATTTTTTGCTTTCCGAATATGTCCTATTTACTTGTGCTCCAACGAGGAGCAAGATATGACACAAGGTTGAATTTAACGTTGGAAGGAGTACCCTCAAAGATAGCACCAGCCAATGCACCTGAGGTTGCAAAACCGTCAGGACCAGCCCAACCTGTCCCTCTTACTGCAAAGGGACAACGCCACCCGGGGCGCTATCTATTCGCACTCCCATGGGAGCAAAATGCAACACAAGGTCAAGCTCAATGTGGGAAAGTAGAGTACTCCTTGAAACATAGCTCCAGTCGACGCGACCGAAGTCGCTAAAGCAACCATGGTTGCTAAAACACCTGAGGTCGCTGAAGCGTCAGAACTAGCCCTACCAGTCCCTCTTAGGGCAATGGGACAGCGCTGCCCTGGGGCGAACTACTTCCATGCAGCTAAGCAGAGTAACAGAGAGAAAGCACAAAGACGCTTAGTAATACGCAGCCTCAGTATCCCCTCATTGGCTAATGCATCGCACCAACACCGTGAACACACCCATCCAACTCGTGTCCAGCCAATTTTGATCTCAAGAATCAGTGCTGACACACCGGGAAAGGCCGTGGTACAGATTCTACACTTTGATCAGAGCCAAAATGATCAGAAAAAAAGGCTTCCATTCTACTTGCGCTCCGACGAGGGGCGATATGTGACACAAGGTCGAGTTTAAAATTTAGTAGAGGTAAGTATAAAAAGGGGAATCTACCAAGGAGATTTGCTATCGTCATTATTATTTGTTCTTTGATACCATTCAAAAAGATCCTGAAAAATAGCAAAGGATACTTCACCAAGGCGAAGGGGAAAGTCAACCACCTAAAGTACAAGGACGACAAAAAAGTATCTGCAAAGAACACAGGAGAGCTCGAAAGGTTGTTCAGCAAAGCGAAGGAATATAGTGATGACATGAAAATGGAGTTAAATTTTTTAAAAAAAGTGCAATAATTGTAATGTCCAAAGGAAAACTCGCAGTATCGGAAGGAATCGAATTACCGGACAGCAAGAATACTAGAGTATTGACCACATATAACTGATACAAATACCTGGGAGTTCTCGAATGTGACTCAGTAAAACGGGAAGAAATAAAGGAGAAAATAAAAAGAGAATACCCCAGGAGAATAAGGAAAATATTACAAACCAAACTAAACTGCAGGAACCTTATAAAAGGAATGAACACATGGGTCGTATCGGTTGTAAAACACACAAGACCATTCCTTGGATGGACAAGATAGAAACCCCAGTCTATGGACCGGTGAAAAAGGAAGCTTATGACGATGCATAAAGCCTTACACCCCAGAGATGACACGCATAGACTATACGTTGAGTGAAAAGAAGGTGGCAGAGGACTCATCATTATAGAGAATTGTGCCCAGAGGGCCAAAGCAGGTTTAAAAAAGTATATGGAAGCAAACAGTGGACACATCATAAAGAGTGTCTGGAGTAGTGTAATGAACCACATAAAGGTAAAAATATAGTGGAACAGCACGGCAATCAAGGAAAAAAATGGGAACACAAGAAACTATACATAGAATTTAAGAGACAGATATAGGATGTGGCAGACAAGAAGTCATTGACATGGCTACGAAAAGGAAACTTTGAGAGAGATACAGGATAGCTTATCATGGCGCCCCCCCCAAATTGCGGCAGAAAAGATTATATCAAACAAAAATTGACAGAACACAGACAAACAGCAAGTGCTGCCTATGTGGAGGAAGGGATGAGACCGTAAACCACATAACTCTTGAATGTAGTCATCTAGCCCAGAGTATAAACTCAGACACGGTAAAGTAGCAGCTGTGCACAGGGAACTGAGTAAACGAATGGGATTTAACCATGCAGAAAGTGGTACCAGCACTAACCGGAGTCAGTCCTAGAAAATGGAAACCACAAATTACTTTGGGACTTTGACATCCTATTTGACCACGTCATCCAAGTGAGAAAACTGGACCAATAATCATGGACAAGAAGAGGAAAACCTGCCAAATGATGAACAGGGTCGTACCTGCAGACTACGGAGTAAAACAGAAAGAGAGTGAAAAACTGGAAAAATACCAGGATCTGGCAAGAGAACTGAAGATGGCGTGGAATATGGAAGTCAGGGTAACACCAGTAATAATAGGTGCACTCGGAATCGTGCCAAAAATACTGATGGTGAGATTGGAGGATCTAGGGATAAAAGGAAGGATTGAGACTTTACAAATCACAGCAGTGCTAGGAACTGCAAAAATACTGAAGAAATGATAGAAGTATGAGCTGTTAGCAGTGGCCTAATAGAGAGAAAAAAAGCAAAAAAACAACACACATGCACACACAGAGATGATGGTAGAGATACGAACTATAGCACCGCTGTGATAAGTGAGGGAGAGATGAGAAGAGGGTTGAAGACCGGATGAGACTTGCTGTAACTCAGCCTTCTGCGAGAACCATCGGATAACCGATGTGAAAATGTGAACCCCAGCACTGTTGTTGACTGTGAGAGGGTAGAGACGAGGGCTGGAAGCCTGAGGAAACTGTCAGTCAACCTCCAGCTGTTACCACCAGGCAACTAATGTGAAAATGAATAATGATAATTATATCTTTTTTTGTAGTACTAACCATTGCACACCGAGTTTCAGTTAGGAAAGTATGGTAGCTAACAATGTTATGACATTTTTCCGCATTTAAACAAAGGGGATCAATACAAGAGATTACTCGAGAAATAGCACATAGTTGTATAGACGACAGCATATTTACATGGACAGAGCTTTGCGAAAGATATGGGCAATGCCTGTGAGGACAATTCCCAGTATCTCATAAATGCTTGGGCTTCCTATATACTCGCGCTCTCACGAAAGCGAGATCTGACACAAGGTCGAGTTTAAGGTGGGAAATGAAGCTCCTGCAAAATAACTCCAGCTGCTGCAACCAGGGTAACGTAGGGGTCAGGACGAGTCTGACTTGTCCCTCTCAGTGCGATGAGACAGTACCGTCCCCAAGGCCAACTGCTTCCTTGCAGCTGGGTCGAGTAATAATGTTGAGAACCCCGGACAATTCCAAAGGTTCCTAATATTCTCAGCGTCAGTATGTCATTGGCTGTGGCATTGCACCTGCGCACTCGGTAATGATGCTCATCTGCCACATAATATCCGGCTCATTTGAATGGCAAGCGTCAGTACCGGCTCCTCAGGCTATGTTGCAGAAAAAAATACTGCACTGATCCAAAGCAAAAAGCCAGAAAAAATGAAGGCTTTTTTTTTTTTACCTTTTCTTCCACAAGAAAAGGTTTGACGCAAGGATGTTTTTTTTACGTGAGATGGAGCAACCCCTTGAAAAATAACTCCAGTCCCCACAACCGAAGTTGCGAAAACGTCAGGACTAGCCCAACCTGTTCATCTTAGTGCAATGGCACAGTGCCGCCCTGGGGCGCTGTTTATTCGCACTCTCACAGGAGCAAAATATGACACAAGGTCAAGCTTTATGTGAGAAAATGGAACATCCTGTGAAAAATAGCTCCAGCCGACGCAACCGTGGTTGCTAAAGCACCCGAGGACGCGAAAATTATTATTATTATTATTATTATTATTATTATTATTATTATTATTATTATTATTATTATTATTATTATTATTATTTGGAATCTCACACCAGTTGCCTGGTGGTAACCGCTGGAGTTTGAGTGACAGCAAGTCTCCTCAAGTCTCCAGCCCTCCTCTCCTAGTACTCATAGGTTGCAGTAATTTTACGATTTACAGTTTTACACCGGTTGCCCAGTGGTTATCGCTGAAGGCTGAGTGACAATAAGTCTCCTCAGGTCTTCAGCTAACGTCTCCTCTCTCTTTCGCATATCATGACAGAGCTACTATTGGGAGCCTTTCGACTCGTCCTTGGTCTCTTTCACTATTACTCAGCCCAGCTGCAGGGGATCCGTTGCCGAGGGGCAGCACTGTTCTATTGCATTTAAAGGGACAGGTCAGACTCGTCCTGACGATTTTGTGACTGCGGTTGCTTTAGCAACCACGGTTGCTTTCCAACTAAAGCTGCGTCAACTGGAGCTTTTTTTCATGGATTCTTCCTTTTATCTCTGGTTGGAGAGTGAATAAATAGATGCCCCGGGGCAGCACTGTCTCATTGCACTTAAAGGGACAGGTCGGCTCGTCGTGACGATTTATTGACGATAGTTTCTTTAGCAACCCAAGTCGCATCGACTAGAGTTATTTCTGAAGGGTGTCTCCTATTTTCTTGACGTAAAGCGCTGACCTTGGCTCGAATTTTGCTCTGGTGGGAGAGTAAATAAATAGAACATATATACGCACATTTACACACACTCACGCACACACACACACACACACACACATATGTATAAACTTTGCATTATTAATATGTAAATTGTCACGATAGTTATATCTGCTAGCTTTCAATAGATATCTAAGAGACAGCACCCTACAGATCACATGCGCAACTGAGGCCGGCAGACAATTAGATTGAGAGACAAGCTAGACAAATTCACAGAGTACTGTCTCCGCAACGCCCATGATAGAGAAGTGTGGTGATTCTTGGGGAAGGTTAATGCCTAACAACGGTTGTTGAAAGACTGATGATGATGATGAATCTTACTGATCGTGGAATTGCTTTCGTCCATATAATTTAAATTCAAACTTGGATTCTTTGTTCCTTTTAAGCATTCCATATTGATGGCTATACAGGTATCCTCGCTTTACAAAAGTTTGCTTTACACCATTCCCCTTCTACGAGAGACTTCATGTCGCTGTAGCTTAGAACTGTGTTTATGAGTATCTGAGCTTAATGTTGATTTATTTTTGCACCCGTTAGCGAGAAGTTTTTTATGCTGGTTAGATGACTATAGTAAATATAAGCCATCATGAATTTTCATAAACTATTTTCGTTTTCTTTAAAAATATGTTCCTTCTAAAATGGAAAAAGGATTGAAAAAGGTCAAATGGATGAACAACACCTAAAAAAACACAACCTTTCTTGACTGCTTCAATGATAGACAGCTTGATTCTCATATCTGCCTCAGCATTTGCTTTTATTGCGATGATAAGTTCCATTGTTGTCTATGCGGGATTTATTTCTTCACATCAACAAGATTTTTTGGAAAGGGGAGAATTACATTAACGGCTTTTTCTGATGACTGTCGATTTCCTCCCTTTATAATACACCCTCATTCTGAATGTGAGAGTCTTTTAAATGTTGCTTGCGATGAAGATTGTGAGCTGATGGCAAAAGGCTTTACATAATCAGTATCTCTTGCATTCGCTGGTCTTCCTTGCTAATTGAATGGATCTCTAGTCAAAGCATTAATTGTGGATAAAAAAGACGAGACTAAATCTATACTCCAGAAAATTACCATTTTTTCGGGAATTTGACAAAATTCAAGCAATTTATATGTATGAATTATGCATGAATCGGTACTAAGGATCCTTGAGCTATTCTACTTTTTATAATGGAAATATCCTAATTCAAGTGTTTTTCTAAATATCTACTCATTTCAAGCCGGTATAATGTGTGATGATTGGACATTTGAGCTCAAATAAATAGATAAGCAGAAGATATTGAATATGAGCCCATTATATGAGTAAAGAACTGCAAGAGTGGCTTGTTAAGCATTGCATTTTGGCAGGTGAGATACAAATTCATCATACTTGGCTTTGTTTGGCACATGGTCAGTATAATTAGATACCGAGAGAAGAACAAATGCAGAGGTTGGACTGAGATAACATCTTTCTTAAATTCACTTTAATCTGGTGTCCCTACTTAGATACTAACTAAGCTTATCTTTGCTTGGTACAAAGTTTAATAGCTTGAACACTGAATAAAATACTCTCACATGGGGGTTTGACACTTGATTGCTAATTATCGTTCAAGGGCAGGGTCTGAAGAATTTGTTGATATATACTTAATCACCGTGTAACATTTATGAAGATATTTTAATTTCTATGAGATTACGCTTTGAAAAGAAACTAGATCTGTTTCAGAAGAGGAGAAAATAGTTTAAGATATATTTTCATCTTCAGAATTATTACCTTTAACTAGAAAGGTCAATTGTTAGGGGCAAACAATGAAAACAATTTCGGGGCAGGGGGAGTTGAGAGGTCTTTTTCTGGAAATAGTCATCAGTCTTTCACTGTCCGTCGTTGGACATAGACCTTACCCAGGATTCGCCACACTCCTCAATTATGGGTGTTGCAGAGCCAGTATTTTCTGAATTTGTCCAGCTCATCTCTCCATCTAATATTCTGCCAGCCTCGATTGTGCATGTGGTCTCGGGGGATCCATGTCGTGAGTCACGATGTCCATCGGTTGTCAGTCATTCTTGCAACATAGCCAGCCCACTGCCATATCAGGAGTAAATGTTTTCAGCCTTATTAGTGAACATATGACAAATACACTGCCAGACAGCTAGTCAGCCAGGCTCTTTTGAAAACTGGAGAAACCTATTGAACAACCATAGCCATCAGAGTTGGCAAAAGGTCGTATCATTTTTTTCACATGTGTGTGTATGTGTCTTTGTGTGTTCATGTATTTGTTTGTTTGTTCCAGGTCAATAATAATGGCCATACCATTTTGTCTACCGACTTGGGGCTTGAAGGTTAGCATCAGAACGCTTCTGGAACCCTTCTAAAATGTTAATCAGCATGTTTTGAAAACAAAGCTTTTTTTTTACTCTTTGAGACCTTATTCTGACGAGTCGATGTTTCTAAATGATTGTTTTTTTGAATTCTAAATGTTTGATAGTGGAAACACCAGTGATATCATAAAGAGAATCTAATCCAACCGTACTTATTCTCCAATTAACATTTTAACAAGACTTCAAATTTTGACGCTACGGTGGTTAAATTGTTGACTCTTGATAGGTCTGATGACAGATTTGTTTAATAGTTTCAGATGTTATGTCCGCATTATGAATTACTTAGAGATCGATTGATAGCTTTCCAGCTAACTGACGTTGGATTCGTAATGATTCCCCTTTTAAGCAAAAGCATCAAAAGATAACACACATATTTGTTTCATTGCTATAGACATATTTGACGCTTATCTTACTAGTTATCCGGGAAAATCGGATTATTTGTAGTTTTTTTTCCCAGAGTCTGAAAGGAAAATAACAACCTGACAATTGATTTTATATTTTTGGATTATCAAGCAGATTTAGTCTTCATTCCATTCGGGAAAAATATGAACGATATATATATAGACACATATGAGTGTGATTAGAATTTAGATCGAGATATCCGATTAAGATATATACAAACAGTGACAATGAGGGAAAATATGTTTGCAAAACAATTTTTTATTTTTCCACACTGGCACTATCAATATGGTATATATGCATGAACACACACACAAAGACGAACACGTACACACACATACGCAATGAATAAACTGTACAAGCTCACGATCATATATGTGTATGTATATATGCACATGAGCAAGAGTATGAAGATATATATATATATATATATATATATATATATATAGAGAGAGAGAGAGAGAGAGAGAGAGAGAGATTGTTTGTGTGGGAAGGCAGTCTGATAGATATGGATGGTGCAAAGACCTGCATGAGATACAAAAAAATAGAAGTCTCGGTGACTGTTAATCAGTGGACAGTCTCACTGTCGTCTGAGTAACCACACGGAAAACACATTCGCACGCATGTGCACTAAGGTTCCTAATAATTGATCGCCAAGTTACATCAAGTCGGATAAACAAGGTAAATATCTACATTTAGATGCATGTGTGCGAGCTTGCGTGTGCATGTGAATATATGCATATATGCATCAAAATTTAGATCCATATACATATATTTGTACATACGCACCCCCCGCGCACACACATTTATATACATATTTACGTTGTATATCAAGACAATTTCAAGCCATTTTGAAAATATCGGGTACCGATTGACTTGATGTAACTTGGAGATCAATCAGTAGGACTTTTAGTGTGCATGAGTTTCCCGTATGGTTACTCAGTCAACAGTGTCACTGTCCACTGATTAACAGTCACTGGGGCTGCTTTTTTTTGTATCTCATGCTGGTCCTTCTAGCAAAACATTGCACCACCCGGATCTGACAGACCACAGCCCAGATTTGGCAGTCTGCAGCTTTTACGTTTTCACTGCTGAAAAGGAGGAGATTTCAGATCATGAACAAGATTAACTAAAACGTAACGAAACAACTGACGGTCATGCAAAAAGATAATTCTGCTGATTATTTCGAAGAGTGGAAGGGACGCCGAGATATATGTGTGATATTATCGAGTGTTTGGTTACTTTTCAAACCTACATTGTATATCTGCTTCTCATACTATCCCTTTTATTTGACATAAGAGTAGTTACTTAGGAAATGACATTAACTTCCATTAGCCGTAAAACTTTCGAGCGAAAATTGACATGTCCAATAAGATATAATCCAGTAATGGTTTACACGGCACATCACGTTGTTATGATACTGGAAGCTTATCTTTCACTAGAACTAGATCCCGTTATAAACGTTAAACGTTAGAAGATAAATACATTTGTAGAAGAGTTTATTACACTGCATTATCGTGAATGTGAATGAGCCCTGCCAAGTATCACAATGGATGTATCAGTTTTTGGTTGTTCCTTCGGCCTGGGTGGTAAAATAACCATGAAAGAATGGTTTGCCAAAGTGATCATTCATGCGGCCACTCTGTACTCCATCAACCATTTAGTCATGGTTGACAATCTGTATCAATATATATGGTGATGAGAAAGAATGAAAGATTACAGATTTATACGATTGCCTGGGGTATTAGTGGTAAGTGAACAAGAACAACTCCTGCTAAAGTTCGAATGAGCTTCTGTTTTCTGTACTGATAATCGTTACCCTACCTCACGTAAAGCATTTTGTAAATTGTATGTTTTCATTATGAGGTCCTCGCGCAATCTTATATTTTTATGAATTTTTCCCAACATATTGTTGAATTATTTATTAAAAACATTTTGAAGCGTGAAGCATTTATTTTATCATAGTCAATCAAAGAATTAGTGATAAATATTAAGTTGGAAATTATATTTAAATATTTTATTGAAACATAACTTCATTGGTATAGAGTGATGGGCGTTCCGTTTGGACACCAAATGGGCACCTATTACATCACCAGGTACTAATTGTTCACATGGTGCAAGCTTGATCATAAGATAGGTGTGATTCAAAGAGGAGAACGGAATCAGCAAAGTCAAAGCGTTACACAATATCCAAAAAAAATGAGTGAGGAACAAAAAACGGAAGAAGGAAAGAGGGAAAAATGAGAAGGCAGGAAAGAGCGTATGTTTGGAGTTAGGTCTGCTCTGCATAATGGTTCAGGTGGAAGGATGTCCTCTCGCACGCACATGTAGTGGTAAATAAAATTAATTGAAACCATCGTTTTTATGAACGAACAATCATATTTATTTGTGTTTAGTTATAACCGTAGATGATCATATGAGTGACCGTCTATCTTCAAAACACATGATGACTTCCTATAATTTTACGTAGTCTATCTGACCATCCTTTTTTCTGCGTAGCAGTCCAAGACTGTCTCTCTTTCTGGTTGCCTGACACTGTCTCCCTCCCCTCTTTACCATTCCCTCCAAAAACTGGACAATGCTGATGTTTCTTGCTACTAAGATGCAACATGGTTTTCATTTTACATCTAAAATAAACAGTGGCGGAATTCGAATCTTGTCAACTTCTTCAAGACGAAACATTATTGTTCTCATACCTGAGGGTTCACCAACAACGGTCAACTGATATCTTCATCCAGTTTCTTATCCTTTCTACTACATGTGAATCCCTTAGTCTCTCTGTGATGTGCAACACACATATAACTACCTTTATGCTCACACATTGTGTGCAACAGATTTCTTGACAAACGGTGTAACCATGCTCATCAGCTCGTAGTTTTCAACCAAGAATATGTTAGATATACCCGGGCCGGGTTGAATCTAATAGCACCTATGGAGTTAAATACTCTATAAGTGCCATTAGTCTCACTACGGCCCGGATTTATATTACAAAAGATCAGCCTACTTGACCCCGACTTCTTTCTCTCTTTCTAACGATAGGCAAATACATACTTTAACACACACATACACACATACGCACTCAAAACCATGAACAGGCGCTTATATCTCGCCATGCATAAGATCAACTCGTTATCACTAGTTTTGTGCCTTGCAAGTGCATTATTTCATATTCTTTCTTGTGTTAAATTGAAAGCTGTCCTGATCAGTTAATGTATCACAACATGCATACACATTTTCATGGATGTACAATAAACTGATGGGTTGGCCAACTTGCGATTTGTAACAGAGTCAAGTAATAACCCTATCAAACACTTGGGGAGAAAGTAAACTATGTTCTTCACTTTGCTGCAATGAAATATATCAAAAGATGAATTAAAACTCATAGCAATAATTCACAACAAAGGAACTGTATTCATTTATAAAAAAAATCACGATGATTTAAACATACACAATTTTTGAATTCTATGAAGTCTGTCAATCAAATATGGATTGTAGTTGTGAATAATTGTAGTTATGTTATGTGGTGTGCAGTAAGAGGCAGATTAACTCCTTTTGCATTATTCTGTAAATGCAACACAATAGTAAGGTCAAACGTTGAGTGTCCAACACTTGTGAACCTCTGCCGAACTAAAACAAGCTCAATAGGGAGCAAATTTTATAATTACACCAAACTTCACAAGGTGTGTCAATCTTGAGTCCTCGTGCTTGGTCAATGCAACCATTATTATTATTATTATTATTATTATTATTATTATTATTATTATTATTATTATTATTGAATCTCACACCAGTTGCCTGGTGGTAACCGCTGGAGTTTGAGTGACAGCAAGTCTCCTCAAGTCTCCAGCCCTCCTCTCCTAGTACTCATAGGTCGCAGTAATTCTACGATTTACAGTTTCACACCGGTTGCCCAGTGGTTATCGCTGAAGGCTGAGTGACAATAAGTCTCCTCAGGTCCTCAGCTAACGTCTCCTCCCTCTTTCGCATATCATGACAGAGCTACTATTCGTTGCAGTACTTATATCTCTAGCACCTTCCTCAGTATCCGTGCAGTTCCAAGTAGTGCTGTGGTCTGTACGGTCTCTATCCTCCCCCTAATCCCGATCTCCTCCAGTCTCTCCCTCAGCGCTTTGGGGACAGTTCCTAGTGCTCCCACTATGACCGGTACTACCCTGGTTTTCATGTTCCACATTTTCTTTAACTCCCTTGCTAGGTCCTGGTATTTTTCCCTTTTTTCACCCTCCTTCTTTTTTACTCTATGGTCTGCAGGCACAGCAACGTCTACTATTTGGCAGGCCTTCCTTTTTTTGTCTACTATTACTAAGTCCGGCCTTCTTGCCTGGATGAGGTGGTCAGTTTGGATGTCAAAGTCCCAGAGTAGTTTGTGTTTGTCATTCCCCAAAACTGCCTCTGGCTTGTGCTGATTCCACTTTTCCCCATTATTATTATTATTTTATTATTATTATTATTATTATTATTATTATTATTATTATTATTTAGTAAGCTTGGCTTATTTCGACATTCGGTTTTATTGAGAATTGAACTCTCCGCAGTATCAATGGCCGGCAAGACCTGCCTGCTAAAAATTATTTGATGGCAAATAATCTGCAAGGAATTTTATCGAGTTAGTCAATCAAAAAGTCACAGTTTTGGGGATCTGAATGAGATCATAACCTATTCCAGATGTACTTGATTGCAATATTAGCTTATGGTAATCTGTGGTAAGCTATAAAGGCTATTACATGGCCAAAAAAGGGCTAAACGATGGCTATCTGAATAACAGATACTTTAAAAAATGGGTACCCCATTTGTCAAGTTCCATACACGGTATTGAAAACGGCGCTCAACTTGGTGCACCGTTTTTTTTATAAAACTCCAATTGAACATGTGTGCTGATTACACAATTTGTGCGTCGTTTCTAACTTCAAGCGGGTGAATGTGTAAGGTGAGTGGATTACCCAATATAATTTATGTCGTGTTTTATGATTTTTCCAAACATTAGCTCACTCAATGTCAAAAACGGCGCACAACCTATGTGTGATGCTGGAACATTACAATTTACAATCAAGTAACAATTTTACAGGCATTTTAGTGCCAACCGAAACTTGGCTGCGTATAAAAACAGATTACTTGCTCACCACTGTTCCACAGCAAGACATCGTCTAAATTCAATAATTTATAATCATCACTATTATTACCATTATTGTTATTTATGAATATTGTCATTAAGCAAACAAATGCACCAGCTTTCCAGTAGAGATCTCTCAAATGATTGAGTAACACACATGCCTCTTGGGACTGATGAAAAATACCTCACACATTCGTGACTGGTTTTAGGCTATTGAAGGTATCTATATGCATTATGTTGTTTCTTTTTCATTAATTTGCAAATATCGGATTTTATAATAAATTGTTATATTTTTCGAATATATTCATTCATTTTCTTAGGAAAACCGGAGAATTAATAAGATATTCACAATATTCCGTTGAAATATTACGGAATGGGGAGTTGCTAAAGCGAAGAGAGGGATTAATATATATATATATATATATATATATATATATATATATATATATATATATATATATATATATATTGTTGTGTCATCCACAAACAGCTGTTTCGTTGTATTACAACTCTTCAGTGTGGCTGTAGACTATCCACTATCCCATCCAGTACCACGAGGCAAGATTGAAACCTTTGCTTATGACCCGGAGGCCAGTATTCTACATATGCACCACAGAACTTGGCGGTCAGTAAGGTTGAATATAGACAATATATCTATTTAGCATATATATTCCCCAACCACCAGAATGATCAATTCCTATGGAAGAGCATTATATATATATATATATATATATATATATATATATATATATATATATATATATATATATTCCAACTAATTTTGGTCAATTTTTACCTTTCCACCCAATAAAGCCCCTACTATTTATCTATTTTTCTATAGGACAAGACAATTATTTACCTAGGGATAGGGGCTGCTTGTCTTGATTTGATGTATTCCTCTTTCTATATTATTCCGATTTTTCTGTGTTTTTTCAACAAATTACTCTAGGACCTGAAGGAGAAACTAGGATTTTTTCTACTTTCATTAACAAAACAAGCTATCCCAGCAATTGTCCTACCCTGTAAGAGAATTGGTAAAGAGTAGCTGTTTTAGGAGTGAAAAGGTAAGAAGTGACTTAAACTAACTGGAATGTCTTAGTGCCGACAATGAGTCAGACTTGGTCCTCCTATGACGAATGAGTGCCCCTGTGAAAGCATTTTTTTTACTTTCCATAACTTCTGAAATTCTATGGGATTTGTAAATGTTAATTTGATTCTCCACTGATTTTTCTAACCCACACGACACTCCCTTCCTTAGGGTTGAGCACTGTTAGGTAGGGCACTCGTCTATTACTGCTATAATGCTCTTCCAACTCTGGAATTGAGCACTTTTGTTGATGGGAACTTATGTGTAAGTAGATACATCGGTTAATTGGGTTCGACTGACCGTCAAATTCTACGTAAGGCAGGGATAATATGACTGACTCTGGGTCTGAAGTGAAGGTATTGATCGTACCTTGTGGTACTTGTAGGTATGTTCGATAGTCTATCGTCACATTGAAGAGTCGTAATGCAACAAAACAGCTGTCCGTGGATGACTCAATTATATATATATGTATGCATACACACGATTTTCATTAAAATAATAGTGATGAAAAAATTTGATGAGCAAAGTAAAGCAGTTGAATTTTTAGATTAAGTTTTAAATGTTCATGTAATCGTGCGTGTGTGAGCATGAGGAATATCATGCAAATATATCTTGGCATATTAGCTGATGACGTTCCCATGCCATCAGAAGCATTTGAAGAATTATGAAATATGTTGACCGATCTAAATAAGAAAGTAAAAAAGGTACTCTTACAAATGACCTGAACAAAGGCAAAAGTAATAGAGGTATACTGAGGTGCACTTTGCCAATGCACTTGAGAAAAAAACAAAACGAACATAATCAACTTAGAATCGCAGAGAGAGAGAGAGAGACAGAGAGAGAAAGAGGGAGAGAGAGAGAGAGAGAGACGGAAAGAGGGATGTAAGTAATGAATATCAAAAATAGAAAAACGTGGATCGGTTGAAAGACTCGAGTAAATTATATCATACAAATAATTAAGCAATGTAAATGAATATTGGCTGGATGCAATTGCGATCGTTCTTTGTTCAGCAGTGAACTTAGAATTGCTGCTGCTGCTACTGCTGATATTCAGGGTGACAACTCTTTACTCCATTGAACGAGGGCAATCAAGTCAAAAATAAGTATATTATATCTTGCACTAATTACACCTCGAAAGGAAAATATCAAGTGTGCTAACAGGTCAACTAAAGAAATGTAAATGGCTGATATTTCAGTTTTTGTTCATTTATCGAAAATTAACTCATTTGAAGAATTTTTTAAGGTAAAAACAATGAAATGTCTAAAAAGTCTGGGGAATCAATTTACTTGAAATGCTTTAAAATCGAATCGCGATTAAAAAAAATCACTCGAAACAAAGAACATAATTTTAGAAATTATTTGACAAAACTGGAAATGATTTATCAGTTCCAATATTTTTCAAAGAAACAATTCACTACAAAAATTAGATTTTACCAAATGACATCTTGCCAAAGCCTTTGCAGTTCTTCCATTTCTTGATTATTCACACACACACATGCATACACACAAACACACACACACACATATATATATATATATATATATACATATATATATAAATATATATATATATATATATATACATGTGTGTGTATGTGTGTTTGTGTGTTGGTTCTGTGGATCTGAGGTGATCTGAAAAAAATGGCTGTCATCCGTCAGTATGCATCCGAACATGCCCTCGTGATAATAAGAATTTTCGAAATGTAACACCTGCTTTTTCCTCAAGTTTCCCTCTCCACCTTCTAAATTTCATTTTCATCAATATATATATATATATATATATATATATATATATATATATATATATATATATATATATATATATATATATGTATATATATATATATATATATATATATATATATATATATATATATATTAAAAAATAGATCTATATGATCCGACAAAATGATTATAAATTGGGTTATATTATATAAAAACTGTAATTTGAAATGATTTCCTGCTATCACACAGTTAATGTATCACTTAGCCTAGACAACATAAATAATATAAACAATAAAAGAAAATTGGGCTGCTACAGATGACTTTGTATATAGTAAAACGTAATCTATAATCACACATACAAGCATACGCACATGCATATACATACACACACACACACACACACACACACACACATATATATATATATATATATATATATATATATATACATGTATATATATATATATATATATATATATATATATATATATATATATATATTACAAATCCTTCTCTTAGAGAAGCTCAATCAGGGTAGAAGCATAAATATTCATGTGAAGTGAATCCTTTATTCCATCATATATATATTTGATGGAGAAAATGATTCACTCCATATATATATATATATATATATATATATATATATATATATATATATATATATATATATATATATATGACGCCCAAAGAGTGCAGAAACATGAGTTAGTTTGTGTAGTGAATCCATAATCTACTATCTATTATATATATATACATGTATGTATATCTATATCTATATCTATCTATCCATCTATCTATCTATCTATCTATCTATCTATCTATCTATCTATATATATATATATATATATATATATATATATATATATATATATATGTATGTATAATATTGAAATTCTAATGCCATTCGGATTACATGTTTGGAGTCTTAGTCACTCGTTTTTGAAAGCAAAATGATGAAATATTGAAATCGGCGGGTACGTATATTTGTGTGTGCGTGTGTGCGTGTGTGCACGTTTGTGTATGCGTGTGTGTCTGCGTTACACAACATTTCATGTATTTGAGTTAATTTAAAGAATGTGTTTCTCTGACTTGAATACCACGGTTTCAGAGTGTCGACATGGCTCTCTCGCAGATGATGAGAGAACATTCCGATCAAAATATTTTAAACACGGCCAACAAAAGCATGGGTGCAACAGATATCATTTAGATTCCAAGTAACTATTTAAAAAAAACCCTCAAAAACAAAAACAAAAGAACAAAAAACAGCAGTAACAAAATTTCTCGAAACCAACTCCCAAAATCAATCATTTTACTTAATAATGGGGTTAAAAAAAATTTTTCTTTCAATTTTCATACAGATAAATTTGTTTTTTTTTCGATTATTACTTATAAAACGTTTTGATCAGTTCTCAAAAAGGAAGGAGAGTCTCAACACACACAAAGAGATATTTTTGGATGTGGATGAGAAAAAATAGAAAATTGATTTCTGGCTTTTACCCGATGTGACGATGGTTTTGTGCTCTTTTGAGACTAGGAAAGGTCTTCG
Source organism: Thysanoteuthis rhombus (assembly GCA_963457665.1). NCBI lineage: Eukaryota > Metazoa > Mollusca > Cephalopoda > Oegopsida > Thysanoteuthidae > Thysanoteuthis > Thysanoteuthis major. The sequence continues at coordinate 16,911,296 of OY735208.1, forward strand.
TCAAAAGAGGCAGGTGCACGTTGTTATAATTGGGAGAATAAGCCGAGTTTGTTAAATGTATTTCCTAATGTATGGCAGCTGGGAACCGATATTTCCATCTATTACTTCGTTTATTTTTTAAGTCCGTTATTCATTTCTTTAATCTGGTTTTGACGATTTTTTTTTACTGTTAAAGACGGTAGTCATGTTTTTGTCTTTGGGGCTGGTGTTTTTTCTTTCATCTTTTATTGATTTTATTTCCATTTATTTTTTGGAAAAAAGGAAGTCCTTGGCAATTGGATGACTATGAGCTATTGTTATCAAGCAACAATTGAAAACCGCCAGGGACAGTAAAAAATGGAAATGAGACGTAATATAATCGAATAACTCGTTTGAAAGTAAAACGACAGAATAAAAAGAATATATAGAAGAAAAAACTATTTATAATACAACAAAACACACGCACATAGACGTACACATACACACTTAGAAGAGAGAGAGAGAGAGAGAGAGAGAGAGAGAGAGGGAGGGAGAGAGAGAGATTGAAAATGAACATAGAATGCCGATTTGGTAGAGTGAAAAGAAAAAAACTTGAGCAAAATATATTATGAAGAAATAATAAGGTCATATGTCGATAGGTTTGCTCAGGAGAATTCAAAGATAACTTCTCAAAAACGTAGGAAAATGTTTTTTGAGACAAAGACATCTGATGTCCAAATGAAAAAAAAAAGACATCAAAAGAAACGTAATCTTAAATTGATATTGAATATGGTAATTGTTACTGTAGAGAAATGAAAAAAAATAACTGCAGAATTACCCCGTTATCCCGTCTCTAAAAAATGTCGTGAGTCGACAAGGCGTAAAGAGGAGAAGGAATTATCGTTGATTTATATGCGAAAGGTTTTGAGTGTTTCATGAACCCAAAACATTGCTAATGGTAGATTAGGCTGAGTCGTCCAGGGTTACGGTGCTGGGATGTGAACGAAACCAAAGAGCAGAAGCGAGAGGCTCTTCACAGCCTCTATAGGTCTCAAAACAAACGCTAAACGTTATTTTCGCTTTCCACCTTCCTTATAAAAGGAAAACAGTGGCAAAAAGCAAACTTTTAGGAAGCAGGTAACAGATGAATTGATATTTTCTTGCTTCAGCTTAGAAAGGTAGTCGGATACATTTGAAGACACAAAGTGATGATTATTTTATAACAGTCATAGTTGGCAAGATCTCTTTGCTAGAACTTAATTCATGGTGAAAATAGATAGATGGATAGATAGATAGATAGATAAAAAAATGTTGAAAAGATATTAACAGAGTTAGATGAAAAAGACTGGAGTAGATTGTGATATTTAGATTTGCAAAATATTTCTCACCATGAATACGCACGTGAGCTTACACACACATACACACACACACACACACACACATATATATATATATACAAATATATACACATATATACAATATATATATATATATATATATATATATATATATATATATATATATAGAGAGAGAGAGAGAGAGAGAGAGAGAGACATAAGCATGCTCGAATGAATAAATATATATTCAAAACGAATGAAAATACTGATAGCTGGATGAATGAGATATGATCACAACGGAAAAGACAAATGAATAGTTAGGAACAGAAGGTAATATATATATATATATATATATATATATATATATATATATATATATATTTAGAGAGAGAGAGAGAGAGAGAGAGAGAGAGAGAGAGAGAGAGAGAGAGAGGAATGAATAGACCACTCTGGAGACAGAGATAAGGGAAATGTAAACTGAATACGGGCATGCATATAAAGTGTATATTATGTAAGGGAGAAAGGAAAAATCCGGCCAGGTCTATATGATAAACAACGAAGAGAGACAGAAATGTGAAATTTGAAGAAAGAAAGGAACAGAGAAAGGGAGAAAAGAAAGGGAAGAAAGGAAGAAAAGAAAAGAAAGAAAGCTTGCACATAAATGAATTGGAAACCGAAAATGAATAATATATCTCCGGTCACGCAATTTGGCCTTTCAGATTTCACAAGCCAATTAATCACTTAGTCGCTGTAGACGAAGAGTCATCTATTGTAGCTAGGCTTCGACGAGCAAGGCGACCTGACCGAACGAGACGAATTAGATTGTGTCCCCGATTGTAGGTTTTCATTTGTTGGTTGTTACAGACACGTTTCAATTAAGCTTTTACATTCTGGATTCGTATATAGTAACAAGATTTGATATGTCGTGCCCAGAAGAAAATTATATTGGATCAGGACGTTCTCTCTTGGCACCAGCAATTCCAGAGAATTGACCAAAGTTTTATTTTTAGTATGGTAGCCACATGCAATAAAATTTCAAGTATTAGTCTTTATTCAATGTTCCCAATACAAAGAAATATCGCCAACTAGATCATTTCTTCCTTTTTTAGTTGGCTGAACGGGTTTAGGTTGCCTCATTGATAATAAAAGTCTTGAACTACACGATTATTATTTTTAGATTTGTCTGTACAGCTATATAAAATGCTTTTTGGTCTGACAGTCGGTCCCAGTTATATTAAACGGAATAAACAGTAAGAGGAAGTTTCGCGTTTTATTTACCAGCTGCTATTATGTATTGTGAGGTGTGATGTCATCGATTAACAATGGCTTTATTTAGTTTAAATAGAAGTGATCTAATAAGGTGGTGCCAAGTATTACTTGTTGATATCAACATTATTAACTGTCAGCAGAAATGGTTAAAATCGGCTTGAATGTTCAATTTCCAGCTAACTTTATTGCTGAAAATTATATATATATATATATATATATATATATATATATATATATATATATATACATATATATATATATATATACATATATATATATATATATATATATATATATATATATATATATATTTTTTTTCAGTAATAAAGTCAGCTGGAAATTATACATAGAAACCTATTGAAAATCTGCTCATCAAATAAAATGACCATTTACTACTACTAAAGCACGAGAAGAAATAATTGATAAAAATTGTACTCTTCAACTTGAACTTACTAATGTTTTTCTGATAGCCAGATTTTCAGGGCAACAATCCTGACCTTCTTTCCTCCTCCTTCTGCTACTACTACCATAACTAATAATGCTACTGCTACTTTGTTTAGATCACCTTTGAGATCGGAAATCGCAGATAAGGACGAATGGATGGTTGACACATCATAGATAAAGTATTTTAAGACATTATTAATAATTTTTGACTACAATTTTGTTCATCTTGATTTTCCAGTTGCCTCTCATCCCAATTCACCTGGATCGTCGGGCAAGTAAGCAGCATGAATCAGAAATAGAAAATTACTAACCGATGAGATTTGAACTCACTTCTCTTCTGCCTGTGGGAATCTGGTAATCACTCAGCTACTCTTACCAACTCAGTTTTGAGAACTCTATAGCTTGGCACAATTCCAATCCCTTAAACCTACTCTAGATTCCCGATAAATCCCGTGCCATATTTGAAACTGGCAACCAAAACTGTCATCAAAAAAGTAATGAAAACCATCAAGATTGATTTCTTCAGTTTTAAGTGAGTCTTTCTGTCTGGCATGCTATCTACATATCACGGTTTCTGGCTGTATCAATGGCGGTAGAGGGCTGAAATTTCAATTCTTTTCTCTTTGATCATCATCATCATCATCATTTGTTAGAAATCTATTCTTACCTTTCGTATCTCCTTCCATAACGAGCGTGATCACACTAATCTCTGTCATGTCTTGCCGGTAAACATTGCCATCTCGATTCTCCATCTTGTATCTAGTATTGTCCGACGGGCAACAGCCGGTTAGTCTACAGCCCCTTGTCTCTTTTTGTGATGTGCCCTACCAATCTCCATTTTTGTTGCTCAATTGTTTAATTACTGATACAGTATTGTTCATCCAAGACATTTTTATGTCTAGGAAAAAGGGTTTTGTGTTTTTATTTTGATTTTGTTTCTATTGACATCAATGAAGCAATAATCCCTGATTGCTTAGTTTCATTATATGAATATCATTAAATGTTAATGGATAAGTATCTAAAAAAATTAGAATAAAAGAAAATAGTAGTCGAAAATTGATGTCAATGATTTATACTCAACACATTTTTAACGTTTACTAAATTTCCCCGTCATACTGGTGGAAAATAGTTTTGCTGAAAATCATTACGTATAGTAAAGTAGGTGACGCCTCTTCGGGTGTTTTTTTTCCTTTACGTCTATTTTGCATATCACAAACGTTGAAAAAATAGCCAATACATAGAAACTCATGATATATGAAACTCGGATAGGGACGACTTATATCGTAGCCAGCGTAAGGGCACTACTCATCTACTTGATCAGAATTTGAATCATAGATTTTACAAGCTTGTCCGATCATTTTGAGATCTGTAATGGTGTGCATGTTTCAGGTTTTTTTTTTTTTTTATTTCAGAAGTAAATGTTGTTTTGAGATTCGGAGTAATGAGAAATAAAAACGCTCCTGAAAAGCAAGATTTAATCAAATCCTCTGATCCAGTGTTTTTCATTTGCTCGTCATTTGGAAGCAATATTTGATTGGATTGTGCCAAGTTTTTATGCCAGCTTGATCATGTAATGTTTGTGCTGCAATGTTAATCTTGTAACACCAGTTTACCCTTGCTGTCAAAAATAATATCGGACATGTATACTTCGCATCGTATAAGCATGGATGATAGAAATTTGCATTGCAGTGATCTAAGAGAATAGCATCCTCTTTTCCACAAAGTGATCTTTTTATAATTTTTGGTTTTCCTTTTCGTTTTTATTACTTTTTATATCTTTGACATTTTTGAATTCAATATTTTTACTTCGTCATCATGACATGGAATTCTATTTTACTACGTCAATAAGGTCTTTTAGCGTGACAGGGTACAACAACACAGCTAATTATCAAATGTGTGGTTAGCATTTTCTACTACACAACCAACTAAGGTTGACTTTCTTCCTCTCTGATCTTTAATCCTTTCATCTTCGTCTTGAAACCTTTTAAAATATTGTAAGAAACGTACATTTAGTAACAATCCAAAAGTTTTCTTTACGCCAGTTTAACAGCTTTACGAAAAAAAAAACTTTTTTTACAGGGACCATTACAGTGGCAGCACACATTCTCTTCTTATCCTCCTTTTTCTCCTACTCTCAAGTCACCAGTTCCCCCCAACGCCCTAAACCCCATCTACTCAGCCTAACATACCATCATTAGTGACTTGAGGCTTCGAGAATGCACAATATGTTTTCCCATGTAAATTAATGATTATTTCATCTTTTCTTTAAGCCATTTCAGCTTATGGAAGATTATGTTTGATGCAAAAAGTCCCAGCTATTTCTATGACCTAACGCTACCTTTCAAGTAAATTGAGTAATCAATCATAAAAGAACAAATCTGATTCTAATTAGTGAATTCTTTGGAGGAATTGCAATTTATATTTATCATCAGGAATATATATCTACATACGTATAAAGGGAGAGAGAGAGAGGGAGGGAGGGAGAGAGAGAGGGAGGGAGAGAGAGGATAGATATATAGACATGAACAGATCACGATAAATAGATAGATAGACAAACTTGAGCGAACATATAGAATGATCAACATGAACGGATTCAGATATATAGATAGATAGATAGATAGATAGATAGATAGATAGATAGATAGGTAGGTAGATAAACAGATAGATGTACTGGCCTTTAGCTCAATAGGGCGACGCTACGTTAAAGCAGCTACCTTATTGGTCTCAGTTTCAATTCCTGTTACCCCATTTCATTATGTTTATTCTATTCACGTGATCTAGACCAAGTGACAAAATTCTCCGAGTAATAATGGGAGGGGGGTCATTTAAAAAATAGTCTCAAAATATGATATGTATTCATAATTATCCTTTCTAGTTATACGTCCATTTTGATAATGTTAGTGTCCTTGTTGAGAAACAATAAAGATGACACAAACAAGATAGGAGAGTGGGCCATCGCCCTTCTGCCGGGCTGCTTAGCTCTATTGGAAGGGCAACACTACGTTAAAGCAGCTACCTATTTGGTCGCAGGTACGATCACTGCAGCAGCCCTATTTTCGAATACTATGATGCAATCGTAATTACACACACACATGCGTGCGCGCGCGTGCACGAACACACACACTCACACATACACAAACACATATGTATATATCTATATATAGAGGGGGAGAGCGAGAGAAGAATTTTACAATACCCCGGACTTGCTGGAATCACCGATCAGACAGGGTGTTCTGCGTTGAGCTAAACGAGTGATAGTTTGAAGGTAACGTGTCTGGAGAGTATGTCACATATAACAATCAGATTCGTTGCAATTGTAACATGAATTTTCATGCTATAAAATCTCCGGTTATTCATCATTAGTTCCAATGACTGATCCAACATTTCTATTTCGATTCCACGTGTTCTTTGTGCCGCGTCTTCCGGTTCATAAGTTTCCTGCTCACTTGAGAACAATTAATGAAATATCTGATTGTTTCTGTGAATATGCACATTAATCGAAGTTCAGATTTGTCATAAATATTACTAAGCACACGAGGCACAAGTTTTCGTTTTTTTTAAAGAAATTTTATAAAAGTTACATGGAAGTAAAGAAAAATGATTTTTCTTGTATTTTTTCATTCATTGTCTTCTTTCACTAGGATTATCTCTTTTTTTAAAAATATAAACTAAAATGATGGCACGGAAGAGAAGTATCCGAAATACTTCGAAGTGGTAATATCGTACGACTGACAGATAATCATTTCAAATGACAATTATGGCAGGTTGTTCTTTACATCGTAAGGTCCAGTTCCTTCCAAACAAGCACCTTTGAAACGGGCTCTTTCTTAGTCAAAAAAAATATCAAGTTTTGATTCGCAACAAATGTTTTTCAGAAATAGCTTTATTTCTGATTACATGCATATCCATTTTTTTAGAGTGAATAAACAATATGGAAAGCCATTTGGTGTATAAATGAGATTTCTACATTTAATTTGACGTTAGTTCATACTTTACACCATCTGAAAGTGATGGAGATACCCGAATTAAATGATGGAATCTCATTTGTACACAATATGGCCTTTCAAATAGTCTTTTCATGGTCGGATGGCTTTTCTCTCTCTCTCTCTCATATATAGTATATATATATATTCCAGACTAGACATGCATTTGTTATCTCGAACAACTGATTCTGTTTGCTGCTGCGTCTTTCCACCTCTTGAACTTTAGAACAGCTCAACCGAATTTAGCACGCATTTTCCACGGATCAAAGGGAATGCTTTAAAGTACGAAGTTTCAAGGAAAAAATCCAAAGGGAGTTCTTCGTACAAAGTAACTATAATGTCAAATTGTATCTTCATTTTCTTTCCAAAATACATATTACGTAGCCAACTTTCTTGTTTCAAAATGAAAAAAGTTGAATTCTAAGATGAAGGAAATTGAATTTCAATTGAAAAAATGTTGAACTTTAATTTAAAACAAGATGTTTTTCTACAAAATAAAGTGTTTGTTTATATGTGTGAATATTGAAATATAAACAATTAATAGTGGGCAATATAATCACTGAGACATAATTAGAAACTAAACCCAGTTCAAACATTCTCCAAGGTCAAATCCAGGAATTTTCACATGGTAGGGGGGGGGTCCTAGTCATCCCGATTCTTGGGAGACGGTGGTATTGTATTGTTGCCCCACTTCAATTTTTTAATTTGCAGTTAAATGTTTTAAAACAAAAATGATCTGAAGAGAGCAGTTTCAGTTTATTCACACTCTTAAACATGCATAAATACACATACACACACATAGGCATGCACACACACACATATGTACACACACACACATGCACACACACATACAAACACACACACACACATATATATGCATTGGGGAAGGGTGTAATTTATTGTTAATTATGTTCAAGATTTCATCTGACAATGTGATTTTATTGCTTAGAAACGATTTCTAATTTAAATGCATCGTCTTTATTTCTAATTTGACATCAAAGACATTTTGATCGAAATATTTCTAGAATCAATGCAATATTTGTATTCGGCCATGTTCCCATGACAACAAATTAATTTTCTAATATATACCTGGTGTAATTATTCTTAATGTCCCTCAATTCATCACTTGACAGACATTTAAGCACAGACATTAACAAAACGGAACTGCCAGTACACAGACGCATGCATATATGATCGTATATTTGTAAAATCATTTTCAATTTTCAAATATTTCTGTATACTTATGCCCAGAAACATCGTTCATAGATAATCCATCTCCTAGTTGTCTCTTTGTTTCTTTGTTCCTATCTATCGCAATCGGTTCATATCTAACTCTATCTTTCTATTTTTCCCCTCTCTGCCCCTTCCTCTCTTTCTCTCTCTCTCTTTATATATATATATATATATATATATATATATATATATATATATATATATATATATATATATATATATATATATATATATTTTTTTTACTCACCTTTCACACATCAATTGAAAAGGTTACATTTATAAATTTGTGATATGTACTCAAATATACTCATACCCACACACACAGAGAATATATATATATATATATATATATATATATATATATATATATATATATATATATATATATATATATATATATATATATATATATATATATAATTTCATTAGTGTGCATTTCGGTATGTCTGGTAAGCACTTAACGTTTCGTAATTCAAAAGAAATCACGTTGATTACAAGCAAAATCTAAATCTATCAGAACAACCGAAAAATATATAATATAGCGTATATGAAATACAATATAACAATATATACAAGTGAAATTTCTGAAAGCACCCATTATAGACTTGTTGCCATGAATGTCAGGGTCGATTCCCTCAAATGCCATTATTTGAAGCCTTACAAATGACAAATTGCTGTTCGCTGCTGTTATTTCAAGTCGGGCACTTGTAAGATATAAACTCCATGAAACCAAGACTTGTAATTCGATACGAAATGAGATTCGTGAAGAAAAAGAGCGTGGCTGCTGCCGGGCCAAAGTCCACTCCTTCAAACTGAAATTGTAAGTTCTGTTTTGTATATATTGTAAATAAATAAAAAATATGACCTACATTTTTGTAGATATGCAAGACATGTCAGTTTGGATTACGTAGTAAGAGAGCCTACCATCGATCATTCGATCATGATTTCAAATCACTTATAGGAAATGCTAATTGTTTATATCTGATTGGTTTAACGAAAGGGACGGGACAGCAGAGCAGCAAAAAGTTTACCTGTCCGAATTAGTTCTTGCAAGCTTCAGTCTCCGACCTCAACTGGAATCTTAAAATAACTTTAAACAGAGTATCATGTTGTGACCTATGTTCGATAAATTTGGATGAATTTCAAGTATATATGGAAGATTATGAAGACCAGAATAAACCTTTACAATCATCCCAATCAAAAAAAATGTTGTTAGAATATCGGCATGATTGCAAATGATTTCACAAAATATACTTTTTTTCTGTGTACCTAAGTTTACCGTAAATTACTAATGAATGTGCGTGTATGTGAGTTTTATACTAAAAACCTCGAAAGGTAAAGAGGATAATCCTCTAAAAGATATAGGGGCTTATCAATTCAATACGTTCCGAATTTTGAACTCTCTGATGCAATCTGCCAATTTAGGTTTTCTTAGCCAAAGGCCTGGTTATTTTAGCTGGCTTATCTATAATTAAGGAATAAATTAAGTGAGTAGGACCACCTTTGTTGATGTGAGGGTGCACAAGTGTTTATGTTCCTGTGAGGTGACGTGTGTTTGTATTCATGTTTAAACGTACCCATTGTGCATTAGGCCAGGTGTATACACCTATGTGGGGTTTAAGTATATCAGATACATAAACATCCTCCGATAAATACTCACGAGTCAGTCAGTCAATCAGACCGTCCTTCTGCGTAGTGGGTGGGATCGAGACTAAAGGTGTGGCAGTTCAGAGAGTAAAGATGAGCATGGTTCGAATTATTATAAATTCTGACAAGAAATTTTTATGTTCCAATTCCCGTTAACCTATATTTGTCGTGATTGACTGCAATATATCCGATGTCCTTAGGCATTGCCGGATAACCAATGCATCTGGATAAAGAACAATGTACAATACACAGATGATTCTGTAACAGGTTTCGATGAACAAGTCAGTATGATCTGAGAAATGTATATCAGCCGGAAGTTTTGCCAATACCTCATCAGTTTGAATGTAACTAACTTCTCTTGAATTTTTCTTTCGCTACACCATGGTTCATCAGTTGTTGACATGTCCTTATTCAAAATATGCACTAACAATGCAACCTATATCTTTTTTTGGTGCCGTTGTGATACAATGTCACCCCCCACACACAAATATTCATATAATACGCTCACGTAATTATTTATTTTTTCTGTAACGTTTTTAGGGAGATAAATGCTAATGGTAGATAATTCTCCCTTATTTATTTATTTATTATTTGCAAATGCATAAAAAAATCCGAGTTCATTCTGTTTGAATAGAAGATAATACTGGAACTTAAAGTTTTTGATATCTTATACGATTCCAAGATTCTTTAATAGGAGCGTCATTTTTGACGGTCTAGGTTAACTAGTATTGGTACAAAATAATCCCGTCACTTTTTGACAGTACTAACGCTAGTACTCTTAAAATAGGGAGGTACAATGGTTTATGTGGATGATATGAACTTGTGGCACCATTTATGACGACGTGGCTTATTGTAGTGAGTTGTTTGGAACAGCAGGTGCATATTGTTTCAAAACAAGGAGAACTTTTGTTTCAAACATGAATGAAGTAAAAGTGTCCAATGATACTTGAACAGGAGTGAAAACTTCTAGGAAAGGAGAAAGTATGGAGACAGACGAGAATAATGATGAATAGACAAAAATATAGAAAAAACAAAACAGAGAATTTAGGCGTCGGCATAGTTGAGTGACAAACAAAAGATAAAAGAAACAATATGAAGAAACACAAAGAGAACGAATGAAAGAAAGAAAGAAAAAAAATACAGAGACGTGATACGAAGGGATATATCACAAAAAGGAATAAAAAAAGGAGAAAGTGAAAAAAAGACGATACAAAATAATTGATCTCAATAAAAAAAAAAGAGAAAAAGAGAGAAAAGAAGAAAGAAGGACAATGTACATAAAGGAAGAGTGAAAAGAATGGAGAGCAAAGAAAGGGGGAAAGAAAGAAAAAAAATTAAAAAGAAAGAATAAGCAGATGGCAATAAGTAAATGAAAAAGAAAGAACGAAAGAACAGAGAAGCAAAGTGAAAAAAAGAAACAAAGAAACTAATGAAAAGAGAGAGATTAGTGAAGCTCAGAAATAGGGTAATATAAGAGAGAGAGAAAGAGAGAGAGAGAGAGAGAGACTGAGAGAGAGAGAGAGAGAGAGAGAGAATGAAGAGTAGACATTAAGAATGAAAAGGTTAAGCAGATGTGAGTGATGAGAAATAACCAAAAACGGAAAAGAATGAAGCCGATGGGCGGAAATAAGTGTGTGACATTTTGATGAAACATGCCAAAATAAAGAAAGAGACTGAAAGAAACTTTGAAAAGACGGAAAGCAAAAATTAAAACTATGTCAACAGTTTTTGGTGACAGTTTCTAATAAGAGAAACAGTTCATAATCAATAGAAAAAAAATAAAGCATCCGAAATAAAGAAAGAGATGAGGAGAAGGAATAGAAAGAAGCGGGAACAAAAACAGTTAAAGAGAGAAAAACAGAATATTACGAGAAAAGAAACAAATAAACAAAAAAAATAAGGAAATACGTAAACTCAGAGTTGTAAGTGAGGGACAGTAAACATGAAAACGCCTCTATTAGGAGGAAAAAAAAGAAACAATCAAAAGAGGAAAGATAGAAAAGACAGGACTGGTGAGTCACCGTCACATGATCAACATTCTTTTGGCTACATACTGTTTTTGGGATGATCAATTAAAACATTTGAGAAAAGGTTGATCAAAGAATAAGTTACTTCTCTTGCCTATCTAAAAGACAGGACCTTCAAGAAACAGATGGTAATGCTGCTGGATACGGATTAAAAGATCAATTTTGCACAAGCTCGGATTTAAATCTGAATCCCGACTGAAAACCTATTGGGAAAACTGAAAAACAAAGATAAAACAGAAACCGCTTTTTGTAGACATAATGAGTAGATGGTTGAATTTCCAGCTTCAACCTGTACGTACGTCACATAGGCAGAAAAATAGCTAAAAAAAAAGAAAGAAAGGAGTCCAATATTGACATTTTTGGTGACAGAGTTGATCGATTGTTTTTAATAGAGATGCACAAGGGTTATCCGGAGAAATCTGAAAAATGAGATATAACAAATCAGAAAGAGATATCGAAGAAGGAGTAAAGACAACTAGAAAGGAAGAGAGGCAAATTAACAATAAAATGACGGAAAGAAAGAAAATAAAAGCAAGAATGAAAGAATGAAACAGAGGGAAAAGGATGAAAAACAAAAGATTAAGAGGATGGATATTCAAATAATGGAGTATCCACAGTGCCATATTTTAGAGAACATTTGACGTGAGATTCTAAACAGAGGATAGTCAGGGCGGAACTCAGAATCACCGAAAGACATATTTGCGATTTCTAGGTTGTTTCATTGGACAGCTCTGATTCCGATTGTCACAGCAGATTTTCTGAAAGCGTTGTTGGAAAGTGCGCCACATGGAATAATCCTTTCTACTTTGATCTCTCAGGCTTACAATAGAACGCATAAAACATTGACGAATACACACAGATACACACACAGATACACACAAAAATATAAATTTTAGTTCATCAACTCTGTCTCTATGAGTGTCTTTGTCTATCTATCTATCTATCTATCTCTTTCTCTCTCTCTCTCTCTCTCTCTCTCTCTCTATATATATATATATATATATATATATATATATACATATAAGTACATAAAAATCAACTTTACAAGATTATATACCTAGTGAATATTTCATGTTTTATTCATTCTTGTTTTCAAAACATATTCCCGTTTGCATATATATAGACATTCAGCGGGTAAATCTTTGTAATATATATAAATATATATATATATAGGCCAAAAATAATGAACAAATTGAAGTGGTTTATCTTGCAAGCATTAATACTAACTGGAAATTAGGCCTCGTTGATGGAAGACATTCCTTGCACGAATAGTATTGGATATCTACTTTTCCGCAACCCTATATACACGAGAACGCATCTGCATTTTTCATTCTTTTTGTTTAACATCTTCCGAAAGAGAAACCTTGTCCTTTGGATATCTTAATTTTCATCCCATTGAAACACCTCTTGCCCTAAAAAAAGTGTAGCACAAATGGAGAACCCTGACAGATTATCCTAGGAAACATGTTGTCCATTGAACAACCGGGACTCGAAGAGCAACTTTTTTTTTTATGCTCAACGACGCGCCACAACTTGAAAAGGAATACTGACGATGCAAACACAGGCGTTGTGCAAAATGGCTGACAAAAGACAGCGGGAGAGATGATGCGAAGGCAGCGATCACGTTTGAGTTCAAAACATCAAGGGAATAAGGATTAAAGAACCTAATCGGCACAACAGAGCTTTTGAAGGTTTTAGTCATTTCTCGACATTAAAATAAAAGGAAACCAGAAATAAACAAATGAAGAAAGTAAAAAGAGAATCTCATGAGATCTTACGATGACCTTCTTCAATGTTTTGTCGTTTAGGACAGAACTCCGTTTTTCTTGATGGCTTAGTTAACATTTAATGACAAATTTTCCCTAGAGTGATGAAAGAAAACTTACCCTAAGTCAGAGTAGAATATTGAGAATTATCCACAATACCATTTGATGTGAATAGATTTAATCAACTGAACGAGGCTGAAGGAACAAATGCCATGAAATCGAATTATACTCCGTGATGTTGAAGGTTCAATCCGTTGGAAATTTCTCCTGAACATGAAGTTAATCATTATCATTAGAAGAGATAGTGAAAGAAACATCTAAAAATCTTTCATTGTCTATGGTGCGCTAGCATATAAGTACATGTAACCAGAATGAAAGGTTAAAAGATGAAAAAAACACCTGTGATAGACAGGCTGATATGTTTTCACATACATATATATTTAAATACACGTATACATATATTCAAATAATCTATATTTTACGATTAATTTTCCTTGCAAGTAAGTTTCATGTTTTTTCACTTGTTACAAGAGTGGATGAACCGTCCATAAATTGTACTATAGTTCTTAGAGCAATTTCAACCACCATCAGTTATTTTCAGGAAAAATATTAAATGATTTCAAATTTCAATGTTCATAGCACTAGTCTGAGTGATAAAAAAAGTTTCAAATAGGATCGAATAATCTCAAGTAAAATGAATTGTTGACTTTGACAACGATTTATATGAAAACGCATTCGCTGCAAAGTTTGTTAGATCACAATTCTATTTCATAAATATATAGATAAATAGCTTTAAGAACTATTAGAAACCGTTGAGCAACTACAACCAAAACTATTAAAATAGTTTTCCTCAGTTTTCAAGGTGGTCTGGCTATGTATGTACCACACAAACAAGCCATACTAAAGGAGCTTCGACATTTATAACGAAAAACTATCAAAAACCCACGATGCAAATTGCCCCCTCCACTAAAACCAGATTTGATTTTTTACCTAAACATTACGCCTTATTTCATATCTGCGCTGCTTATTTATTGCTCAGATTAAATATATATATATATATATATATATATATATATATATATATATATATATATATATAGATAGATAGATAGAGATAGAGAGAGAGAGAGAGAGAGAGATTGATAGATAGAGATAGATAGATAGAAAGATAGAAACATGTATCAGCACAAAGGAGCAGAAAGCTCTTTTATAAGGAGATTTATTTTCATTAATCAAGAATCCAGAGTTACTATGACGAAATTTTTACTGCAATGTCATGATGAAAAAGTATAACAAACAATGGTATTACCCCATATTAGCGCAAACAAACAAATGAATAAATAAGCAGAAAAATCAGCATATATACTCATTATATGTATAAGTTGTTTCGTTCCGTTTCAACCATGTAAATGATAATACTTCATTTGATAATTAAGATTAAAAAAAACAAAAAAACAATCGCTGGAAGCTTGATGGTATACGACGTATAAAAATAACTTTAATGTTTGTGGGAAAAAATTGTCAAATTCTTTGGTTGAATTTGTCGTTAGAGGATAAACTCAAAGAATATTTCCTCTGTAATTAGCGCTCTTAAAGATGATATTATAAGTCGGTTTACATGCAGTCATAAAATAAAACCAACTTAACTGATTGAATATTTACATAGGTGAACATTCAATGCAAATGACACGAACAACGAGTCATGTCTGTTGTTATACTTACTGATCCCTTGTCGTTATAGCCTTTTGCTTTGGTAACCCACGTAAGAAAGCCATGTTTCAAAATTAAATGATATTTGGTACAAAATATAAATATACAATAGACATAATACCCTGGATGAGATGAAAAACTAGATGAAACATAAGTTATATAGTAAAACACAGTCTCCAGGGAGGAAATGTTTGATCAAGAGGAAAATTGAAGGAGGACTGAATAATCCATACAAATGTTGTTTCTTTCAAAGTGAATTTCAAACAAATCATCATTGAATAATGAATACTGCGTTGTTGCTTGGTGTTTGGTCTCATGAAACACAATAGATAAGGAATGTTGTTACACCTTTTTTCTTGTTTTCTCACAAGAGAACGAATATCTGGTTCAGATAGAAGTAAAATTTGTGCAAAAATTTTATCCGATCTACTTCTTCCGACTACTCTTACAGGCATTATCAAGATCTTCAAATTAATATTGTTTTTCTTTCACAATTCTTATTATCCACTCATTACAAATCGCTTGTATTTCAGGACACCATGTTCCTGTTTTTATTGTTGGTATGGAGATTTTTAAACTAGTTTTACTTTGTTGTCAATGATGTTGTTATGGAAACCATTGTTTATAAGCGTTCACTTGAGATTCTTGAGTTAACTGCGTTGTTGTTATGGAGATGTTTTGAAGTTAGTTTTGCTTGGTTCTCAATGTTTAAAGTTCTTTAAAGAACATTTTTTTAAGAATCGAGGAAATTAATCATGTTCTATTAATAAAGTTTTTTGTAACAGCAATTTTTTTTAACGGCACGTGCTTCCACTATTGATATTGAGATGATAGGAATTCTTTACTTGTGTGTATGAATGTATGGGGATAGGCAGGGCGATTTTTTGAGGGAGATATCTTTCGTTATTAAAAACATTTAATATTCTATGCTCATAGAAGATCATATTGAGAGTAGGACACACACACACACACACATATATATATATATGTATATATATATAACGTAAATAGAATAAACAATTAAAGAAAACGGGATTCCTGTGGGAATCGAACCTGCCACCCATACAGTAGCTGCTTCAACGTTGCAATGTTCTTACCATTGAGCTGCTTCTGCAGCAGCGTCATTTTCTTTTAAAAAAAATTCTATCTCATCATCATCATCATCATCATCATCATGTCCGTCGTTGGACATAGATCTTCCTAGGATCCACCACTCCTTTCTATCGTGGGCGTCGTGGGGCCAGAACTTTCTGAATTTGTCTTGCTCCTCTCTCTATCTAATACTCTGCCGGCAATGATTATGCATGATATCAGGGGATCCATGTCGTGAGTCATGATGTCCATCGGTTTTCTGTAATTTTTGCAACATGACCGAACTATTGCCATTTGAGTTTTATGATGTCTTGGACACCTGTCTTCTGCCGGATGTACTGTGCTGTTTTATGGACTCTTCATGTGAGGCCCAGCATAATTCTTCCATGTGCACGTTGCATGGTTCGCGATTTGCAGACCTGTCTCTTGGTTAGGGGTCCATGTTTCAGTTCTATAAGTGACCATTGGGAGGATGCATTGGTTATACACCCTTTTTTTTAGGATTAATGGGATCTTCTTATTTTTGAAGGTTGAGCTTGTTTTGCCAAAAGCTTGCCATCCTAGGGTGATTCTTCGCTTGATTTCTTTTGAGGGTCTCATGGAAATTCGTAGATGTAGCGGTCTACTTTCTCCAGTTCAGTGTCCAACAATTATTTCCGACGTGGTTGTTGTGCAGAATATTCGTTCATGTGTGCGTTGACTTTCTTGCTCTCTTCTTTTAGTTTATCTAGCATCAGTCGGAGGTTGTATGGGTTCTCTGCGAGAAGAGAAATGTTGTCTGAAAGTCTGAGGTTGTTCAGATATTCACCGTCTATTTTGATTCCTTTTTTCTTCCAGTTTAGTCTTTTAATGATCATCTCGAGACAGGCTGTGAAGAGTTTAGGTGAGCTGGTATCACCTTGTCTTACTCCTTTTTGGAGTTGGAAGGGTTCAGAGTTTGTATGTAGCCTGATGAAGGAGTTGCTCTGTCTGTATTTATGTTTTAGCACTTCGACATATACTGGATTCACAGCTTGTAGAGTGATGGCCTTCATGATTCCCACTGAGTCGAAGGCCTTTTTGAAGTTGATAAGTGCTAGCACAAAATCGACCTATAGCTTATATATATCAGATTTTTTCCAACTGTTTGTAATGACACTTTAGTGTATCACTCTAGGTATGTACTGAAATTGAGTAAAACTTTCTTTTGGGTCATTTGAACTCTTTGGATGATATTATATATTTGACTTAGCTATCAACATCTGAGTAATGCGTTGCAAAAGAAAAATTGTAAAATGCGCGTTACCAATGCAAAATATTTGAAAAGTTCTGAAAAAAAAACTGTTACCTAATCTCAACACAACAACAACAACAACAACAACAATAATAATAATAATAATATAATAATAATAATAATAATAATAATAATAATAATAATAATAATAATAATAATTTTGCTAAAATGTGGAAAAGTTCATAATGAAGCTTGGAAGAGTCGTTCGGAAGATTGAACTCATAGTTCTTGCTACATTTATCGTTCCAACTACATTTAAGCTGCGCCATTCTATGGCATTCTTCAATCGTACAAATAGTGTTCCTATTCTCAGTAGATTGCAAAGTTTGCCGTAGATGATTTTTTTTTAGACAAA
>OY735208.1:16929589-16942089 GCA_963457665.1 Thysanoteuthis rhombus
TCGAAAAATCTGATAGGAAAAAAAAAATGAAAATTGGATATTATAGATCTTTCTTCATATATTCCATGGAGTATCCTACTTAATCCTTGCCTTTCAGAATTATCTAAATCTAAAATATCGAAATTGGTAACACTGAAGAGAAGTAACCAGAATATTTTGAACCTGAGGTTCCGTACGAAACACAGAAAATCATTTTACGTGGCAATTATAGTAGTCTCTACGCCCCATAAGGTGCAGGCCCTTCTAAACAGTACATTTGGAATGGGGCCTGCTGTAATTGACACAATTTGGAAAGGCATTTTGTTGTCGCTGATATAAACTATCAGGAGAACGAGCCAAATAAATGGCAAGTTTATCCACATTGCAAATTTTGAATGTTTTTTAGAAATGATTCATCACTCGAAAGCGGTTGATGAAATTTAAAGATTTTCAGCCAAATGTTTCCTGACAACAGTTGGCTCCTTTGTCAATGACTTTTTGATTCATAAACTTCGTGTAAATGGAGCAGAACTCTTCAATAAATAGGAAGGAAAATAAATGGAACTTTTTTGAGAATCGAACTCGAAGAAAAAATAGATATAAAAAGTAATGGAGTTTCTTCAATCAAATGTTGCTTCCCTTGAATTACTATTTTTGTTGCTACAATGAATTTAGGTTAATCAAGATTGAACCCTGGAACAACGACATCACTACAGAAATACATATGCCTTGAACAGCAATATATTTTTTACTGGGGTTAGAAGTTGGTTTTCATACTTAAGTTAAAAGCCGATATTTTGATGTTGGTTTCGTCGGCAAGTAAGTTCATTCCACTTGGAATACTGATGTGACAAAACCCGATATAGCATAGGTCCATGATCAGTTAGGCTCAGTAAAGATCAACGGTAGTAATAATAAAAACAACAGCCGTTCCAGTTATGCCAAGTATAAGATTTCTATACAGGTTTCCCCAGCTATCTTCTAAAATGGAGCATTCTACTGGAACATTTAGTAAGCAACAATGGTGTAAATCAAAGTTTGAATTACCATTAATTAATTCATATGGGAAAAGATTTTGAGCTTTCCTAGATCCCCTCCACAGAAGCACTTCCTACAACTGCCACTTCCAGATTCAGTGTAACACTACGAGCTCTCATGATCTTTTCTGATACTTTAGGGCGCATATTTCTAATTGATCCATGAAACAAATGTAAGTGGAGCACAGGTGCTCATAAACGCAGTTCAAAGCTTGGGGACTTTGCAAAAGTGAAACGGTGTTAAACGAACTTTCGTAACGCAGGACATAACTGAATTGCAGTAATTATTTTATTGCTGGGAGAAAGTATAATAAAATCAAATGCATAGGATTATTAAACACTCTTAGGCCAACAACGCATTTTAATTAAAAAGATTGGTATCTGAAAATATGAAAATAAAAGCTGTAACTACGAATAAAACTCACTCAGCTTTCCTTTGTAAGCATTTGGACAAACCACTCTCACGATTAGCAATATTTAAAACAGTACAATAATTGAAAAAAAAGAGACATCCACCGAAGAAAGACTGGAGCGTTCCCAGGAATTTTACAAATAACTCTATTTCTCCAAACAATTAACACAAAAATTAACAAAAAATACAAATCAAAAGCAACCAGTTCAAACGTTTTCTAAAAGTCACTCCAAGGGAGATAAAGCAAACCAACCAACCAACCAACCAACAAACAAACAAAGGAAAGGCCTTTGGATCAGTTAGCATAACTCAATCAAAAAAACTGGCAGAGTCATTACTAGGAAGCTTGCGATTTTATTCAACGAGCATCAAACCAACTCAAGTCCGAGGAAATTGGAACATTGCAATCATAATGCTTTTACATAAAAAAGAGAACTGAAGAGATCTCAACAACGACCGGCCAATAAGCCTACTCAACAACATTTATAGACTTTTTACCAAAGTTATCACCAAACAAATCACGGGGATAAGCTGGTTGCGGAAAAGGCTACTCAGTCGTTGACCACCTTCATTCTGTAAATCACCTAAAGGAGAAATCAGCAAAATATGAAATACTACTCCCTATAACGTTTGTGGACTTCAAGAAGGCCTTTGACTCAATCAAAATACCAAAAAGTTATAGATGCTATCATTCAACGAAGCATAGACTCTGTGCACATCAAAGTATTGCAACATATCTGCTAACACTGCAGTTTTGTTTTCATTAGGATGCATAAAAATTGGATCCCTTCCAGCACACAAAAGGGGCTAAGACAAAGAGATATCAACTCACCAATACTCTTCTCAGTTTTCCTCGAGATGATCTTCCAAAACCTTGAAGGAGAAAATGGAATCAGAAAAGACAGCGAATACCTAAGCAACGTGAGATTTGCAGACGACATCGTCTTTTTTGCAGAGAACCTATATGACCTCTTAATGATGCTGGATACGCTGATAGTTGGTTTCAACATGATCTTCAGCAAAATGAGTGTCATGTACAACAAACATGTTGAAGACAAAAGCATGACCATCACAATTGAAGATGTAGAACTGGAAAAAAGTAGATCATTACGTTTACTTAAAACAACGAATCTCCATGAAATCCCTAAAAGAAGATATCGAGTGAAGTATCATTTCAAGTTTGTAAGCTTTCGGCAGGGCTAGCTCAGTCTTCAAAGACAAGAAAATTCTGCTATCGTGAAAAAGAAGGGTATATAACCAATACATTCCCCCAATAGTCATCTATGGAGCTGAAACGTGGAACATAACTCAAAGACTGACTCTGAAACTTAGAACCATGGAACGTACACAACAGAGGATCATGCTCAACCTCACAAAGAGAGATCACAAGATGGCACAATATATCAGAGACATCATAGAATCTATAAGAAAACTTGAATGGCAATGGGCTGCTTATATTGCCATAGTGACCAGAAACTGCTGGACATAATGACTCTCTTCGTGGATCCCCAGAGATCATATACAAGATATGGGCCAACGAAATATGAGATGGTGTGACAAACTACAAAAGTTCAGAAAGTACTGGTCCGTGATTGTCACAATAGAGAGGTTTGGCGGATTTCGGGAAAGGTTTTCGTCCTACGTTGGACGATAAAAGACTGATGATTATTAAAAATAATTCATAAGATTCAGAAAAATTAAAGAATGCATGTTTTATTTGATGTTAGAATAAACATTTTCCATTTCGATTTCAAACTGCTCTCGGGTTTTTCAAACATTTTGTCCGACAAGTCAGTATATTAACTACTAAATCATTGTTTTAACTGTCTTTGAAACTGAATCGTAGAATCTAAACAGCAGATGGACAAATTAATGGTAGCTTATTCAAAATGCATAGCTATGGGAGTTGTTGGACCACAGAGCATGAGATAAGAGAGGTACAGCCTATTAACGTCCACAGCAACAAAATTCTTACTCTGAAAGGACAAAATAGAAAAGTATTATGTGAATAATAAAGATTTATATGAAAACCGTATCAATTTATTTCACTGTATCTTGTATATGTCTCCTTATATAACTACCTCCATTGGCCTAAACTTCGTTTATTGAAGGCAGAACTTTAGTTAATCATATTTTGAATTAATAAATAATTTGTATTTTCGTTCCAGCTTCTTAAATTGGCCAAATAAAGTGATATTTATGATAAAATAATCGCCTAACAGTTTGTAGATCTCTTGAATATATTGCTTCTTGTTAAATATAAATCGCACAATTACTATGATTCGAATGAGGATTTTGCCAAGCAGAAAATATGACCGGCGCCCAGCGAATTAATTAAAAACCCTCAGCGCGGAATAAAGGGAATATTATTCGCTTCGTTTTCTCTTCATTTATCAAATAGATAAACAATGATCGAAGATGTGGACCATAGAATCGGCAAACAGAGTTCAAAATCTAGCCTAAGCTGTTCACGTTCACATTGCACTGATGTCTTTGGAAGAGGCATGAATCCATCTCGTGCCCTTTTTACCTATTGGTAAACTAGTTGGTTGAACCATTCCTTGGCTTTAGGGGGCAACCAGAATAGGAGAACTCTGAATTTGAGAAACACATTATAGAAAACGTTGGCAACGGTTGAGAACACTATTTGCCACTACTTTTTTGAAAGCGTAAATGACTATACAGTCTTCATTGAAAGGAACAGGGTGGTCTTCTATTCAGCAGAGAGCTTGAAATGGTTGCTGGTGGCGATGATGATGCTGATGGTATGAATATAGCGTTTCATATTTCATTTTTTTCCCTGTCTGTTAAAAATGTAAATTATTGTCTGCCGCGCCAGGTTCAGATTATTTTATTGAAAAAAAATTGAATAAGGAGAATTCCAGTCTTTTTTTCAATGAAAAAACCAGATCTGTGTAAATGTAATTGAATGAAAAGAGAAAGAAATGCAATACCTTCCCGATCGTCTGCATTAAAATGGTCATCTTTGCATTTCTACTTCTGTTTTCTTTACCACTTCTATGTCCCCCCTCCTCCCCCTAATTTGCCAGGCATTACAGTCCTTGCACTGCACTCTTACTAGATACCAGCATATCACCAAATTAAACACCGTCAATCAAAACTGTCACCAAAACCGTCACCAGAGATTTTTCCAGTTCTTAAGTTGGTCTAGCTGGCTGGCTGGCTATTTATGCATCATACGTACAGGCTGGACCAATATGGGTGGAAGGCTGAAAATTTGGACATTCACTCCCAATAATGTATTAAAGAATTTTCTTTCGGAGATATCTCCCATGATGGGGTTTTATAGAGTTCAATTCACAATTAAGGTTTATTCTCTCATGGTAAATTGATCTTTCATTTTGTGCCCGGCAGCATCCACGCTTTTTTTTTGTTTTTTTGTATTTTTCAAAGATTTTCGACTCATTTAGTTATCACAGCTCAAACAAAAGGCGACTTTTTCCATTTATTAATTGATCATCCTTAATACGGCTTGCTGCCAAAAAAACGTTGGTCACTTGACGGTTTTTATTGAGTGACAACCCAGACATTTACATAACTGTACAAAAAGCTTTTCTTTGTTGATATCTCAACAAGCAGACACGTATATCATTCTAATCTTGCCGTCACTCTTTTATTGAAATGATGTTGAACATTAATACTGCTCTATATATTGATTAACCCTCAACTCACTCGAGATAATTCTCACCTCATTGTAATATCAAAATGTTCACCATCGTAGTTTCTCCTGTAATGTCTGACAAACGGGATATCTTATCATTTAAACCTCAATGCGTCTACTCGAACAGCATGATATTTGTTACTTTTCTGTCCATAATAATAGACTCTCCCAATGGAAAGTAATAATTTGACTGATAAAAATACATGCTACCAATCATTTGACGCAATGAACTCTTCTAGAGAGAATAATTCAGTATTTAGAAAAAAATCCTGTAGAGATTCAATTATATCCACTAACTTTCCCACTTGGATTAACTGGTAGACTATGTAGAAAAATGGATCAGGATGCAAGCTGTATAGCAATGATCAACAAGCTAATCTTGCTTGCCGTTGTTGGTGAGTTTGGACCAAGGTTGTAGTGGTAGAAGTAGCAGAATGAGGAACAGGGAGAGGAAGATGAGGATGGTTCACCCAAAGGTCTGGACCAGGTTTCATATAATTTCAACATGATACTGCTGAGAAAATTGATATGTTGCATTACTAATTGTTGTAGTGGTAGCGGGAGGGGAATGAAAGGAAGGAGAAAGAGGACAGGTCGACACGAAGTTTCATATGAATCCATCGTGGCACAGCTGCGAAAATCGATATTTGATATATTAAGGACCGACAGACAGATCAAAAAGTGTCTGAAAGAGATGCCACAAAATGATAGAAAGGTAGTCAGAGTAAAACATGACCTGGTTCTCCCCTCTTTTATCAAATTTTGAAAGGATTGATCAATACTCATCTGATGCTTGGCAAAGAGCGATGGTTGGTGATCTTGCTTATAATTATATCATTATTATGTTTTCCTGGTCCTGTGCAAGAATAAACTAAACTTTACAATGAGACATGCTTTGTTGGCGGGTCGTGGTGAAATATTAGAATTTATAGGAAACAAAGAATCAAAGTAAATATATGATTTATAATCAATAACAAACTGCTCAAATCAATAGATTACCCAAACCTTGGCCAGAAGTTCTGGAACTGATTGCAGCAAACTCATGTTTGAAAGGCTTTTCAAATCACATTCTCTTCGCTCCTCGTGATTTTCCCCCATCGTTTGTAAGCCAGTCTCCCTGACCGTGCTAACACTGTTAATACACACATTGTGTCATTTTCAAGTTAGTTACGAGGAGTGTACTCACTTATTACAATCATTATAGGGTTTTCTAGTGATAATCACAGAGAGAGGGAGCGAGAGAAAGAGAGAGAAATACAGAGAAAGAGAGAGAGAGAGAGAGAGAGAGAGAGAGAGAGAGAGAGAGAGAATCAGAAATATGTGTGTGTATGCATAGTGTGAATATTTCAAAAGTGTGATAAAAGCAAGTAAAATTACATTAGTCTGAAAGTGATTTGCTAAGGCATCTCTGATCGCATTACCGTGGAGATAAAGACGGACATTGGAGTGGATAACAACACCTTGGGCAACTTTTTGGTGAATGTCACTGCTCTTATCTGTCGCAGCATATTTGGTGCTTGCTTCAAAAGAGTACAAATGAACCCCAAATGCTCATCAAATCAGTTTATTTTTACATTACTGAGATACCGTTTTCCACCATGTATAACCTTCTTGCCCCACGCCTGATTAAGTTTCAATTTTGTATGAAAAATGCATTATCCCATGTATACAATTATGCATACAAATTATATCTCCATAAGCGCACCTATACTATTTAGCTTGACACTTTCGGGAGAAGATGCAGTGAATACATGGTGAAACACTGTGCATGTTTCATGTGATCAACGTATTTTGGGGTGGTTTCCTACCCCTGGAGAACGTTCTTTGTACCAAACGAAGAAATTGTACTGAGTGATTGATTAAGATTACAATGTTTAATCTGTATTGGAAAAAATCTACTTAAAGATATTTAGAACGTTTTATACTCATTTTGTGACCGCTATCTTTCTTCTTGTAACGCAATGTTTCAGCCGATGGGTTCTTTAGCCTTTCTCGTGTATATGTTCCATCTAGTGGTCTCAAAAAATCGACTATTATAATTACAATCATCATCATCATCATCATCAGACCGCTGCTTGGTGGTCACAACTGGAGACTGAGTGACAGCAAGTCTCCTCAAGTCTCCAGCCCTTCTCTTCGCACTCTCACAATCCACGATAGTACTGTGGATTACGGTTTTACATCAAGTGTGTAGTGGTTATGGCTAGAGGCAGAGTGACAGTAAGTCCTCAGATATCCAAACCCTCCTCTCATATCGTCCTAACTTATCACAGCAGTGCTGTGGTTTGTATCGTCTTCACAACGCCTTTTTCCTGGCTATTAAGCCATTGCTACCAGCTGGGGACTCATATTCCCAGTTCTCCTCGAGATTTGTTCGCTCCCCAGTAGTACTAGAAGTTGTAATAATATAGTTTATCATACAAGTACGACCCAACAAGTAAAATCCTAATGGATTATCATGTGATTACAATTACGATGCAAGTAGGGATCTACATTATTATACAAGAACAACCTTATGGAGTTATCATACCAGCACAACAATATAGGGTTATTATATCTGCATACTGAAATAGGATTATCATACCAGTAAAGACCTTTAGTATTATCATACAATTACAACACTTCTTTGCAAGGGAAATAACTCACACCAACAACCATGATGTTTTTTGAAAATTTCGAATGTTGCTTTTCAAAGCTAAAAAGGACTATAAACTTGAAAAATTGACAGTTTCGGTGAGAGGTAAAATGCTGATTCCATGGCAGACAGAAATGTTGTTGTCATCAGGAAGATTGGTGCGACGTAAACTCTATCCCCCCTTTTCCTCGTGGCCTTGTGTCAGACCAGTAAATACCAAATCGGGAACGGTTCCGAAAACCTTCGCAAAACTAACAATATAAGATTTCAAAGAAAACACAGCAAAGTTACGGATCACATAAAAAGGACATTATCACAAACGAATCCCCACATTTCCTTTAAATGTCAGGTTGCACACAGTTGAGTCACATGAAGAAAAAGCGACTTCATCTTGCTGTTTTTTTAATTCAAATCCCCGACGTAATCGGGTTGGTCGTAAACATTTTTACAACATAGATGGTGACAAAGGGGAGAAATCCACAAGTGTGAATGACTGATGTGAAAATGTCTTCTGATGAATTCTTTGAAATGAGTTACCCACCTAAAATAGGCGGGACACATGTAAATGGCTTGTCAAGTGGAGACCTGCACTGATAGAAAAAGCAGACGACAGGACAAAAATACCGTAGACAAAGATTGGCAATGAATGATGAGCGAGTTATTTGAAGTCTGAAATGTCTTTTATCCGATTCTCAGATGTCTCATATCGCCTTGGCGTCGATATATAAGATTGTTACACATGAAAATGTCGTTTGGAATTGTTGAATAAATGTAGATAAAGCAGAAATAATTAAGTAAAGAAATAAAAGCAGATAATCAAAATTGAATAATTTCATCGCCAAAAAATCATTCGAATATAGAAATTCCAGGAAAATTACATGATATTTAATATATATATATATATATATATATATATATATATACTTTTTAACATCAGCCTCAATATGGTTGGTTCAGCGTTTCGTCTTTGACTATGTATTTAAAAAATCGGTATTTGTCTGTATTGGCCCAAACATCATCTGATTGCTTCTTACGACCAGTCGCGAAATTATAATATTAATTTGGAAATTTAAATATTTAAAGAGGGATGTCAGATTTCTGGAAGCAGATTAAAAAACTTTTCGAATATAATAGAAATTGGATTTAATTGTCAAAGCTCCCAGTCGCCGCAGGGGCCAATACTGAACAGACATATCCTTTCACGGAAGCTGCCGGGGGAGGGGTTTAAAATGTAGGGATGGAGATGAATTACTAATAAGCTTTACGGCCTTGTCTCTTCTCCTCAACTCTGGTTCTGTGCTTTTTCTCTAAAAGGAAAATAGCCTGGAAAGCTGTAACGTTGTTTTCTAGTCAGAAACTTGTGTTGCCCACTGGCAGTGGTCGACACAACAGGATGTAAAGGTCTTGTACAGCCTCGGTGGAGCTCTTCTGTCTTGCTGAGTCGTGGTCAGTTTAACGAAGCATTTGATAGATGACATTATTCTATCCTCAACATGTGACCTGCCTAGCATGGGGTCATCTCATTCGTGATAGTGACTTTTGTATATATATCTTTGTGTGTGTGTGTGGGTGCGTGTGTGTGTGTGTGTATGTCTGCAGCTGCATATATAGTTATGTATACGTAAACGTATATGAGTATAAAGATAATACACAGACCCAACAGCATCAAACAAATGAGCAAGCAATCAGTCCAAGTGGACAGAAACCTGACCGATGCCCTTGCCATTCACACTTGTGACGGCAGATTTATTGAATTGCGCATGCGTGCGACACCCTCTTCCGCCCATACCGACCCGTCTTTTCATCATCGCTTTTCTATTCGAAATGTCTTACTTGTCGCTTTTCTCAAAATAAACGGTATCCTGTCCGCTGATCCAACATCGATCGGATTGAACCATGCAAAGGTTTGGACTGGATAAAGCTGGTTGGGGAATGTTATTCGATTGAAAGTGCTGGATTTTAAGAGGGTCGAATGACAATACGTATGTGTAAATACATAGGAATGTCAGTTAATCTTGAATTGCGCTGCGGACACTTCTTGTGAGAACTTGAGTAGAACTTATGCTCCGTGTGAACCTATGCAAGCCTCTTCATCTCTGTATCCTTAAAATCTGTCGACTGCCATCTAATAATTGCTTCAGCAAGCAGGAGAGATAACCCATTGATAGCTATTTTGTGATACTCTAACTAGGTATGAACAATGGCTACAGTTGGAGATCAAGTGACAGCAACTCTTCTCAAATCTCCATACTTCTCAATCTAAAAATTGCCAACTTCAACACCGTCATTTTCTATAGAGTTTGAATTCTACAGAGGAATTCTAACTTTTTGAAAAGAATATCTGTGATCGTTTCCTGTATTTCAATTATCATAGCCATCACTTTCATTATTCATAACTTGAGCTCCTAGACAAGGTCCGGCCTTTTGATTCACTTCATATCCTGTGCAGATAAGTAGGATCACTATTGTTTTATTTAGGATCCAAGCTTACACGTTGTGTTTCACTCTGATACATTCCGAACACTCTGAGCAGAACAACAGAAAGATAGATAGATAGATTGATCAAAGGATAGATGAATATTATATGTCAGTATTGAATGTTTGATGGACATGGACATTGTTTTGATTTCGTTTGTATTAAGGCGTTTAACCTGACCCTTGTTAATTTTGATAAAGACGTACTGTCCAGGTCACACGCCCCAGATGCCTTTCCCGCTAATAATTTGGAATTCTAACCAATTCCAATGTCATATTCCCAAAGTCTTAGGTCAGAAATAATGGGCGATGATAATTACATGACTTATACATCAATGAGGCAGCGCCTCCTTTTCGTCTTTCAAGACCGGAAAACGCACGTTTTCTTGCGGCCATAATATAACCCAAGAAGCCATAAGACACTTGATATTGGCACCTCCTCTAATTCACAGCAGCTATCTCGGGTCGTTCATGACCGGCTCTCCTCCCCGGTCGCGTTTGACAGCACGTTCACCGAAAGCAGTTTGGACACGAATCAAGCGCTCCGTGAATTGTCGACGTATATTTAAGAACTTCCTCGTGTGTTCCAAAGAAATTGATTATTGAATACAATGCTACGTGTCTACCTGACCGGCTTTCCTGCATCGGGGAATTAGCACGTCATGGTCCTCGTTGAGCCTTAGATAAGCAGCGATCAAAAGGAGATGAGTGTGTGGTTATGTTGCAAAGGAAAAATACACAATGTGACCAAATAGGAGGAGCGGTGAGATTGAAAGGTGAAATGCAAGCGGGATTTATAGCATACACTCTAAAATGCACTATCACAAGTTTGATTATGATGGTTTGTAGATCTTGTCTGCAATAATAAAACCAAGAAAAGGACATATGGCGAAATGACTACAATATATATATATATATATATATATATATATATATATATATATATATATATATATATATATATATATATATAAGCTATCCAGAAAGGAATAAAACTTTAGAGTTGGAGCACCAATAAGATGTTTTAGCATTCTTGCGACTTTTTGATTTCTGTGGAGACGAGTTAAAAATTATTTGGAAAAAAGATTATGAAAAAATATCTTCCCATCAACGATCTTTCTTACTTTGTAATTTTAATCTCTCTCTCTCTCTCTCACTCTCTCTCTCTCTTAGTCCAACGCCCAAGTCTCCTGAAACACCACCACTCAATTTTCCCAATTGGAATATTAAAACAGAGCAGCTCTAAGAAAATGTGCATAGACATTGAAAGGGAATATGATAAAATCTTATGCCTCTCCAGACCACCCAAAAGCTTCGACAGCAAATATTGAATATGCGTAGGAGAAAAATTCAGTTTTTCAGATTTCAAGAATAAAGCAAATTCATTTAATCAGAGGAATGATATCTCAGCTAAATGTCGCCTCAGAGAAAATTTCAAATGAAAAGTTGAATGAACAAATAAATCCTGGGATGAAACATAGTCAGAAGAGTTAAAAATAAAAATAAAAAATTAAAACAATATTCACATGAGTTGGTGGATGATAAAAACACCTCTGACATAAAGAGAGATATACATCACTCCAGATATACTATAAAACAATAAAAAAGATAACATACATGAATAAAACTTCTACACGCATGAAATTTCATTCATAAAATTATATAAAAGATCCCTTCACAAATAGAGATAGTTCAATATCAATAACAATGTTTTATAGTAATAAATCTTGAAATGACTTATTCACTAACTTCTACCGATAAGATAAGATATGCAGAGAGTAATTTTTAGCACGTATTTGTTTTCGTATCTCGCCTCCTGTTTGAGGGTTTCTTTATTAGTTTTTCTTTAATTTAAAAAAAAAATATCTATTCGGGTATGTAGTAGTCAAATTTATATCTTTAAAATTGTTCAGTTTCAGCTTCTTTTATTCTTGAATCTTGATCCATAAATTTGTTCCTATCGTTAACTACTCTTTGTGAGAAGGATACTCTTCTTTATTTCTGTCTACAATGTTCTCCATAGATGTTCTTTTCTTTTATTCAATTTGAAGAAATTCTCAGCTGGGACATTGTCGATGCCTTTCATCATTTCAAATGTTTGTATCACCTCTCCCCATTTTAATCTCTTTTAGTGCTATAAATCTTAATTTTCCGAAATTGTTTTCGTTGGGAAGGCTTCTGAGTTCTTGAATAAGTTTTTGTGGTGAATTGGGGCAGATAAGTAATGTTTTGTACCATCAATTTATTGATTGAAAAAATTCTGTCCATAATGTTAATCAT